>JAHOYR010000018.1:8610406-8654168 GCA_023213295.1 Bruguiera hainesii
ACATTTGCAAGCCTTGGCGAAGCCTCCATCATCCTTAACTCGTACCTTGCAATTTCCTGATAGTAAATGTCGCACAACAAGTTGTTGAGAGCTTCCTTTATTTTCTTTGACCTTGCCCTTGTCATTGGTCCTCCAAGGTTTTGCAAAGCATCAACTCCCTTGCTGTTTTGAGCTGGTACAATATGGCTTCCATCAAATAGTCTGCTTATTATTTGTACACAAACTATTTTCAACATCATTAAGTGAGAATGAGTGATTACAACAAAAAGTCCAGCCATGTTAGAAGGAAATCAAGAGAAGTACACATTAGTGAGTGATTAAGTTGAAAATACTTGCAGGAAAAGCGACTCATCATTAGATACTCGTTGTTTAATGAAATTCATTGGATTCCTACTTGCGAGGAAGTGTAGATGTGCTTGTTAACATGAATAGAGTGCTTATTGTTTGTATAGAAGGTATTTCCGATATCATTAAGTGAGAATGAGTGATTACAACAAAAGGTCCAGCCATGTTAGAAGGAAATCAAAAGAAGCACACATTAGTGAGTGATTAAGCTGAAAATACTTGTAGGAAGAGCGACTCATCATTAGATACTCGTTGCTTAATGAAATTCATTGGATTCCTACTTGCGAGGAAGTGTAGATGTGCTTGTTAACATGAATAGAGTGCTTATTGTTTGTATAGAAGGTATTTCCAACATCATTAAGTGAGAATGAGTTATTACAACAAAAAGTCCAGCCATGTTAGAAGGAAATCAAGAGAAACACACATTAGTGAGTGATTAAGCCGAAATACGTGCAAGAAATGTGACTCATCATTAGATACACATTGTTTAATGAAATTCATTGGATTCCTACTTGCGAGGAAGTGTAGATGTGCTTGTTAGCATTAATAGAGTGCTTATTGTTTGTCTAGAAGGTATTTCTGACATCATTAAGTAAGAATGAGTGTTTAGAACAAAAAGTCCAGCCATGTTAGAAGGAAATCAAGAGAAGCACATATTAGTGAGTGATTAAGCTGAAAATACTTGCAAGAAATGTGACTCATCATTAGATACTCATCGCTAAATGAAATTCATTGGATTCGTAATGCCAAGGACACGTAGATGTGCTTGTCAGTATGAATAGAGTGCTTATTGTTTGTCTAGATGGTATTTCCGACATCATTAAGTGAGAATGAGTGATTACAACAAAAAGCCCAGCCTTGTTAGAAGGAAACCAAGAGAAGCACAGATTAATGAGTGATTAAGCTGAAAATACTTGTAAGAAATGGTAATGATCATTAGAAACTCATTGTTTAATGAAATTCAATCTTTTCCAAATTCCAAGGAAATGTAGATGTGCTTGTTAACATGAATAGAGTGCTTATTGTTTGTACACAAGCTATTTTCAACATCATTAAGTAAGAATGAGTGATTACAACAAAAAGTACAGCCTTGTTAGATGGAAATCAAGTGAAGCACACATTAATCAGTGATTAAGCTGAAAATACTTGTAAGAAATGGTAATGATCATTAGAAACTCATTGCTTAATGAAATGTAATGGTTTCCAAGGTCAAAGGAAGTGTTGATGTGCTTGTTAACATGAATCGAGTGCTTATTGTTTGTACGCAAGGTATTTTCAACATAATTAAGTGAGAATGAGTGATTACAACAAAAAGTCCAGCCTTGTTAAAAGGAAATCAAGGGAAGCACTCATTAATGAGTGATTAAACTGAAAATACTTGTAAGAAATGCTAATGATCATTAGATACTCATTGTTTAATGAAATTCAATGGTTTCCTAGTTCCAAGGGAGCGTTGATGTGCTTGTTAGCATGAATAGAGTGCTTATTGTTTGCACACAAGGTATTTTCAACATTATAAAGTGAGAATGAGTTATTACAACAAAAAGTCCAGCCTTGTTAGATGGAAATCAAGAGAAGCACACATTAGTGACTGATTAAGCTGAAAATAATTGTAGGAAATGCTACTCATCATTAGATACTCATTGTTGAATGAAATTCAATGGTTTCCTAGTTCCAAGGAAGTGTAGATGTGCTTGTTCACATTAATAGAGTGCTTATTGTTTGTACACAAGGTATTTTCAACATCATTAAGCTCAATGATTGATTACAACAAAAAGTCCAGCCTTGTTAGAAGGAAATCAAGAGAAGCACACATTTGTGAGTGATTAAGCTGAAAATAATTTAAGGAAATGCTACTCATCTTTAAATACACATTGTTTAATGAAATTTAATGGTTTCCTAGTTCCAAGGATATGTTGATGTGCTTGTTAACATGGATAGAGTGCTTATTGTTTGTACACAAGGTATTTTCAACATCATTATTTGTGAATGAGTGATTACAACAAAAAGTCCAGTCTTGTTAGTAGGAAATCAAGAGAAGCACACATTAGTGAGTGATTAAACTGGAAACACTCGTAAGAATTGCTACTGATCATTATATACTCATTGTTTAATGAAATTCAATAGATTCCTAATTCCAAGGAAGTGTAGATGTGCTTGTTAACATGAATGGAGTGCTTATTGTTTCTATACAAGCTATTTTCAACATCATTAAGTTAGAATGAGTGTTTAGAACAAAAAGTCCAGCCTTGTTAGAAGGAAATCAAGAGAAGCACACATTAGTCAGTGATTAAGCTGAATATAGTTTAAGGAAATGCTTGTCATCATCAGGTATGTGTTCTTTAATGAAATTCAATGGTTTCCTAGTTCCAAGGAAGTGTTGATGTGCTTGTTAACACGAATCGAGTACTTATTGTTTGTACACAAGGTATTTTCAATATAATTAAGTGAGAATGGGTGATTGCAACAAAAATTCCAGCCTTGTTAGAAGGAAATCAAAAGAAGCACACATTAGTGACTGTTTAAGCTGAAAATAATTTTAAGAAATGCTACTCGTCATTAGAAACTCATTCTTTAAGAAATTCAATGGATTCCTAATTCCAAGGAAGTGTAGATGTGCTTGTTAACATGAATAGAGTGCTTATTGATAAGAGTTTGAACCCTAACTCCACCACAAAAGGTAGCTCAAGAATGGAGGGTTGATCCAACCCTTATAAACAGCCCAAAGACCCTCTCAGGAACTGATGTGGGACACATCATTCCCGTCCCCTTTAAACTGCACGTTCCCATGCTGCCTCATCGGCATGGTGGCAGGGAACCTTTGTACATGCGCCCACCAACCCTCTGAGGTTTGGCTTTGATACCACCTGATAAGAGTTTGAACCCTTACTCCACCACAAAAGGTAGCACAAGAATGGAGGGTTGATCCAACCCTTATAAACAGCCTAAAGACCCTCTTAGGAACTGATGTGGGACACATCACTTATTGTTTGTACACAAGCTATTTTCAGTATCATTAAGTGAGAATGAGTGGTTACAACAGAAAGACCAGCTATGTTAGAAGGAAATCAAGAGAAGCACATATTACTGAGTGATTAAGCTGAAAATACTTGTAAGAAATGCTAATGATCATTAGATACTCTTTGTTTAATGAAATTCAATGGTTTCCTAGTTCCAAGGGAGTGTTGATGTGCTTGTTAACATGAATAGAGTACTTATTGTTTGTACACAAGGTATTTTCAACATCATTAAGTGAGAATGAGTGATTATAACAAAAAATCCAGCCTTGTTAGAAGGAAATCAAGAGAAGCACACATTAGTGGCTGATTAAGCTGGAAATAATTGTATGAAATGCTACTCATCATTAGATACTCGTTGTTTAATTAAATTCAATGCATTCCTAAATACGAGGAAGTGTAGATGTGCTTCGTAACATGAATAGAGTACTTATTGTTTTTACACAAGATATTTTCAACATTATTAAGTAAGAATGAGTGATTACAACAAAAAGTCCGGCCTTGTTAGAAGGAAATCAAGAGAAGCATACATGAAAGAGTGATTAAGCTGAAAATGCTTGTAAGAAATGCCAATGATCATTAGATACTCGTTATTTAATGAAATTCAACAGTTTCCTAATTCCAAGTAAGTGTAGATGTACTTGTTAACATTAATAGAGTGCTTATTGTTTGTACACAAGCTATTTTCAACATCATTAAGTGAGAATGAGTGATTACAACAAAAATTCCAGCCTTGTTAGCAAGAAATCAAGAGAAGCACACATTTGTGAGTGATTTAGCTGAAAATAGTTTAAGGAAATGCTACTCATCATTAGATACTCGTTGTTTAATGAAATTGAATGGTTTCCTAGTTCCAAGGAAGTGTAGATGTGCTTGTTAACATGAATAGAGTGCTTATTGTTTTTACACAATGTATTTTCAACACTATGAAGTGAGAATGAGTGATTACAACATAAAGTCCAGTCTTTTTAGAAGGAAATCAAGAGAAGCACACATTAGTGGCTGATTAAGCTGAAAATAATTGTGAGAAATGCTACTCATCATTAGATACTCGTTGTTTAATGAAATTCAATTGATTCTTAATTACAAGGAAGTGTAGATGTACTTTTTAACATGAGTAGAGTGCTTATTGTTTGTACACAAGGTATTTTCAACATAATTAAGTGAGAATGAGTGATTACAACAAGAAGTTCAGCCCTGTTAGAAGGAAATCAAGAGAAGCACACATTAATGAGTGATTAAGCTAAACATACTTGTAAGAAATGGTAATGATCTTTAGATACTCATTGTTTAATGGAATTCAATGATTTCCTAATTACAAGGAAGTGTAGATCTGCCTGTTAACAAGAATTGAGGGCTTATTGTTTGTACTCAATCTATTTTCAACATCATTAAGTGAGAATGTGTGATTACAACAAAAAGTCTAGCCTTGTTAGCAGGAAATCAAGAGAAGCACACATTTGTGAGTGATTAAGCTGAAAATAGTTTAATGAAATGTTACTCATCATTAGATACTCGTTGTTTAATTGAATTCAATGGTTTCCTAGTTCCAAGGAAGTGTAGATGTGCTTGTTAACATGAATAGAGTGCTTATTGTTTGTACACAAGGTATTTTCAACATTATTAAGTGAGAATGAGTGATTACAACAAAAAGTCCAGCCTTGTTAGAAGGAAATCAACAGAATGTCTCAATAGGCCGTAATTAAGCTGAAAATACTCGTAAGAAGTGCTAGTCATCAGCAAGGACTATTTGTTTAATGGAAATCAGTGGATTCCATGTTCCAAGGGAGAATAGATGTGCTTCTTGCAATCAATAGAGTTCCAGTTGTTTGTAGACAACCTATTTTCATCATCACTAAGTGTGAATCAGTAATTAGAACAAATATTGGACCATTGTTAGGAGGAAATCAACAGATTGTCTCATTAGGCTGTAATTAAGCAGAAAATAATCATAAGAAATGCTTGTCATCATGAAGGACTCCTTGTTTAATGGAATTCTATGGATTCCATGTTCCAAGGGAGAATGGATGTGCTTCTTGCAATGAATAGAATTCCAGTTGTTTGTAGACAACCTATTTTTCAACACCATTAAGTGTGACTGAGCAATTACAACAAAAATTGGAGTCTTTTTAGGAGGAAATCAAGAGAATATCTCATTAGGCCGTAATTAAGCGAAAAATGCTTGTAAGAAATGGTAGTCATTATCAAGGACTCCTTATTTCATGGAATTCAATGGATTCCATGTTCCAAGGGAGAATAGATGTGCTTCTTGAAATGAATAGAGATCCGGTTGTTTGTACAGAAGCTATTTTCAACATCATTAAGTGTGAATGAGCAATTACAACAAAAATTGGAGTATTTTTTGGAGGAAATCAAGAGAATGAATCATTAGGCCGTAATTAAGCTGAAAATACTAGTAAGAAATGCTAGTCATCATCAAGGACTCCTTGTTTAATGGAATTCAATGGATTCCATGTTCCAAGGGAGAATAGATGTGCTTCTTGCAATCAATAGAGTTCCAGTTGTTTGTAGACAACCTATTTTCATCATCGCTAAGTGTGAATGAGTAATTACAACAGAAATTGGAGTGTTGTTAGGAGGAAATCAATAGACTGTCTCATTTGGCCATAATTAAGCTGAAAATACTCATAAGAAGTGCTAGTCATCATCAAGGACTCCTTTTATAATGGAATTCAAAGGATTCCATGTTCCAAGGGAGAATAGATGTGCTACTTGCAACGAATAGAGTTCGAGTTGTTTGTAGAAAACCTATTTTCATCATCAAGGACAGCTTGTTTAATGCAATTCAATGGATCCCAAGTTCCAAGGGAGAATAGATGTGCTTCTTGCAATGAATAGAGTTCCAATTTTTTGTACACAAGCTAATTTCAACATCATTAATGAGTAATTACAAATAAAATTGGAGTCTTGTTTGGTGGAAATCAAGGGAATGTCTCATTACGCCGTAATTAAGCTGAAAATACTTGTAACAAATGCTAGTCATGATCAAGGACAACTTGTTTAATGGAATTCAATCGGTTCCATATTCCAAGTGAGAATAGATGTGCTTCTTGCAATGAATAGAGTTCCAACTGTTTGTACAAAAGCTACTTTCAACATCATTAAGTGTCAATGAGAAATTACAACAAAAATTAGAGTCTTGTTAGGTGGAAATCAAGGGAAAGACTCATTAGGCCGTAATTAAGCTGAAAATACTTGTAAGAAAGGCTAGTCATCATGAAGGACAGCTGGTTTAAATGGGCCGTAGTTAATGAGTAATTACAACAAAAATTTGAGTCTTGTCAGGAGGAAAGGAAGTGAAGGTCTAAGTGGGCCGTAATTCAGCTGAAAATTCTTCTACCAAATGCTAGTCATCATCAAGGACTCCTTGTTTAATGGAATTCAAAGGCTAACATGATCCAAGAGAGAGTATATGTGCTTCTTGCAATGAATGGAGTTCCAGTTGTTTGTACACAAGCTAATTTCAACATCATTAAGTGTGAACGAGTAATTACAACAAAAATTGGAGTCTTGTTAGGTGGAAATCAGGGGATTGACTCATTAGGCCGTAATTAAGCTGAAAATACTTGTAAGAAATGCTATTCATCATCAAGGACAGCTTGTTTAATGTAATTCAACGGATTCCAAGTTCCAAGGGAGAATAGATGTGCTTCTTGCAATGAATAGAGTTGTTTGTACAAAAGCTAATTTCAACATCATTAAGTGTGAATTGGAGTCTTGTTTGGAGGAAATCAAGTGAAGGTCTAAGTGGGCTGCAATTAAGCTGAAAATACTTGTAGGAAATGCTAGTCATCATCAAGTACAGCTTGTTTACAGGAATTCAATGGATTCCAAGTTCCAAGGGAGAGTAGATGCGCTTCTTGCAATGAATAGAGTTGCAGTTGTTTGTACACAAGCTAATTTCAACATCATTAAGTGTGAGTGAGTAATTACAACAAAAATTAGAGTCTTGTTAGGTGGAAATCAAGGGAATGTCTCATTAGGCAGTAATTACGCTTGTAAGAAATGCTAGTCATCATCAAGTACAGCCTGTTTAATATACTACAATGGATTCCAAGTTCCAAGGGAGAATAGATGTGCTTCTTGCAATGAATAGAGTTCTAGTTCTTTGTACACAAGCTAATTTCAACATCATTAACTGTGAATGAGTAATTAGAACAAAAATTGGAGTCTTGTTAGAAGGAAATGAAGTGAGGGTCTAAGTGGGTTGTAATTAAGCTGAAAATACTTATAGGAAATGCTAGTCATCGTCAAGGACACCTTCTTTAATGGAATTCAATGGATTACACATTCCAAGGGAGAGTAGATGTGCTTCTTGCAATGAACAGTGTTCTAGTTGTTTGTACACAAGCTAATTTCAACATCATTAAGTGTGAAAGAGTAATGACAACAAAAATTGGAGTATTGTTAGGTGGAAATGAAGGGAATGACTCATTAGGCCGTAATTAAGCTGAAAATACTTCTAAGAAATGCTAGTCCTCATCAAGGACAGCTTGTTTAATGTAATTCAACGGATTCCAAGTTCCAAGGGAGAATAGATGTGCTTTTTGCAATGAATAGAGTTCCAGTTGTTTTTACACAAGCTAATTTCAACATCATTAAGTGTGAAGGATTAAATCCAACAAAAATTGGAGTCTTGTTTCGAGGAAATGAAGTGAAGGTTTAAGTGGGCCGCAATTAAGCTGAAAATACTTGTAGGAAATGCTAGTCATCATCACGTACAGCTTGTTTAATGGAATTCAATGGATTCCAAGTTCCAAGGGAGAATAGATGTGCTTCTTGCAATGAATAGAGTTCTAGTTGTTTTTACACAAGCTAATTTCAACATCATTAACTGTGAATGTGTAATTACAACAAAAATTGGAGTCTTGTTTGGTGGAAATCAAGGGAAAGTCTCCTTAGGCCGTAATTAAGCTGAAAATACTTGTAAGAAATGCTAGTCATCATCAAGGACAGCTCGTTTAATGTAATTCAATGGATTCCAAGTTCCAAGGGAGAATAGATGTGCTTCTTGCAATGAATAGAGTTCTAGTTGTTTTTACACAAGCTAATTTCAACATCATTAAGTGTAAATGAGTAATTAGAACAAAAATTGGATTCTTGTTAGGTGGAAATGAAGGGAAAGTCTCATTAGGCCGTTATTAAGCTGAAAATAGTTGTTAGAAAGGCTAGTCATCATCAAGGACAGCTGGTTTAATGTAATTCAATGGATTCCAAGTTCCAAGGGGAATAGATGCGCTTCTTGCAATGAATAGAGTTCCAGTTGTTTGTACACAAGTTAATTTGCACATCATTAAGTGTGAATTGGTAATTACAACAAAAATTGGAGTCTTGTTAGAAGGAAATGAAGTGAAGGTCTAAGTGGGCCGTAATTAAGCTGAAAATACTTGTAAGAAATTCTAGTCATCATCAAGGACAGCGTGTTTAATGGAATTCAATGGATTCCAACAACAAAAATTTCAGGCTTGTTCGGAGGAAATCAAGTGTAGGTCTATGTGGGCTGTAATTGTGCAGAAAATACTTGTAGGAAATGCTGGTCATCATCAAGGACTCCTTGTTCAATGCAATTCGAAGGATTCCATTATTAAAGGGATAGCAGATGTGCTTCTTGCAATCAATAGAGACCTAGTTATTTGTACACAAGATAATTTCGACATCATTAAGTGTGAAAGAGTAATTACAACAAAAATTGGAGTCTTCTTAGGTGGATATCAAGGAAATGTCTCATTAGGCCGTAATTAAGCTGAAAATACTTGTCAAAAATGCTAGTCATCATCAAGGACAGCGTGTTTAATGGAATTCAATGGATTCCAAGTTCCAAAGGAGAATAGATGTGCTTCTTGCCATGAATTAAGTTCCAGTTGTTTGTAGACAAGCTAATTTCAGTATCATTAAGTGTGAATGAGTAATTACAACAAAAATTAGAAATTGTTAGGTGGAAATCAAAGGAATGTCTCATTATGCGGTAATTAACTTGAAAATACTTGTAAGAAATGCTAGTCATGATCAAGGACAGCTTGTTTAATGTAATGCAACGGATTCCAATTCCAAGGGTGAATAGATGTGCTTTTTGCAATAAATAGAG
This sequence comes from Bruguiera hainesii, assembly GCA_023213295.1. Lineage (NCBI taxonomy): Eukaryota > Viridiplantae > Streptophyta > Magnoliopsida > Malpighiales > Rhizophoraceae > Bruguiera > Bruguiera hainesii. The sequence goes on from JAHOYR010000018.1 coordinate 8,619,875, forward strand.
TTCAAGTTGTTTTTATACAAGCTAATTTCAACATCATTAAGTGTGAAAGAGTTTTTACAACAAAAATTGGAGTCTTGTCAAGAGGAAATCAAGTGAAGGTCTAAGTGGGCCGTAATTAAGCTGAAAATGTTTGTAGGAAATGCTAGTCATCATCAAGGACACCTTGTTTAATGGAATTCAAAGGATTCCATGATCCAAGTTAGAGTAGATGTGTTTCTTGCAATGAATAGAGTTGCAGTTGTTTGTACACAAGTTAATTTTAACATCATTAAGTGTGAATGAGTACTTAAAAAAAAATTGGAGTCTTGATAGGTGGAAATCAACAGAACGTCTCATTAGGCCGTAATAAAGCTGAAAATACTTGTAAGAAATGCTAGTCGTCATCAGGGACAGCTTGTTTAATGTAATTCAAAGGATTCCATGTTGCAAGGGTGAAGAGATGTGCTTCTAGAAATGAACAGAGTTCCAGTTGTTTTTACAGAAGTTAATTTCAACATCATTAAGTGTGAATTGGAGTCTTGTTTGGAGGAAATCAAGCGAAGGTCTAAGTGGGCCGCAATTAAGCTGAAAATACTTGTAGGAAATGCTAGTCATCATCAAGTACAGCTTGTTTACAGGAATTCAACGGATTCCAAGTTCCAAGGCAGAGTAGATGTGCTTCTTGCAATGAATAGAGTTGCAGTTGTTTGTACACAAGCTAATTTCAACATCATTAAGTGTAAATGAGTAATTACAAAAAAAATTGGAGTCTTCTTTGGTGGAAATCAAGGGAAAGTCTCATTAGGTGGTAATTAAGATGAAAATACTTGTAAGAAAGGCTAGCCATCATCAAGGACAGCTTGTTTAATGTAATTCAATGGATTCCAAGTTTCAAGGGAGAATAGATGTGCTTCTTCCAATGAATAGAGTTCCAGATGTTTGTACACAATCTAATTTCAACATCATTAAGTGTGAATGAGTAATTACATCAAAAATTGGAATTTTGTTAGAAGGAAATGAAGTGAAGGTCTAAGTGGGCCGTAATTAAGCTTAAAATACTTGTAGGAAATGCTAGTCATCATCAAGTACAGCTTCTTTAACGAAATTCAATGGATTCCAAGTTCCAAGGGAGAATAGATGTGCTTCTTGCAATGAATAGAGTTCAAGTTGTTTGTACACAAGCTAATTTCATCATCATTAAATGTGAATGAGTAATTACAACAAAAATTGGAGTCTTGTTAGGAGGAAATCAATGGAATGTCTCATTAGGTCATAATTAAGCTGAAAACACTTGTAAGAAATGCTAGTCATCATCAAGGACAGCTCGTTTATTGGAATTCAATGGATTCCATGTTCCGAGGGAGAATAGATGTGCTTCTTGCATTGAATAAAGTTCCAGTTATTTGTACACAAGCTAATTTCAACATCATTAAGTGTGAATGAATAATTACAACAAAAATTGGAGTCTTCTTAGGTGGAAATCAAGGGAATGCCTCATTTGGCCGTAATTAAGGTGAAAATACTTGCACGAAATGCTAGTCATCATCAAGGACTCCTTGTTTAATGGAATTCAATGGATTCCTTGTTCCAAGGGAGAATAGATGTGTTTCTTGCAACGAATAGAGTTCCAGTTGTTTGTACACAAGCTAATTTCAACATCATTAAGTGTGAATTGGTAATTACAACAAAAATTGGAGTCTTGTTAGAAGGAAATGAAGTGAAGGTCTAAGTGGGCCGTAATTAAGCTGAAAATACTTGTAAGAAATTCTAGTCATCATCAAGGACTGCTTGTTTAATGGAATTCAATGGATTCCATGTACCAAGGGAGAATAGATGTGTTTCTTGCAATGAATAGAGTTGTAGTTGTTTGTACACAAGCTAATTTCAACATCATTAAGTGTGAATGTGTAATTACAACAAAAATTGGAGTCTTGTTAGGAGGAAGTCAAGAGAATGCCTCATTAGGCCGTAATTAAGCTTACAATGCTTGTAAGAAAAGCTAGTCTTTATGAAGGACACCTTGTTTGATTGAATTAAAGAGATTCCAAGTTCCAACGGGGGACTAGATGTGCTTCTTGCAATGAAGAGAGTTCTAGTTGTTGTTACACATGCTATTTTCGACATAATTATGTGTCAATGAGTAATTGCTGCCAAAATTGGAGTCTTGCTAGGAGGAAATGAAGTGAAGGCCTCATGACGCCATAATTAAGCTGAAAATACCTGTAAGAAATGCTAGTCATCATCAAGGACTCCTTGTTTAATGAAATTCAATGGATTCCATGTTCCAAAGGAGAATTCATGTGCTTCTTGCAATGAATAGAGTTCCAGTTGTTTGTACACAAGCTAATTTCAACATCATTATGTGTGAATGAGTAATTACAGCAAAAATTGGAGTCTTCTTATGAGGAAATGAAGTGAAGGTCTAAGTGGGCTGTAATTAAGCTGCAAATAATTGTAGGAAAAGCTTGTCATCATCAAGGACTCTTTGTTTAATGGAATTCAATGCATTCCAAATTCCAAGGGTGAATAGATGTGCTTCTTGCAAAGAATAGAGTTCCAGTTGTTTCTACATAAGGTAATTTCAACGTCATTATGTGTGAATGAGTAATTACAACAAAAATTGGAGTCTTGTTAGGAGGAAATGAAGTGAAGGTCTAAGTGGGCCATAAGTGAGCTGAAAATACTTGTATGAAATGCTAGTTATCGTCAAGGACAACTTGTTTAATGAAATTCAATGGATTCCAATTTCCAAGGGAGAATTGATGTGCTTCTTGCAAAGAATAGAGTTCCAGTTGCTTCAACACAAGCTAATTTCAACATCATTAAGTGTGAATGAGTAATTACAACAAAAATTGGAGTCTTGTTAGGTGGAAATCAATGGAATGTCTGATTAGGCCGTAATGAAGCTGAAAATACTTGTAAGAAATGCTAGTCATCATCAAGGACAGCTTGTTTAATGGAATTCAATGGATTCCAAGTTCCAAGGGAGAATAGATGTGCTTCTTGCAATTAATAGAGTTCCAGTTGTTTGTACACAATCTAATTTCAACATCATTAAGTGTGAATGTGTAATTACAACAAAAATTGGAGTCTTGTTTGGTGGAAATGATGTGAAGGTCTAGGTGGGCCGTAATTAAGCTGAAAATACATATAGGAAATGCTAGTCATCATCAAGGATAACTTGTTTAATGGAATTCAATGGTTTCATGTTCCAAGGGAGAATAGATGTTCTTCTTGCAAACAATTGAGTTCCAGTTGTTTGTACACAAGCTAATTTCAACATCATTAAATGTGAATGAGTAATTACAACAAAAATTGGATTCTTGTTTGGAGGAAATGATGTGAAGGTCTAAGTGGGCCGTAATTAAGCTGAAAATACTTATAAGAAATACTAGTCATCGTCAAGGACTGCTTCTTTAATGGAATTCAATGGATTCTGATTTCCAAGAGAGAATAGACGTGCTTCTTGTAAAGAATAGAGTTCTAGTTGTTTGTACACAAGCTAATTTCAACATCATTAAGTGTGAGTGAGTAATTACAACAAAAATTAGAGTCTTGTTAGGTGGAAATCAAGGGAATGTCTCATTAGGCAGTAATTACGCTGAAAATACTTGTAAGAAATGCTAGTCATCATCAAGGACAGCTTGTTTAATGGAATTCAAAGGATTCAAAGTTCCAAGGGAGAATAGATGTGCTTCTTGCAATGAATAGAGTTCTAGTTCTTTGTACACAAGATAATTTCAACATCATTAAGTGTAAATGAGTAATTAGAACAAAAATTGGAGTCTTGTTGGGTGGAAATGATGCGAACATCTAAGTGGGCCGTAATTAAGTCGAAAATACTTGTAGGAAATGCTAGTCATCATCAAGGACAACTTGTTTAATGGAATTCAATGGATTACAAGTTCCAAGGGGGAATAGATGTGCTTGTTGCAAAGAATAGAGTTCCAGTTGTTTGTACACAAGCTAATTTCAACATCATTATGTGTGAATGAGTAATTACAACAAAAATTGTAGTCCTGTTTGGAGGAAATGAAGTGAAAGTCTAAGTGTGATGAGTACCGTATAGATGATGGGTGGAAGGTTTCATTAAATCCAAGAGGTCCATTGGACATTCCAGAAGGCCCAATAACACAACTAGAGTTTCAAGAGATCTAATAGGTCCGTTGCACATTGCAAAAGGCCTAATGACACAAGTTAGAGCTTCAATGGATGCAAGAGGTCCATTGTACATTCTAGAAGGCCCGATAACACAAACTAGAGCCAAAAAGATTCAAGAAGCACTAAATGGGTTGATTCATGATATTCAGGCCAACCAAACTTCAAATGGTGCGAATTCAAGTTTTAAAGAGATTCCAAGCTTAATTAATATAATTGGACTACTTAATAGGTCAGACTAAGTAATAGCATCACTCCTAAATAGGAGTTCATTGTATGTGTTGGAATTTGTTTGAAATGACTCCAAAATAAGGATTTCTCCTAATTAGGAATTTTGCCTCTTTAGGATTGTCATCTTAGCCTATAAATAGGTACCCCTTGTAAGCTCTGGAAATCAGACAACTTTGAGTGAAATAGAAAGCAAGAGTTTTTCTCCCTCGGTTCTTTTAAGAACTAAAGAACTTATGAAGAGGTAATTATTCTTGTGGTGTTCAAATCGACATATCACTCCCAATTCCTTTCGTTTCTGGAGTGTGGCGACCATATCCTTCTTAAATACCCTAGGTTCGTGTTTTTTCGAATATTAGGTCTAGGGTTTTTGTTATTAAACTCTGATTTAGCTTTCCTGGTTATTCTTTGATTCCTTCTATGCGTTAGGTCCCTAAGTCATGTCTTTTTGGGGTTTTCTGCATCAGTTGGTATCAGAGTACGACTCTAAATTAGAAAAAAATAATATGACTTTAAAATGCAAAGGTGCTGCTCAGGAGGGAGCTTTTGACATGCCACTCATGATCAAAGCTATGCAACAACAATTTTGAGCACATGAATACTAGATTTGATGATATAAGTGAGAGGATGGAGGAGCAATACAACAGCAGAGTTGCAAAGGAGGCAAGAAGAATATGAGGCTTCTAAAGCAAGGAGGCAATTGAGACGCGCCTATGACCACGAAGATGATGATTCTATGCCATCATCAGAAGGTGAAAGTGATGGAGAGAAAAAGTAATGGAGAGAAGTATCCAGCTGATGGAGTAGCTCTCATCACAAGGCGAGTATTGAATGTGCAAGTGAAAGAAGAAAATAAGGGGCAACGAGATAACATCTTTCAGATGAGTTGTCTCATCAAAGATAAGGTATGTAGTATGATTATTGATGGTGGGAGTTGCACTAATGTTGCTAGCACAACTATGGTTGAGAAGCTAAATTTACCTACTATGAAGCATCCTAAACCATATAAGCTTTAATGGTTGAATGAGAGTGGCGAAGTTAAAGTAGATAAGCAAGTGCTTATGTCATTTTCTATTGGAAGGTATCACGATGAACTTTTTTGTGATGTTGTACCTATGCAAGCGAGCCATATTCTATCAAGAATCAATATTCCTTTGTAATGAATGATAAACTCGTCACTCTTGTACCATTATCACCTCAACAAGCTTATGAGGATCAATTAAGGATTAAAACTGAGAGTGTATTTTCAGCTTAATTATGGCCTAATGAGACATTCTCTTGATTTCCTCTTAACAAGACTCCAATTTTTGTTGTAATTACTCATTCACACTTAATGATGTTGAAATTATCTTGTGTACAAACAATCAGAACTCTATTCATTGCAAGAAGCACATCTATTCTCCCTTGGAACATGAATCCATTGAAATCCATTAAACAAGGAGTCCTTGATGATGACTAGCATTTCTTACAAGTATTTTTAGCTTAATTATGGCCTAATGAGACATTCTCTTGATTTCCTCCTAACAAGACTCCAATTTTTGTTGTAATTACTCATTCACACTTAATGATGTTGAAATTAGCTTGTGTACAAACAACTGGAACTTTATTTATTGCAAGAAGCACATCTATTCTCCCTCGGAACATGGAATCCATTTAAATCCATTAAATAAGGAGTCCTTGATGATAACTAGCATTTCTTACAAGTATTATTAGCTTAATTACAATCTAATGAGACATTCTCTTGATTTCCTCCTAACAAGACTCCAATTTTTGCTGTAATCACTCATTCACACTTAATGATGCTGAAATTAGCTTGTGTACAAACAACAGGAACTCTATTCATTGGAAGAAGCACATCTATTCTCCCTTGGAACATAGAATGCATTGAATTCCATTAAACAAGGAGTCCTTGTTGATGACTAGCATTTCCTACAAGTATTTTCAGCTTAATTAAGTCCTAATAAGACATTCTCTTGATTTCCTCCTAACAAGACACCAATTTTTGTTGTAATTACTCATTCACACTTAATGATGTCGAAATTAGCTTGTGTACAAATAACTCGAACTCTATTCATTGCAAGAAGCACATCTATTCTCCCTTGCAACATGGAACCCATTGAATTCCATTAAACATGGAGTCCTTGATGATGAATAGCATTTCTTACAAGTATTATTAGCTTAATTACGTCCTAATGAGACATTCTCTTGATTTCCTCCTAACAAGACACCAATGTTTGTTGTAATTACTCATTCAAACTTAATGATGTTGAAAATAGTTTGTGTACAAACAACTGTAACTCTATTGATTGCAAGAAGCACATCTATTCTCCCTTAGAACATCGAATCCATTGAATTCCATTAAACAAGGAGTCCTTGATGATGACTAGCATTTCTTACAAGTATTTTCAGCATAGTCACGGCCCACTTAGACCTTCACATCATTTCCTCCTAACAAGACTCCAATTTTTGTTGTAATTACTCATTCACACTCAATGATGTTGAAATTAGCTTGTGTACAAACAACTGGAACTCTACTCATTGCAAGAAGCACATATACTCTCCCTTGTAACTTGGAATCCATTGAATTTCATTAAACAAGCTGTCTTTGATGATGACTAGCATTTCTTACAAGTATTTTGAGCGTAATTACAGCCTAATGAGACATTCCCTTGATTTCCTCCTAACAACGCTCCAATTTTTGTTCTAATTACTCATTTACACTTAGTGATGATGAAAATAGGTTGTCTACAAATAATTGGAACTCTATTCATTGCAAAAAGCACATCTATACTCCCTGTGAACATGGAATCCATTGAATTCCATTAAACAAGGAGTCGTTGATGATGACTAGCATTTATTACAAGTATTTTGAGCTTAATTATGACCCAATGAGACCATCTCTTCATTTCCTCCTAACAAGGCACTAATTTTTGTTGGAATTACTCCTTCAAAGTTAATGATGATGAAAATAGCTTGTGTTCAAACAATTGAAACTCTATTCATGGCAACAAGCACATCTACACTCCCTGGGAACATGGAATCCATTGAATTTCTTTAAAAAAGGAGTCCTTGATGATGACTAGCACTTCTTACAAGTGTTTTCTGCTTAATTATGGCCTAATGAGACATTCTCTTCATTTCCTCCTAACAGGGCACCAATTTTTGTTGTAATTACTCCTTCATAGTTCATGATTTTGTAAATAGCTTGTGTATAAACAACTGAAACTCTATTCATGGCAACAAGAAAATCTATACTCCCTAGGAACATGGAATCCATTGAATTTCATTAAACAAGGACTTATTGATGATGACTAGCATTTCTTACAAGTATTTTCAGCTTAATTATGGTCTAATGAGACATTCCCCTCATTTCCACCTAATAAGACACCAATTTTTGTTGTAATTATTCATTGACACATAATGATGTTGAAAAGAGCTTATATACCAACAAGTGGGACTTTATTCATGGCAACAAGTACATTTATATTCACTGGGAAAGTGGAATCCATTGAATTTCATTAAACAAGGAGTCCTTGATGATAACTAGCTTTTCTTACAAGTATGTTCAGCTTAATTACGGCCTAATGAGACCTTCTCTTCATTTCCTCCTAACAAGGCACCAATTTTTGTTGTAATGACTGCTTCACTATTATTGATGTTGAAAATAGCTTGTGAACAAACAAGTACATCTCTGTTCAAGGCAAGAAGCACTGTTATACTCCCTAGGAACATAGAATACATTACATTTCATTAAACAATGAGTCCTTCATGATGACTAGGACTTCTTACAAGTATTTTCAGCTTAGTTATGGTCTAATGAGACCTTCTTATCATTTGATCCTAACCAGGCACCAATTTTTGTTATAATTACTCCTTCACTATTAAAGATGTTGAAAATAGCTTGTGTACGTTGGAACACCATTCATGGCAACAAGCACATTTATACCCGCTAGGAACATGGAATCCAATGAATTTCATTAAACAAGGAGTCCTTGATGATGTCTAGCATTTCTTACAAGTATTTTCAGCTTAATTACAGCCTAACGAGAGATTCTCTCTTGACAAGGCACCAACTTTTATTGTAATTACTCATTCACACTTAATGATGTTGAGAATAGCTTATGTACAAGCAAGTGGAACTCTATTTAAGGCAACAAGCACAGTTATACTCCCTGGGAACATCGAATCCATTGAATTTCATTAAATAAGGAGTCCTTGATGATGACTAGCATTTCTTACAAGTATTTTGAGCTTAATTATGGCCTAATTTGATCTTTTCTTCATTTCCTCCTAACAAGGCGCCAATTTTTGTTGTAATTACTCCCTCACTATTAATGATGTTGAAAATGGCTTGTGTACAAACAAGTGGAACTCTATTCATGGCAACAAGCACATCTATACTCCCCAGGAACATGGAATCTATTGAATTTCGTTAAATAAGGTGTCCTTGATGATAACTAGTATTTCTTGGAAGTATTTTCTGCTGAATTACTGTTTAATGAGACCTTCTTTTCATTTCGTTTTAACAAGGCACCAATCTTTATTGTAATTACTCCTTCACAGTTAATGATGTTAAAAATACCTTGTGTACAAACAACTAGAACTTTATTCGCGACATCAAGCACATCTATACTCCCTGGGAACATGGAATCTATTCAATTTCTTTAAACAAGGAGTCCTTGATGATGACTAGCATTTCTTACAAGTATTTTCAGCTTCATTACGGCCTAATGAGACATTCTCTTCATTTCCTCCTAAGGAGGCACCAATTTTTGTTGTAATTACTCATTCACACTTAATGACATCGAGAATAGCTTGTGTACAACAAAGTGGAACTTTATTTAAGGCAACAACCACAGTTATACTGCCTAGGAACATCAAATCCATTGAATTTCATTACACAAGGAGCCATTAATGATGACTAGCTTTTCTTACATGTATTTTAATGAGACCTTTTCTTCACTTCGTTTAAACAAGGCACCAATTTTTGTTGTAATTACACCTTCACAGTTAATGATGATGAAAATTGCTTGTGTACAAACAACAGGAACTCTATTCATGGCAACTAACACATCTATAATACCTAGGAACATGGAATCCATTGAATTTCATTAAATAAGGAGCCCTTGATGATGACTAACACTTCTTACAAGCATTTTCAACTTAATTATAGCCTAGTGAGACCTCCTCTTCAATTGCTCCTAACAAGGCTCCAACTTTTGCTGTTATTACTCTTTCATTGTTAGTGATTCTGAAAATAGCTTGTGTGCAAACAACTAGAACCCTATTAATAGCAACAAGCACATCTATACTCTGGGGGAACATGGAACCTAATGAATTTCATTCAACAAGGAGTCTTTGATGATGACTAGCATTTCTTATAACTATTTTCAGATTAATTACGGCCTAATGAGACATTCTCTTTATTTCCTCTTAACAAGGCACCAACTTTTGTTGTAATTAATCATTCACATTGAATGATGTTGAAAATAGCTTGTGTACATACAAGTGGAACTCTATCCATGGCAATAAGCACATCTATCCTCTCTGGGAACATGGAATCCATTGAATTTCATTAGGCAAGGAGTCCTTAATGATGACTAGCATCTCTTACAAGTATTTTCAGCTTAATTGCGGCCTAATGAGTCCTTCTCTTTATTTCCTCCTAGCAAGGCACGAATTTTTGTTGTAATTACTCCTTCACTATTAATGATGTTGAAAATAGTTAGGGTACAAACACCTGCAACCCTATTTATGGCAATAAGCACATCTATACTCCTAGGGAACATAGAATCCATTGAATTTCATTAAATAAGGAGTCCTCGATGATGACTAGCATTTCTTACAATTATTTTCAGCTTAATTACTGCCTAATGAGACCTTCTCTTCATTTCCTCCTAACAAGGCACCAATTTTTGTTGTAGTTACTCCCTTACTATTAGTGATGTTGAAAATAGCTTGTGTACAAACAACTAGAATTCTATTCATGGCAAAAAGCACATTTATACCCCTGTGGAACATGGAATCCATTAAATTTCGTTAGGCAAGGAGTCCTTGATGATGATCAGTATTTCTTACAAGTATTTTCAGCTTAATTACGGCCTAATTAGACCTTCTTGTCACTTCCTCCAAACAAGGCACGAATTTTTGTTGTAATTACACCTTCACAGTCAATGATGTTCAAAATTGCTTGTGTACAAACAACTAGAACATTATTCATGGCAACAAGTACATCTATACTCCCTTGGAACATGGAATCCATTGAATTTCATTAAACAAGGAGTCCTTGATGATGACTAGCATTTCTTACAAGAATTTTCAGCTTAATTACGTCCTAATGAGACATTATCTTCATTTCCTCTTAACAAGGCACCAACTTTTGTTGTAATTACTCATTCACTCTTAATGATGTTGAAAATAGCTTATGTACATACAAATGGAACTTTATTCATGACAATAAGCACATCTATACTCCCTGAGAACATGGAATCCATTGAATTTCATTTGGGAAGGAGTCCTTGATGATGACTAGATTCTCTTACAAGTATTTTCAACTTAATTACGGCCTAAAGAGTCCTCCTTATTTCATCCTAGGAAGGCACCAATTTTTGTTGTAATTACTCCTTCACTATTAATGATGTTAAAAATAGCTCGGGTACAAACACCTGTAACCCTATTCATGGGAACAAGTACATCTATACTTCTTGGGAACATGGAATCCATTGAATTTCATTAAACAAGGAGTTCTCAATGATGACTAGCATTTATTAAAAGTATTTTCAGCTCAATTAAGGTCTAATGAGACCTTCTCTTCACTTCCTCTGAACAAGGCACCAATTTTTGTAATAATTACACCTTCACAATTAATGATAATGAAAATTGATTGTGTACAAACAACAAGAACTCTATTCATGACAACTAGCACATCTATACTCCCTAGGAACATGGAATCCATTGAATTTCATTAAATAAGGAGCCTTTGATGATGACTAGCATTTCTTACAAGCATTTTCAACTTAATTACGACCTAATGAGACCTCCTCTTCAGTTGCTCCTAACAAGGTACCAATTTTTGTTGTAATTACTCATTCACACTTAATGATGTTGAAAATAGCTTGTCTACATACAAGTGGAACTTTATCCAGTGCAGCAAGCACATCTATGCTCTCTGGGAACATGGTATCCATTGAATTTCATTAGGTAAGGAGTCCTTGATGATGACTAGCATCTCTTACAAGTATTTTCAGCTTAATTATGGCCTAATGAGTCCTCTTTATTTCCTCCTAGTAAGGTACAAATTTTTGTTGTAATTACTCCTTCACTATTAATGATGTTGAAAATAGCTAGGGTACAAACACTTGTAACCCTATTCATGGAAAGAAGCACATCTATACTCCCAGGGAACATGGAATCCATTGAATTTCATTAAACAAGGAGTCCTCGATAATGACTAGCATTTTTTACAAGAATTTTCAGCTTAATTACGGCCTAATGAGACCTTCTCTACATTTCCTCCTAACAAGGCACCAATTTTTGTTGTAATTACTCTTTTACCATTAATGATGTTGAAAATAGCTTGTGCATGGACAACTGGAACTCTATTGATGGCAACAAGCACATCTATATTGCCTGGGAACATGGAATCCATTGAATTTCATTAAACAAGGAGTCTTGGATGATGTCTAGCATTTCTTACAAATATTTTTAGCTTAATTACGGCCGAATGAGACATTCTCTTCATTTCCTACTAACAAGGCACTAATTTTTGTTGTAATTACTTATTCACACTTAATGATGTTGAAAATAGCTTGTGTACATACAAGTCGAACTCTATTCAGGGGAGCAAGCACACCTATACTCCCTAGGAACAGGGAATCGATTGAATTCCATTAGGCATGGAGTCCTTGATGATGACTAGCATCTCTTACAAATATTTTCAGCTTAATTACGGCCTAATGAGTCCTTCCCTTCATTTCCTCCTATCAAGGCACCAATTTTTGTTATAATTACTCCTTCACTATTAATAATCTTGAAAATAGCTTGGATACAAACAACTACAACCGTATTCATGGCAATAAGCACATTTATACTCCCTGTGAACATGGAATCCATTGAATTTCATTAAATAAGGAGTCCTTGATGATGACTAGCATTTCTTACAATCATTTTCAGCTTAATTACAGCCTAAAGAGACCTCCTCTTCATTTGCTCCTAACAAGGCACAATTTTTGTTGTAATTACACACACATTCGCACTTAATGATATTGAAAATAGCTTGTGTACAAACAAAGGGAACCCTATTCAAGGCAACAAGCACAGTTATACTCCCTGAGAACAAGGAATTCATTTAATTTCATTCAACAATGAGTCCTTGATGATAACTAACATTTCTTACAAGTATTTTCAGCTTAATTACGGCCTAATGAGACCTTCTCTTCATTTCCTCCTAACAAGGCACCAATTTTTGTTTTAATTACACCTTCAGAGTTAGTGAAGTTGAAAATTGGTTGTGTACAAACAACAAGAACTCTATTCATGCCAACAAGCACATCTATACTCCCTGGAAACATGGAATCCATTGAATTTCATTAAATAAAAAGTCCTTGATGATGACTAGCATTTCTTACAAGTATTTTCAGCTTAATTGTGGCCTAATCAGTCATTCTCTTCATTTCCTGCGTACAAGGCACCAATTTTTGTTGTATTTACACCTTCACAGTTAATGATGTTGAAAATTGCTGGTGTACAAACAACAGGAACTCTATTTATCGCAACAAACACATCTATACTCCTTGGGAACATGGAATCCATTGAATTTCATTAAATAATTAGTCCTTTATGATGACTAGCATTTCTTACAAGTATTTTCAGCTTAATTATGACTTTATGAGACCTCTTCATTTCCTCCTAACAAGACAACAATCTTTGTCGTAATTACTCCTTCAAGGCAACAAGCACAGTTATACTCTCTGGGAACATGAAATCCATTGACTTTCACTAAACAATGAATCCTCCATGATGACTAGCATTTCTTACAAGTATTTTCAGCTTAATTATGGTTTAACGAGACATTCTCTTCATTTCCTTATAACAATGCACCAGTTTTTGTTGTAATTACTTATTCACATTTAATGATATTAAAAATTGCTTGTGTACAAACAAGTGGAACTCTAGTTAAGGCAACAAGCACAGTTATACTCCCTCAGAACATGGAATCCATTGAATTTCGTTAAACAATGAGTCCTTAATGATGACTAGCATCTCTTACAAGTATTTTCAGCTTAATTACGACTTAATGAGTCCTCCTCTTTATTTCCTCCTAGCAAGGCACGAATTTTTGTTGTAATTACTCCTTCATTATTAATGATGTTGAAAATAGCTAGGGTACAAACAACTATAACCTTATTCATGGCAATAAGCACATCTATACTCCCAGGGAACATGGAATCCATTGAATTTCATAAAACAAGGAGTCCTCAATTATAACTAGCATTTCTTACAAGTATTTTCAGCTTAATTACGGCCCAATGAGACCTTCTCTTCATTTCCTCTTAACAAGGGAATCTAGTGAGTTTCAAGGGAACTCTATTCAAGGGAACAAGCACAGTTATACTCCCTGGGAACATGGAATCTAGTGAATTTTATTAAACAATGAGCCTTTAATGATGACTAGCATTTCTTACAAGTATTTTCTGCTTAATTACGACCTATTGAGACCTTCTCTTTATTTCCTCCTAACAAGGCTCCAATTTTTGTTGTAATTACTTTTTAATGACGTTGAAAATAGCTTAGGTACAAACAACTGGAACTCTATGCATGGCAACAGGCACATCTATACTACCTTGGAACATGGAATCCATTGAATTTCATTAAACAAGGAGTCCTTGATGATCACTAGCCTTTCTTACAAGTATTTTCAGCTTAATTGGGGCCTAATCAAACATTCTCTTCATTTCCTCCAAACAAGGTACCAATTTTTGTTCTAATTACTCATTCACACTTAATGATATTGAAGGTAGTTTGTGTACAAACAAGTGGAACTCTATTCAAGGCAACAAGCATAGTTATACTCCTAGGGAAAATGGAATCCATTGAATTTCATTAAACAAGGAGTGCTTGATGATGACTAGCATTTCTTACAACTATTTTCAGCTTAATTACAGCCTAAAGAGACGTTCTCTTCATTTCCTCCTAACAAGGCACCAATTTTTGTTGTAATTGCTCATTCACACTTAATAATGTTGAAAATAGCTTGTGTACAAACAAGAGGAACTCTATTTAAGGCAACAAGCACAATTATACTCCCTAAGAACATGGAATCCAATGAATTTCATTAAGCAATGAGTCCCTGATGATGACTAGCATTCCTTACAAGTATTTTCAGCTTAATTACAACATAATGAGACCTTCTCTTTATTTTCTCTTGACAAGCCTCCAGTTTTCATTATAATTACTACTTCACTGTTTGTGATGTTGAAAATAGCTTGTGTATGAACAACTGGAAACCCTATTCATGGCAACAAGCACATCTATACTCCCCAACAACATGGAATACATTGAATTTCATGAAACAAGGAGCCCTTGATGATGACTAGCATGTCTTACTTGCATTTTCAGGTCAACTACGGCCTAATGAGACCTTATGTTCATTTCCTCCTGACAAGGCACGAATTTTGTTATACTTAGTCTTTCACAATTAATGATGTTGAAAATAGCTTGTTTATAAACAACTAGAACTAAATTCATGACAACAAGCACATCTATACTCCCTTCGAACATGGAATCCATTGACTTTCATTAGGCAAGGAGTCTATAATGATGACTAGCATTTCTTACGAGTATTTTCAGCTTAATTACAGCCTAATGAGACATTCTCTTCATTTCCTCATAACAAGGCACCAATTTTTGTTGTGGTTACTCACTCACACTAAATGATGTTGAAAATATGTTTAAACAAGTGGAACTCTATTCAAGGCAACACGCACAGTTATACTCCCAGGGAACATGGAATCCATTGAATTTCATTAAACAATGAGTCTTTAATGATGACTAGTATTTTTTACAAGTATTTTTGGCTTAATTACAGCCTAATGAGACATTCTCTTCATTTCCTCATAACGAGGCACCAATTTTTGTTGTAATTACTCATTCACACTTAATGATATTGAAAATCGCTTTTTTACAAACAAGGGGAACTCTATTCAAAGCAACAAGCACAATTATACTCCCTGGGAACATGGAATCCATTGAATTTCATTAAACAATGAGTTCTTGTTGATGACTAGCATTTCTTACAAGTATTTTCAGCTTCATTACGGCCTAATGAGACCTTCTCTTTAGTTCCTCCTAACAAGCCACTAATTTTCGTTGTAATTACTCCTTTGGTATTAATGATGTTGAAAATAGCTTGTGTACAAAAGTGTGGAACTCTATTCAAGGGAATAAGCACAGTTATACACCCTAGGAACATGGAATCAAGTGAATTTCATTAAACAATGAGTCCTTGATGATGACTAGCATTTCGTGCAAGTACTTTCTGCTTAATTACGGCCGAATGAGACCTTCCCTTTATTTCCTCCTAACAAGGCTCCAATTTTCATTGTAATTACCTCTTCATAGTTAATGATGTTGAAAATAGCTTGGGTACAAACAACTGGAACTCTATGCATGGCAACAAGGACATCTACAACACCTTGGAACATGGAATCCATTGAATTTCATTAAACAAGGAGTCCTTGATGATTACTAGTATTTCTTACAAGTATTTTCAGCTTAATTACGGCCTAATGAGACATTCTCTTCATTTCCTCATAACAAGGCACCAATGTTTGTTGCAATTACTCATTCACACTCAATGATATTGAAAATAGCTTATGTACAAACAAGTGGAACTTTATTCAAGGCGACAAGCACAGTGATACTCCTAGGGAACATGGAATCCATTGAATTTCATTAAACAATGAGTCCTTGATGATCATTAGCATCTCTTACAAGTATTTTCAGCTTAATTACAGCCTAATGAGTCCTTCTCTTTATTTCCTCCTAGCAAGACACGAATTTTTGTTGTAATTACTCCTTCCCTATTAATGATGTTGAAAATAGCTAGGGTACAAACACCTGCAACCCTATTCATGGCAATAAGCACATCTATACTCGCAGGGAACATGGAATCCGTTGAATTTCATTAAACAAGGAGTCCTCGATGATGACTAGCATTTCTTACAAGTATTTTCAGCTTAATTATGGCCGAATGAGACCTTTTCATTTACTCTTAACAAGGCACCAATTTTTGTTGTAATTACTCCACTATCAATAATGTTGAAAATAGCTAGGGTACAAACACCTGCAACCCTATTCATGGCAATAAGCACATCTATACTCCCAGGGAACATGGAATCCATTGAATTTCATTAAACAATGAGTTATGGATGATGACTAGCATTTGTCACAAGTATTTTCAGCTTAATTACAGCCTAATGAAACCTTTTCTCTATTCATGGCAACAAGCACATCTGTACTCCCTTGGAACATTGAATCAATTGAATTTCATTAAACTTGGAGTCCTTGATTATGACTAGCATTTTGTATAAGTATTTTCAGCTTACTTACGGCCTAATCAGACATTCTCTTCATTTCCTCCTAACAAGGCATTAATTTTTGTTGTAATTACCCATTCACACTTAATGATGTTGAAAATAGCTTGTTTAGAAACAAGTGGAACTCTATCCATGACAACAAGAACAGTTATACTGCCAGGCAACAAGGAATCCGTTGAATTTCATTAAACAAGGAGTCCTTGATCATGACTAGCATTTCTTACAAGTACATTCAGCTTAATTACAGCCTAATGAGAAATTCTCTTCATTTCCTCCAATGAATTCATTAAACAAGCAGACCTTGATGATGACTAGCATTTCTTACAAGTATTTTCAGCTTAATTACGGCCTAATCAGACATTCTCTTCATTTTCTCCTAACAAGGCTCCAATTTTTGTTAGAATTACTCATTCACACTGAATGATGTTGAAAATAGCTTGGGAACAAACAACTGGAACTCTATTCATGGCAGTAAGCATATCTATACACCCTTGGAAGATGGAATCCATTAAATTTCATTAAACAAGGCATCCTTGAAGATGACTAGCATTTCTTACTAGTATTTTCGGCTTAATTACGGCCTAATGAGACAGTCTCTTCATTTCCTCATAACAGGGCTCTAATTTTCGTCGTAATTACTTTTTCACAGTTAATAATATTGAAAATAGCTTGTGTACAAACAACTGGAATTATATTCATGGCACCAAGCACATCTATACTACCTCGGAACTTGGAATCCATTGACTTTCATTAGACAAAGAGTCCTTGATGATGACTACCATTTCTTACAAATATTTTCCGCTTAATTACCGCCTAGTGAGACATTTTCTTCATTTCCTCATAACAGGGCTCCAATTTTCGTTGTAATTACTTCTTCACAGTTAATAATGTTGAAAATAGCTTGTGTACAAACAATTGGAATTCTCTTCATGGCAACAAGCACATCTATACTTCCTCGAAACTTTGAATTCATTGAATTTCACTAAACAAGAACTCCTTGATCATTTCTAGCATTTCTTACAAGTATTTTCACCTTAATTACGGCCTAATGAGACATTCTCTTCATTTCCTCCTAACAAGGCACCAATTTTTGTTGTAATTAGTCATTCCTACTTAATGATGTTGAAAGTAACTTGTGCACAAACAAATGGAACTTTCTTCAAGGCAATAAGCACAGTTATACTCCTTAGGAACTTGGAATCAATTAAATTTCATTAAACAAGTAGTCCTTGATGATAACTATCATTTCTTACAGGTATTTTCAGCTTAATTACAGCCTAATGGGACATTCTCTTCCTTTCCTCCTAACAAGGCACCAATTTTTGTTGTAATTACTCATTCACAGTTAATGATGTTCAAAAATAACTTGTGTACAAACAAAAGGAACTCTATTTATGACAACAAGAACATCTATACTCCCTCGAAACTTGGAATCCATTGAATTTAACTAAACAAGGAGTCCTTGATGATGACTACCATTTCCTACAAGTATTTTTATCTTAATTATGGCCTAATGAGACATTCTCTTCATTTCCTCCTAAGAAGGCACCAATTTTTGTTGTAATTACTACTTCATAGTTAATGATGTTGAAAATGGCTTGTGGACAAACAAATGGAACTTTATTCATGGCAACAAGCACATCTATACTCCCTCGGAACTTGGAATCCATTGAATTTCATTAAACAAGGAGACCTTGGTGATGACTAGCATTTCTTACAAGTATTTTCAACTTAATTACGACCTAGTGAGACATTCTCTTTATTTCCCCCTAACAAGGCACCAATTTTTGTTGTAAATACTCATTCACACATAATGATGTTGAAAATAGCTTGTGTACCAACAAGTGGAACACTATTCAAGGCAACAAGCAGAGTTATACTCCTAGGGAACATGAAATCCATTGAATTTCATCAAACAAAGAGTCCATGATGATGAGTAACATATCTTACAAGTATTCTCAGCTTAATTACGGCCTAATCAGACATTCTCTTCATTTCCTCCTAACAAGGCACTAATTTTTGTTGTAATTACCCATTCACACTTATTGATGTTGAAAATAGCTTGTTTAGAAACAAGTGGAACTCTATCCACGGCAACAAGCACAGCTATACTGCCAGGCAACAAGGAATCCATTGAATTTCATTAAACAAGGAGTCCTTGATCGTGACTACCATTTCTTACAAGTACTTTCAGCTTAATTATGGCATAATCAGACATTCTCTTCATTACCTCTTAACAAGGCTCTAATTTTTGTTAAAATTACTCATTCACACTTAATGATGTTGAAAATAGCTTGAGTACAAACAATTAGAACTCTATTCATGGTAGCAAGCACATCTATACATCCTTGGAAGATGGAATCCATTAAATGTCATTAAACAAGGCGTCCTTGATGATGACTAGCATTTCTTACTATTTTTTTCGGCTTAATTACGGTCTAATAAGACATTCTCTTCATTTCCTCATAACAAGGCTCCAATTTTCGTCGTAATTACTTCTTCACAGTTAATAATGTTGAAAATAGCTTGTGTACAAACAACTTGAATTCTATTCATGGCACCAAGCACATCTATACTACTTCAAAACTTGGAATCCATTTAATTTCATTAGACAAAGAGTCCTTGATAATGACTACCATTTCTTACAAATATTTTTCGCTTAATTATGGCCTAGTGAGACATTTTCTTCATTTCCTCATAACAGGGCTCCAATTTTCGTTGTAATTACTCCTTCACAGTTAATAATGTTGAAAATAGCTTGTGTACAAGCAACTAGAATTCTATTAATGGCAACAAGCACATCTATACTTCCTCGGAACTTTGAATTCATTGAATTTCACTAAACAAGAACTCCTTGATCATTTCTAGCATTTCTTAATTACGGCCTAATGAGACATTCTCTTCATTTCCTCCTAATAAGGCACCAATTTTTGTTGTAATTACTTCTTCATAGTTAATGATGTTGAAAATAGCTTGTGTACAAACAATTGAAACTCTATTCATGGCAATAAGCACATGTATACTCCCTCAAAACTTTGAATCCATTGAATTTCATTAAACAAGGTGTCCTTGATGATGACTAGCATTTCTTACAAGCATTTTCAGCTTAATTACGACCTAATGAGACAATTCTCTTTATTTCCCCCTAACAAGACACCAACTTTTGTTGTAATTAGTCATTCCTACTTAATGATGTTGAAAGTAGCTTGTGCACAAACAAATGGAACTTTCTTCAAGGCAACAAGCACAGTTATACTCCTTAGGAACTTGGAATCCGTTGAATTTCATTAAACAAGTAGTCCTTGATGATAACTAGTATTTCTTACAGGTATTTTCAGCTTAATTACGGTCTAATGAGAAATTCTCTTCCTTTACTCCTAACAAGGCACCAATTTTTGTTGTAATTACTCTTTCACAGTTGATGATGTCCAAAATAGCTTGTGTACAAACAAAAGGAACTCTATTCATGGCAACAAGAACATCTATACTCCCTCGGAACTTGGAATCCATTGAATTTCACTAAATAAGGGGTCATTGATGATGACTAGCATTTCTTACAAGTATCTTTATCTTAATTATGGCCTAAAGAGACATTCTCTTAATTTCCTCCTAACAAGGCCCCAATTTTTGTTGTAATTACTTCTTCATAGTTAATGATGTTGAAAATGGCTTGTGGACAAACAAATGGAACTCTATTCATGGCAACAAGCACATCTATACTCCCTTGGAACTTGGAATCCATTGAATTTCATTAAACAAGGAGTCCTTGGTGATGACTAGAATTTCTTACAAGTATTTTCAGCTTAATTACGACCTAGTGAGACATTCTCTTTATTTCCTCCTAACAAGGCACCAATTTTTGTTATAATTACTCATTCACACATAATGATGTCGAAAATAGCTTGCGTACCAACAGGTGGAACACTATTCAAGGCAACAAGTAGAGTTATACTCCCAGGGAACATGAAATAAATTGAATTTCATCAAACAAGGAGTCCATGATGATGAGTAGCATTTCTTACAAGTATTCTCTGCTTAATTATGGCCTAATGAGACATTCTCTTCATTTCCTCCTAACAAGGCATCAATTTTTGTTGTAATTACTTCTTCACAGTTAATGATGTTGAAAATAGCTTGTGTACAAACAAATGGAACTCTATTCATGGCTACAAGTACATCTATACACTCTCGGAACTTGGAATCCACTGAATTTCACTAAACAAGGAGTCCTTGATCATTACTAGCATTTCTTGCAAGTATTTTCATCTTAATTATGGTTTAATGAGTCATTCTCTTCATTTCCTCCTAACAAGGCCCCAATTTTTCTTGTAATTACTCATAATGATGTCGAAAATAGTTTCTGTACAAACGGGTGGAACTCTATTCAAGGAAACAAGCACAGTTATACTCATAGGGATCAATGAATCCATTAAGTTTCATTAAACAAGGAGTCCTTGATCATGACTAGCTTTTCTTACAAGTTCTTTCAACTTAATTACGGCCTAATGAGACATTCTCTTCATTCCCTCTTAACAAGGCACCAATTTTTGTTGTAATTACTTCTCCATAGTTAATGATGTTGAAAACAACTTGTGTTCAATCAACTCAAACTCTATTCATGACAATAAGCACATATAAACTCCCTTGGAACATGAAATTCATTGAATTTCATTAAACAAGGAGTCCTTGATGATGACTAGCATTTCTTACAAGTATTTTCAACTTAATTACAGCTGAATGAGACATTCACTTCATTTCCTCGAACAAGGCACCAATTTTTGTTGTAATTAGTCATTCACACATAATGATGTTGAAAATAGCTTGTGTACAAACAAATGGAACTTTATTCAAAGCAACAAGCACAGTTATACTCCCAGGGAACATGAAATCCATTGAATGTCATCAAACAAGGAGTCCATGATGATGACTAGCATTTCTTACAAATATTTTCAGCCAAATTACGGCCTAATGAGACATTCTCTTGGTTTCCTCATAACAGGGCTCCAATTTTCGTTGTAATTACTTATTCACAGTTAATAATGTTGAAAATAGTTTGTGTACAAACAACTGGAATTCTACTCATGCCGACAAGCACATCTATATTCCCTCAGAACTTGGAATCTATTGAATTTCATTAAATATGGAGTCCTTGATGATGACTAGCATTTCTTACAAGTATTTTCAGCTTAATTATGGCCTAGACATTCTCTTCATTTCCTCATAACATGACTCCAATTTTTGTCGTAATTACTTCTTCACAGTTAATAATGTTGAAAATAGCTTGTGTACAAACAAAAGAAACTCTATTCATGGCAACAAGCACATCTATACTGCCTCGGAACTTGGAATCCATTGAATTTCACTAAACAAGGAGTCCTTGATGATGACTAGCATTTCTTACAAGTATTTTTTATCTTAATTATGGGCTAATGAGACATTCTCTTCATTTCCTCCTAACAAGGCACCAATTCTTGTTATAATTACTTCTTCGTAGTTAATGATGTTGAAAATGGGTTTTGTACAAACAAATGGAACTCTATTTATGACAACAAGCACATCTATGCTCCCTCGGAACTTGGAATCCATTAAATTTCATTAAATAAGGAGTCCTTGATGATGACTAGCATTTCCTACAAGTATTTTCAGCTTAATTACGTCCTATTGAGGCATTCTCTTGATTTCCTCCTAACAAAGCACCAATTTTTGTTGTAATTACTTATTCACACATAATGATGTCGAAAATAGCTTGTGTACAAACAAGTGGAACTCTATTCAAGGCAACAAGCACATCTATACTCCCTCGGAACTTGGAATCCATTTAATTTCATTACACAAGGAGTCCTCGATGATGACTAGCATTTCTTACAAGTTTTTTCGGCTTAATTATGGCCTAATTAGACATTCTCTTCATATCCTTGTCACAACACACCAATTTTTGTTGTAATTACTTCTTCACAGTTAATAATGTTGAAAATAGCTTGTGTACAATCAATTGGAATTCTACTCATGGCAACAGGCACATCTATACTCCTTGGGAACTTGGAATCCATTGATCTTCATTAAACAAAGAGTCCTTGATGATGACTAGCATTTCTTACAAGAAATTTCCAGTTAACTATGGCCTAATGAGACATTCTCTTCATTTCCTCATAACAAGGCACCAATGTTTGTTGTAATTATTCATTCACACTTAATGATGTTGAAAATAGCTTATGTACAAACAATTGGAACTCTATTCAAGGCCACAAGCATAATTATACTCCCTTGGAACATGGAATTTATTGAATTTCATTAAACAATGATTCCTTGATGATGGCTAGTATTTCTCACAAGTATTTTGAGCTAAATTATGGCCTAATGAGACCTTCTTTTCATTTCCTTATAACAACACACCAATGTTTTATGTAATTACTCATTCACACTTATTGATTTTGAAAATAGCTTGTTTACAAACAAGTGGAACTCTATTCAAGGCAACATGCACAATTATACTCCCAGGGAACATGGAATCCATTAAATTTCATTAAACAAGGAGTCCTTGATGATGACTAGCATTTCTTACAAGTATTTTCAGCTTAATCACGGCCTAATGAGATATTCTCTTCATTTCCTCCTACCAAGGTACAAATTTTTGTTGTAATTACTCATTCATACTTAATGATGTTGAAAATAGCTTGTGTACAAACAATTGGAACTCTATTTAAGGGCCACAAGCACAATTATACTCCCAGGGAACATGGAATCCATTAAATTTCACTAAACAAGCTGTCCTTGATGATGAGTAGCATTTCTTACAAGTATTTTCGACTTAATTATGACCTAATGAGACATTCTCTTCATTTCCTCATAAGAAGGCTCCAATTTTCGTTGTAATTACTTCTTCATAGTTAATAATGTTGAAAATAGCTTGTGTACAAACAAAAGGAACTCTATTCATGGCAACAAGCACATCTATACTCCCTCAGAACTTGGAATCCATTAAATTTCACTAAATAAGGAGTCCTTGATGATAACTAGCTTTTCTTACAAGTATTTTTATCTTAATTATGGCCTAATGAGACATTCTCTTCATTTCCTCCTAAGAAGGCACCAATTTTTGTTGTAGTTACTTCTTCACAGTTAATGACGTTGAAAATGGCTTGTGGACAAACAAATGGAACTCTATTCATGGCAACAAGCACACCTATACTCCCTTGGAACTTGGAATCCATTGAATTTCATTAAACAAGGAGTCCTTGGTGATGACTAGCATTTCTTACAAGTATTTTCAGCTTAATTACGACCTAGTGAGACATTCTCTTTATTTCCTCCTAACAAGGCACCAATTTTTGTTGTAATTACTCATTCACACATAATGATGTCGAAAATAGCTTGTGTACAAACAAGTGGAACACTATTCAAGGCAACAAGTAGAGTTATACTCCCAGGGAACATGAAATCCATTGAATTTCATTAAACAAGGAGTCCATGATGATGAGTAGCATTTCTTACAAGTATTCTCAGCTTAATTACGGCCTAATGAGACATTCTCTTCATTTCCTCCTAACAAGGCATCAATTTTTGTTGTAATTACTTCTTCACAGTTAATGATGTTTAAAATAGCTTGTGTACAAACAACTGGAATTCTACTCATGGCAACAAGCCTAGGGTACAAACACTTGCAACCCTATTCATGGAAAGAAGTACATCTATACTTCCAGGGAATTTGGAATCCTTTGAATTTCATTAAACAAGGAGTCCATGATGATGACTAGCATTTTTTACAAATATTTTCATCTTAATTACGTGCTAATGAGACATTCTCTTCATTTTCTCCAAACAACGCTCCAATTTCTGTTGTAATTAGTCTTTCATACTTAACGATTTTGAAAATAGCTTGTGTACAAGCAAGTGGAACTCTATTCAAGGCAACAAGCACAATTATACTCCTTGGGAACATGGAAATCATTGAATTTCATCAAACAATGAGTCCTTGATGATGAATAGCTTTTGTCACAAGTATGTTTAACTTTTTATGGCCTAATGAGGCATTCTCTTCATTTCCTCATAACAAGGCTGGAATTTTCATTGTAATTACTTCTTCACAGTTAATAATGTTGCAAATTGCTTGTGTACAAACAACTGAAATTCTATTCATGGTAACAAGCACATTTATACTCACTCAGAAATTGGAATCCATTGAATTTCATTAAACAAGGAATCCTTGATGATTACTAGTATTACTTACAAGTATTTTCATCTTAACTACATCCTAATGAGACATTCTCTTCATTTCCTCTTAACAAGTCTCCAATTTTTGTTGTAATTACTCATTCACACTTAATGATGCTGAAAATAGCTTGTGTACAAACAAGTGGAACTCTATTCAAGGCAACAAGCACAATTATACTCCCAGGGAACATGAAATCTATTAAATTTCACTAAACCAGTAGTCCTAGATGATGACTAGCATTTCTTACAAGTATTCTCAGCTGAATTACAGCCTAATGAAACATTTTCTTCATTTCTTCATAACAGGGCTATAATTTTCGTTGTAATGACTCCTTTACAGTTAATAATGTTGAAAATAGCTTGTGTACAAACAACTGGAATTCTATTCATGGCAACAAACATATCTATACTCCGTTAAAACTTGGAATCCGTTGAATTTCATTAAACAAGGAGTCCTTGATGATGACTAGCATTTCTTACAAGTATTTTCATCTTAATTACAGCCTAATGAGAGATTCTCTTCATTTCCTCCTAAGAAGGCACCAATTTTTGTTGTAATTACTCATTCACACTTAATGGTAATGAAAATAACTTGTGTACGAACAAGTGGAACTCTATTCAAGGCAATAAGCACAGTTATACTCCTAGTGAACATGGAATCCATTGAATTTCATTAAATAAGGAGTCCTTGATGACAACTGGCATTTCTTACAAATATTTTATGCTTAATTACGGCCTAATGAGACATTCATTCTCTTCCTTTGCTCATAACAAGGCTCCAATTTTTGTTGTGATTACTCATTCACACTCAATGATGTTGAAAATTGTTTGTGTACAAACAAATGGAACTCTATTCAGAGGCAACAAGCACAGTTATACTCCTAGGGAATATGGAATCCATTTTATTTCATTAAACAAGGAGTGCTTGATGATGACTAGCATTTCTTACAAGAATTTTCAGCTTAATTATTGCCTAATGAGACCTTCTCTTCATTTCCTCCAAACAAGACTCGACTTTTGGCAGCAATTACTCATTCACACTTAATGATGATGAAATAACTTGTGTACAAACAACTGGAACTTTATTCAAGGCAACAAGCACATCTATACTGCCTTGGAGCATGTAATCCAACGAATTTCTTTAAATAAGTAATCGTTAATGATGACTAGCATTTCTTACATGTATTTTGACCTTAATTACGGCCTAGTGAGGCATTCTCTTCATTTCCTCATGACAAGGCAGCAATTTTTGTTGTAATTACTCATTCACACTTAATGGTGTTGAAAATAGCTTTTGTACAAACAAGTGGAACTCTATTCAAGGCAACAAGTAGAGTTCTACTCCCTCGGAGCATGAAATCCAATGAATTTCATTAAACAAGCAATCCTTGATGATGACTAGCATTTCTTCCAAGTATTTTCAGCTTAATTACAGCCTAATGAGACATTCTCTTTATTTCCTCATAACAAGGCACCAATTTCTGTTGTGATTACTCATTGACACTTAATGATGTCGAAAATAGCTTGTGTGCAAACAACTGGAAATCTATTTAAGGTAGCAGGCACATCAATACTCCCTTGGAACATGGAATCCATTGAATTTCATTAAACAAGGACTACTTGATGATGACTAGCATTTCTCACAAGTATTTTAAGCTTAATTATGGCCAAATGAGACCTCTTTATTTCCTCCTAGCAAGGCTCCAATTTTCGTTGTAATTACTTCTTCACAGTTAATGATGTTAAAATAGCTTGTGTACAAACAACTGGAATTCTATTCATAGCAACAAGCACATCTATACTCCCTTGGAACATGGAATCCATTGAATTTCATTAAACAATGAGTCCTTGATGGTGACTAGCATTTCTCACAAGTATTTTCAGCTTAATTATGGCCTAATGAGACCTTCTTTTTATTTCCTCCTAGCAAGACTCCAATATTTGTTCTAATTCCTCATTCACACTTATTGATGTCAAAAATAGCTTGTGTACAAACAACTGGAACTCTACTCATGATAACAAGTACCTCTATACTCCCTTGGAACATGGAATCCTTTGAATTTCATTAAACAAGGAGTCCTTGATGATGACTAGCATTTCTTACAAGTATTTTCAGCTTATTTATGGCCTAATGAGATCTTCTCATAATTTCCTCCTAACAAGGCTCCAATTTTCGTTGTAATTACTCCTTCACAGTTAATGATGTTGAAAATAACTTGTGTACAAACAACTGGAACTTTATTCATGGGAACCAGCACTTCTACACTCTCTCGAAACATGGAATCCATTGAATTTCATTAAACAATGAGTCCTTGATGATGACTGGCATTCCTTACAACTATTTTCAGCTCAATTACAGCCAAATGATACATTCCGTTCATTTCCTCTTAACAAGGCACCAAGTCTCACTTAATGATGTTGAAAATAGCTTGTGTACAAACAAGTGGAACTCTATTCAAGGCAACAAGCACAGTTATACTCCCAAGGAACTTGGAATCCATTGAATTTCATAAAACATATGATGACTAGCATTTCTTACAAGTATTTTCAGTGTAATTACAGCCTAATGACACATTCTCTTGATTTCCACAAAGCAAGGCTCCAATTTTTGTTGTAATTACTTCTTCACTGTTAATAAAGTTGAAAATAGCTTGTGTAGAAACAACTAGAACTCTATTCATGGCAACAAGCACATCTATACTCCCTTGGAACATGGAATACATTGAATTTCATTAAACAATGAGTCCTTGATGATGACTAGCATTCCTTACAAGTATTTTCAGCTCAATTTCGGGCTAATGAGACATTCTCTTGATTTCCTCCTAATGAGGCACCAATGTTTGTTTTAATTACTCATTCACACTTAAGGATGTTGATAATAGCTTGTGTACAAACAAGTGGAACTATATTCAAGGCAATAAGCACAGTTATACTCCAAGGGAACATGGAATCCATTGAATTCATTAAACAAGGAGTCATTGATGATGACTAGCATTTCTTTCAAGTATTTTCAGCTCAATTACAGCCTAATGAGACATTCTCTTGATTTCCTCCTATCGAGGCACCAATTTTTGTTGTCATTACTCATTCACACTTAAGGATGTTGAAAACAGCTTGTGTACAAACAAATGGAACTATATTCCAGGCAACAAGCACAGTTATACTCCCAGGGAACATGGAATCCATTGAATTTCATAAAACAAGGAGTCCTTGATAATGACTAGCATTTCTTACAAGTATTTTCAGCTAATTATGGCCTAATGAAACCTTCTCTTCATTTCCTCCTAACAAGGCTCCAATTTTTGTTGTAATTATTCCTTCACAATTAATGATGTTAAAAATAGTTTGTGTACAAACAACTGGAACTCTATTCATGCCAACAAGCACATCTATAATCCCTTGGATTATGAAATCCATTGAATTTCAAGGAGTCCTTTATGCTGACTACCATTTCTTACAAGTATTTTCAGGGTAATTACGACCTAATGAGACCTTCTCTTCATTTCCTCCTAACAAGGCTCCAATTTTTGCTGCAATTACTCATTCACACTTAATGATGTTTAAAATTGGTTGTGTACAAACAACTGCAACTCTATTCATGACCACAAGCGCATCTATACTCCCTTGGAACATAGAATCCATTGAATTTCATTAAACGAGCAGTCCTTGAGGATGACTAGCATTTCTTACAAGTATTTTTAGGTTAATTATGGCCTAATGACACCTTCACTTTATTTCCTCATAACAAAGTTCCAATTTATGTTGTAATTGCTCATTCACAATTAATGATGTTGAAAATAGCTTGTGTACAAACAACTAGAACTCTATTCATGGCAACAAACACATCTATAGTCCCTTGGAACATAGAATCCATTGAATTTCATTAAACAAGGTGTCCTTGATGATGACTGTCAATTCTTACAAGTATTTTCAGCTTAATTTCTGCTTAATCAGACCTTCTCTTCAATTCCTCCTAACAAAGCTCCAATTTTTGCTGCAATTACTCATTCACACTTAATGATGTTGAAAATAGCTTGTGTACAAACAACTAGAACTTTATTCATGGCAACAAACACTTCTATACTCCCTTAGAACATGGAATCCATTGAATTTCATTAAACAAGGAGTCCTTGATCATGACTTGCATTCCATGCAAGTATTTTCTGCCTAATTATAGCCTAATGAGACCTTCACTTCATTTGCACCAAACAAGACTACAATTTTTGTTGTAATTACTCATTCACAGTTAATGATGTTGAAAATAGGTTATGTACAAATAACTAGAACCCTAATCATGGCAACAAGCACATATATACTCCATTGGAACATGGAATCCATTGAATTTCATTCAGCTAGGAGTCCTTGATCATGACTTGCGTTCCTTGCAAGTATTTTTTGCCTAATTATAGCCTAATGAGACCTTCTCTTCATTTGCACCAAACAAGACTCCAATTTTTGTTGTAATTACTCATTCATAGTTAATGATGTTGAAAATAGGTTATGTACAAATAACTGGAACCCTAATCATGGCAACAAGCACATCTATTCTCCCTTGGAACATGGAATCCATTGAATTCCATTAAACAAGGAGTCCTTGATGATTACTAGCATTTCTTACAAGCATTTTTTGCTTAATTACATCCTAATGAGACCTTCTCTTCATTTCCTCCTCACAACACTCCAATTTTGGCTGCAATTACTCATTCACACTTAATGATGTCGAAAATAGCTAGCGTACAAACAACTGGAACTCTATTCATGGCAACAAGCACAGTTATACACCCAGGGAACATGAAATCCATTGAATTTCATCACACAAGGAGTCCATGATGATGAGTAGCATTTCTTACATGTATTCTCAGCTTAATTATGGCCTAATGAGACATTCTCTTCATTTCCTCATAAGAAGGCTCCAATTTTCGTTGGAATTACTTCTTCACAATTAATAATGTTGCAAATAGCTTATGTACAAACAACTAGAAGTCTATTAATGGCAACAAGCATATCTATACTCTTTTGGAACATGGAATCCATTGAATTTGATTAAACAAGGAGTCCTTGATGGTGACTAGCATTCCTTACAGTATTTTCAGCTTAATTACAGCCTAATGAGACCTTCTCCTCATTTGCACTAAACAAGGCCCCAATTTTTGTCGTAATTACTGATTCACATTTAACGATGTTGAAAATAAGTATTGTACAAACAATGGGAACTCTATTTATGGCAACAAGCACATCTAAACTCCCTTGGAACATAGAATCCATTGAATTTCATTAAGCAAGGAGTCCTTGATGATGACTAGCATTCCTTACAAGTATTTTCTGCTTAATTACAGCCTAAGGAGACCTTCTTCCCATTTGCACCAAACAAGGCTCCAATTTCTGTTGTAATTACTAATTCACAGTTAATGATGTTTAAAATAGGTTGTGTACAAACAACAAGAACTCTATTCATGACAACAAGCACATCTATACTCCCTTGGAACATGGAATCCAATGAATTTCGTTAAACAAGGAGTCCTTCGTGATGATTAGCATTCCTTACAAATATTTTCTACTTCATTACAGCCTTATGAGACCATTCCTTCATTTCCTCCTAACAACTCCCCAATTTTAGCTGCAATTACTCATTCACACTTAATGATGTGGAAAATAGCTTGTGTACAGACAATTGGAACTCTATTCAAGGCATTAAGCACAGTTATACTCCCAGGGAACATGGAATCCATTGAATTGGATTAAACAAGGAGTCCTTGATGGTGACTAGCATTCCTTACAAGTATTTTCAGCTTAATTACGGCCTAGTGAGGCCTTCTCCTCATTTCCTCTGAACAAGACTTCAGTTTTTGCTGCAATTAGTCATTCACACGTAATGATGTTGAAAATAGCTTGTGTACAAACAACTATAACTCAATTCATGGCAACAAGCACTTCTGTACACCCTCTGAATATGGAATCCATTGAATTTCTTTAAACAAGGCATCCTTGACATTGACTAGCATTCCTTACAAGTATTTTCTGCTTAATTACAGCCTAATGAGACCTTCTCTTCTTTTCCTCCTAACAAGACTCTAATTTTGGCTGCAATTACTCCTTCACACTTGATAATGTTGAAAATAGCTTGTGTACAAACAACTGGAACTCTATTCATGACAACAAGTACATCTATACTCCGTTAGAACATGGAATCCATTGAATTTCATCAAACAAGGAGTCCTTGAAGATGACTAGCATTGCTTAAATGTATTTTCATCATAATTACAGCCTAAAGAGACCCTCTCCTCATTTGCAAAAAACAAGGCTCCAATTTTTGTAGTAATTACTCAGTCACTGTTAATGATGTTGAAAATAGGTCGTGTACAAACAACTGGAATTCTATTCATGGCAACAAGCACATCTACACTCTCTTGGAACATGGAATCCACGAAATTTGATTAAACAAGGAGTTCATGATGATGATTAGCATTCCTTACAACAATTTTCTGCTTAATTACTACCTAATGAGACCTTCTCTTCCTTTCCTCCTAACAAGACTCCAATTTTGGCTGCAATTACTCATTCACAGTTAATGATGTTGAAAATAGGTTATGTACAAACAATTGGAAATCTGTTCAAAGCAAGAAGCTCATGTATGCTCCGTTGGAACATGGAAGGCATTGAATTTGATTAAACAAGAAGTCCTTGATGATGACTAGCATTCCTTACAACTATTTTCTGCTTACTTACAGCCTAATGAGACCTTCTGTTCATTTCCTCCTAACGAGACTCCAATTATGGCTGCAATTACTCATTCATACTTAATGATGTTGAAAATAGGTTGTCTACAAACAACTTGGACTCTATTCATGGCAACAAGTACATCTCTACTCCCTTGGAACATGGAATCCATTGAATTTGATTAAACAAGGAGTCCTTGATGATGACTAGTATTCCTTACAAGTATTTTGCGCTTAATTACTGCCTTAGGAGACCTTCACTTCATTTCCTCTTAACAAGACTCCAATTTTGGCTGCAATCACTCATTCACACTAAATGATGTCGAAAATAGGTTGTCTACAAACAACTTGGACTCTATCCATGGCAACAAGCACATCTATACTCCCTTGGAACATGGAATCCATTGAATTTGATCAAACAAGGAGTCCTTGATGATGAGTAGCATTCCTTACAAGTATTTTCTGCTTAATTACAGCCTTATGAGACCATCTCTTCATTTCCTCCTAACAAGACACCAATTTTGGCTGCAATTACTCATTCACATTTAATGATGTTGAAAATATCTTGTCTACAAACAATTAGAACTCTACTCATGGCAACAACCACATCTATACACCCTTGGAAAATGGAATCCATTCAATTTGATTAAACAAGGAGTCCTTGATGATGACTAGCAATCCTTACAAGTAGTTTCCGCTTATTTACAGCCTAATTAGACCTTCTCTTCATTTCCTCCTAAGAAGACTCCAATTTTGGCTGCAATTACTCATTCACACTTCATGATGTTGAAAATAGGTTGTGTACAAACAACTTGGACTCTATTCATGGCAACAAGCACATCTTTGCCCCTTTGGAACATGGAATTCATTGAATTTGATTAAACAAGGAGTCCTTGATGATGACTAGCATTCCTTACAAGTACTTTCCACTTAATTACAACCTTATGAGACCTTCTCTTCATTTCCTCCCAACAAGACTCCAATTTTAGCAGCAATTTGTTATTCACACTTAATGATGTTGAAAATAGCTTGTGTACAAACAACTTGAACTCTAGTCATGGCAACTGGTACATCTATACTCCCTTGGAAAATGGAATGCATTTAATTTCATTAAACAAGGAGTCCTTGATGATGACTAGCATTCCTCACAAGTATTTTCTACTTAATTACAGCCTCATGAGACATTCTCTTCATTTCCACCTAATAAGACTCCAATTTTGGCTGCAATTACTCATTCACAGTTAATGATGTTGAAAATAGGTTGTGTACAAACAACTGGAAATCTATTCAAGGCAACAGGCACATCTTTGCCCCGTTGGAACATGGAATTCATTGAATTTGATTAAACACGGAGTCCTTGATGATGACTAGCATTCCTTACAAGTATTTTCGGCTTAATTACAGCCTTATGAGACCTTCTCTTCATTTCCTCCTAACAACACTCCAATTTGCACTTACTCATTGACACTTATTGATGTTCAAAATAACTTGTGTACAAACAACTGGAACTCTACTCATGGCAACAAGCACATCTATACATCCTTGGAACATCAAATCCATTCAATTTGATTAAACAAGGAGTTCTTGATGATGGCTAGCATTCCTTGCAAGTATTTTCCGCTTAATTACAGCCTAATGAGACCTTCTCTTCATTTCCTCCTAACAAGACTCCAATTTTGGCTGCAATTACTCATTCACACTTAATGATAGTGAAAATAGGTTGTGTACAAACAACTTGGACACTACTCATGGCAACAAGCACATCTATACTCCCTTGGAACATGGAATCCATTGAATTTGATTAAACAAGGAGTCCTTAATGATGACTAGCATTTGTTACATGTACTTTCCACTTAATTACAGCCTTAAGAGACCTTCTCTTCAATTCCTCCTAACAAGACTCCAATTTTGCCTGCAATTACTCATCCACACTTAATGATGTTGAAAATAGGTTGTGTACAAACAACTGGAACTCTACTCATGGCAACAAGCACATCTATACTCCCTTGGAACATGGAATTCATTGAATTTGATTAAACAAGGAGTCCTTGATGATGTCTAGCATTCCTTACAAGTATTTTCTGCTTAATTACAGCCTAATGAGACTCCAATTTTGGCTGCAATTAGTTGTTCAGAGTTAATGATGTTGAAAATAGGTTGTGTACAAACAACTGGAAATCTATTCATGGTAACAAGCACATCTATGCCCTGTTGGAACATGGAATTCATTGAATTTGATGAAACAAGGAGTCCTTGATAATGACTAGCATTCCTTACAAGTACTTTCCACTTAATTACATCCTTATAAGACCTTGTCTTCATTTCCTCCTAACAAGACTCCAATTTTGGTTGCACTTATTGATGAGAATCGTAGAGATGAAAAGTGGAAGGTTTCAAAGGATGCAA
>JAHOYR010000018.1:8654268-8728485 GCA_023213295.1 Bruguiera hainesii
AGAAAAAAAATAGAAGAATAAAAAAGAGAAATTGAAAAAAAAAAAAAAGAAAAAAGGAAAGAGATAAGGGATAAAAAGTAGCTCTAAAGATTAAGAGATATAAGAAAGAGATTGAGAGAGAGAAGGAGAGAGAGGTAAAGAGAAAGGGAGGAAGAGATGGACAAATAAAAGAGAGATAAAGAAAGATGGAAGAGGCAAAAACAAATTGAGAGAAAGGGGGGAAAAAGGAGAGATAAAAAAAAGAAATATAAATATGAAAAAGAGAGAGGGAAGGTGAGATAGAAGAGAGAGAAGGGGAGAGAGAGAGAGAGATGAAATAGAGAGATCAAGAAACTAGTAGAGAGATGAAAGAGAAAGAGATAAAGAGAAAGTGTGATAGAAATACAAAAAAAAAAAAAAACGAAGACAAAAAAATAATGAGAGAGGGAGAGATGGAAGAGAAAGAGAGATAAAGTTATAAGATAGGGAGCAATTGAGAGAGATAAAGTTAAATGAGAAAGTGTATGAGAAAGATGAAAAAGAGAGAAAAAGAGAAAATATTAAATTATAAATTTAAAAATTATAATTTTTATATATCTCCATTAAATATAAAAAAATATTTTTTAGTATTAATCAAATACAAAATAATTTATTTCTTCAATAAAAATTTTTTCATTAAATATTTTTCACATATTTATTTTTTTACTAACAAATAAATGCTTATTCTTTATTTTAATAGTAATTTGTATTTGTCTTAATAATAATTACAAAAGTAGAAATTTTTGTTCAATAGCTTTTTAAGGAACATTAATCCCTTCTCTTCACCAAACTAATGTCTTCAATTAGTCCGAAGCACTTGTTTATATCACTTTCTTTTTTTTTTTATTTTTAACAAAGATTATAACACTTAAGATCCTTTGACTAACTAAACTTATTGTTGAAATTAGACCAAATAACCTTCTACCAAATAAAGAAACAAAGTGGCTTATGACAGAGGCTTAACGTCGTTTATGACTTTAATGAGTTCTCCAACAAGCTGGTGAGACACATTGGTGCTAACGACTAATGTAATAAAGGAAGTCAACTTTGACGATATGAATACCTTTTGATGAAGACTTGTGGTGGACGTGTGGTGGCTCACAGATGGAGAAGCATTGAAGTAACAATTTTAAGGCAACATAACAATATTTCGAGGACTAAAAGAGGTGTGTCAATAGTAAAGTTGGACAAATCAAGATCTAGTGAGTTATCTTGGACTGATTTTAGTCATTAGAAATAAATGGTTAAGTGAAAGAGCTAGGCATTAGTAAGTGTAAAGGTTATATATTTCGATGGCATTATCAAACTTATCTTAGTGTGTGGGTGGTAAGAGCAAACAAATTGGCATATGACAATTCTTGAAAGGTAGGTTTCATATTGCAATGGCAACGTTGATGCTAATGATGACCAATAACAACAACAACCCAACAAGGAAGTGATAGGTACTAAGAAAAGAATGAATTTCTAAAGCAGAATGTCATAGAGTTAGACTTTGTTTGTACTAATATTCTTTTCTCATTTAAATAAAATAAAAGAAAAAATGTTATTCTTAATAAATATGATAAAATTAAGCATCCCATGAGTTTAATGCTAATGTAAATATATATTATTGAAATTAAGAAAAAGTTAGCGATTTGCTTATATGATAGTATTTATTCAACTATAAAAATATCAAAATATTATATTTAAGTTCAAAAATTTTTAATAGACTCTTATAGTTTGTAGTATTTTTTCAATAAATTAATAATTAATTTTTAAACTAACTAATTTAATAAAATTAAAATTTTAGTATATTTCTAATTTACTTAATTATGATTTAATATATATTCGAATTTATTTAATTTATATTAATAATTATTTACATACATCTAAAATATGTACAATATAAATATTCAAAATTAAGGAAATTTTTAAAAAATAATTTCTTTAAAAAGTAAAAAATACTCATAAATTTCTCTTTTTGTTTTCTTAGAGATGAAAAAAAAATAATTTCCTTTTTTTCTTGAAAAGGAAATAATACTCATAGTTAAGACTTTTTCTCTTTCCTTTTTTGCTTTTCTAGAAAGAATTCTTTTTTAAATAAAACAATCCTCACAATTTAAGTTTTTTTTTTTTAAATTAAATATAAATAAAAATATAATTTTCAATAATATAATAAATTTATACATTTCATAGGTCTAATATTAATATATCTATACATAAGTACATAATGTCAAAATTGACAAAAAACCTAACTATTATCCTTTTGTTACTATATCCATTTTACTTATGTAGTAATATTTAGTTAATTTAGAACTTTTTTAGTAGACTGCTATGATTTGTTTTATTTAATATTAACTTAAAAATTTAATTTGTAATATTTTATAATAATTTAATAGAATTAATATTTTAATATATATATATATAATTTATTTAGTTATAATTTAACATATATTATAATTTACCTAATTTATTGTCAAGAATTTTTTATAGATGTCTAAAATTTATACAATATAAATACTCATAATTAAATATATATATATATATAATTTTTTGTAGAGAAAAAAAATATTTTTAAATTTATTTTTTTCTTAAAAATAATTATAATTTTTTAAAAATTCTCTCAAACTTATTTTTTCTTAAAAAATACTCATAATTTAACTTTTTATTTATTTTTTACATTTAAATTAAATGCAAGTAAAAATTCACTTGTTAATAAATATTATAAATTCACACATTACATGGGTTTAATATTAGTTTATACTTATATTAGTATTATTAAAATTAAGAGACAATTGGTAATTTTGAACAATTCTTCAAACAAAAAACATTTATATAATAGTATTTATTTAATTATAAAATGTTTTTAGTAGACTGCCACCAAAAAAAAAAAAAAAACATTTATGATGATGCCTTTTAAATATCTTCTCTTGCCATATCAATTTTAGAGTGTTTCTGTTTGGGTTGGGATTATGGCATAGAATTCTTGCTTTGTTTATTTGCAGGATGTAGCAAGAAAAATTATCTCATTATCTCAAAAAGGCCCGAGAGGGATTTTTATTCTCTCGAGCAATTTGGGACGTTCGGTTAAGGTCATTTTGGTAAATTAGTGGCTGCTGTTGTACTAAACGTTACTTCGAAGTTTTTCTAATTACTTAAATTAGTTAATTACAATAGGTAATCATACCATTTAAGCCTACAAATATGAGATTAGAGAAAAAACAAATCATATGACAATATTTTTTTAATTATAGATATGTTAAAAGTTTTATTTAAATCCAATCTATTCAATCAATCAAACTCAGGTGTGCTAATTTTGAAATATTAATTTTCAGCTAAATAGTACAACTAAAAAAAATAGTCAAATAAAATTTTATCCTGACAAGTAATGACTATCAAAAGCTAGCATTGTAAAGTGAGATAAAGAGTATAAAATTAAAAAATTTTGACAGTTTAATCCCTTAATTTCTAATTATTTAATTTTTCATTATTTATAATTATTTATTTTAGTTTAATAAAATTTTACATTAATTTAAATTTTTAATTATTAAAATTTTAACATACCTCAACTTCCTTTTTGTATTGAATAGAATTACATGATGCAGAGTGAGAATATTATTTATTAATTGAATGGAATTTCATGAAGATTGAAAGTAATATCTATATTTATATTGATATTATTAAAACTAGAAGAAAATTAGTAAAATATTTATATTATGATATTTATTTAATTTTAAAAATATCTAAATATTTATTTTAAGTTCTAATTTTATTGGTAAACTTTCACAATTTGTAAGATTTGACACTAACCTAATAATTGATTTATATTTTTTTTAATATTTTAATAGAATTACAATTTTAATATGTATTTAGTTTAATTAATTTACTCAATTATTATATATCATATATTAGAATTCACCCAATATATATTAATAATTTTTATATGTATCTAAAATTTTTATAATGTAAATACTCATAATTAAAAAAATAAAAAATAAAAATAAAAATAATTTAAAAAAAGAAAAAATTATCATGAATTCCTTTGCTTAGTTTTTAAAGAGAGAAAAAATATTTTCAAATTTACTTTTTTTTCTTAAAAATATAGAAATACTCATAATTTATCTTTTTTTTACTTTTCCTTTTTTATTGTTTTAAAAAAAATATTTTTAAATTTATTTGTATTTTTTGAAAAATATTTCAAATTTAAATCTCTTTTTTATTTTTCCTATTTAGATAAAACACAAGTATAAATGTACTTTTAAATAAATATGATAAATTCATATATCATACAATTTATTATTAGTTTATATTAATATTTGCAAAATTAAAAGAAAATTAGTCATTTTATCAATCTTTTGAGTCAAAATTATTTATCTAGTGTCATCTACAAATTTTAGGGATAAAGTTATTTAATTTAAATTCTAATTTTTATATATATTAGTATTATCAAAAATGAAAAAAAGTTTCAACTATTTTCTCTTTATCACATGGTAACTTTTCCTTAATTCATAAATGAAAGGAAATAAACAAAAAATAAGAAAAACAAATTCTCTCAAATTTTTCCTTATGATTTCTTGAAAAAAAAAAGAAAAAAATACTCAAATTTTATTCTCTTTACATTTCTTTTCCTTTTTGAAAAAAATAATAATTTAATTTTTTTCTTAATTTTCCTTTTATTTCTTATAAAGGAAAAAAATTATACCATTTATTTTTTCTTAAAAAAGAGAAAACTAATTACATTAAAAAGAAAATTAAATATTAGTTTTTCTCATATTAAAAATAAAAACTTATCTAATTCTTTTTTAATAATTTAAAGTAATAAAAGAGTTATTCATAATTTAAAAAAAATAAATAAATATACATCTACTTAATTTTCTTTTAATTTATCTCTATGTCATTGTAAGATAACTATAACATGATAAAAGAAAAAAAGTTACAATGTAAATCTTTTACTACTTTTAAATTTCTAACTTTTTTCATAGACTTTTTCTTGTTTACTCTGTCTCTTTTTATGCATGATTTACTTATTTCATTAAAGTTTAAGAGCTCATTACTTGGTTGTGAGCTTGAAGGAATTAATTAAATCAAAGATTTTAATTGGCTTTCTTCCTTTATTGGACAATAATAAGTAAAAGGGAAAAAGAATTCAATAACTTTGTTAATTCAATTTCAACTTAAATTAATATCTTTATCATATAATAGTCAATCACTTTTATAGTTCAATACAACATTGTCATAATGTTTATTTATTTATTTATTTATTTATTTTTGTAAAAACATACTCTAAATCATGTTTCCATAATAAACAAGCAGTTGATATTCTTTTTATTTAAAAGAAGATATTTGCATATTAATGTATATGTTCTTAATTTCATGAACTTTTATCAAATTCTCAACTTGTTGATGTATATATATATAGAGAGAGAGAGAAAAAAAAAAAATTAGTTATTTTACTTTGATTATATTGTCAATTCTACTTATATAATTACTTTTCTTAAACACATAAAATTAACAAAAATAAGAGGAAATAAAGGAAAAATTACTTCTAAATAAAATTACCCTTAGATTTTTCCTTTTGTTTTCTTAAAAAGAAAATAAAAATATAATATTAATAACATAATTTTTTTTTTGTAAATTTTCTTAAAAAGTCTAAATATTTATAATTTAAATAAATTTTATTTTATTCCACAACAATTTTTTCTTAATTTATGAAATACTAATAAATTTGATTTTAATTTTAAAATATTAATAATATTAATTTTTTAAAAAAACTCTTAAATTAACTAAGATACTAATAATTAAATTAATTTTAATTTTATTTAATTAGTTTTTAAATTAAAAAATAAAATTAATTTAATTGATTATTATTAGAAATATTATTTAAAACTCATACAATGGGTGGGCCAAAATCTAATGTATATTAATATTATCAAAATTAAAAGAAAGTCAATGAAATATTTATATGATAATATTTATTTAATTTTAGAAGTATTTAATTCAACTTTTAATTTTTTAATAAACTCTAATATTTTGTAATATTTGATAAAATTTATTTAATTTTAAAAATATTTAAATATTCTATTTAAGTGATACTTTTTTTAATAGTCTTTCATCATTTTTAGTATTTGTCATTTAGTAATTAGTTTGTCATATTTTTCAGTATTTTAATAGAATTAAAATTTCAACATGTATTTAATTTATTTTATTTACTTAATAATAATTTAACATATATTATAATTTATTTAATTTATTTTAATAATTTGTACATATATTTAAAATAATAATAAATAAAGAAAATGAAAAAAATAATTTCTAAAAAAGTAAAAATAATCCTAATTTATTTATCCTTTTTAGAGAAAAAATAAAAAAAATAAAATTTACTTTTTTTAAAAAAATAATCATAAGTTAAATCTTTTTTATTTTTCTATTCTTAAAAAAAATGAAAAAAATTCTTGAACTTATTTTTTTATCTTTTAAAAATATTTATAATTTAAATTTTTTATTTTTATTAAAATAAAATATAAATAATAATATAATTTTTTTTATAAATATAATAAATTTACATATTGTATAGATTTAATATTAATACTTTTCTTTTTCAAATGCCACATGGCATGGAGAAACTATGGGAGGCAGGACCGTCAAAGCCAAAAACTGTCTCACTTGTACTAGGTGATGCATTGCCATCGCGAGCTCTGCAGCCGTAATCGTTGATCAAACAAGAAATTATCGATTATTATTTACCTTTCTTTTTTTTTTTTTCTTTGTCTCTTTGTTTTTTTTAAAATTTTTTTATTTACCCTTTTCTTTTTCTTAAGGACTTTTTTTTATTTAAAGAACAAAATATTAATTAAATTTCTACCTTTCTGGCGAAAAGCAAATCCAGCGACTACGAGGGGCCGAGGTTACTTGGATTGAAACGGAAGCATTGATTCGTTCAATTAATTGTCTCTGATTGGGTTGCAACTAAGACAAGATTACACGGTAGCGTGTGGGACCAGCCCGATGTGCTGGGCATGTGCGATGCCATGTGCTTGAGGGCAATCCGATGGCTGCAGATGAGCGGGGATGCATGATTATTTTGAATCACATTTCTTGTTTAAGTGGATCAGACTGAATTACCTTCGAATTAGGGTTGACTTACAAGTCAAATTGGCTAATTTTAAAAAATAATTTTTTAATTAATTTTTTAGTGTTTTAATATATTATAATAAATAAAAGTATATTATTATTTATTTTTTAAATTTTTGTATATTAATTTTATATTAAAAATATATAAATATATTATACATATTTTATATAATTATATTATTTTTTAATATATATATCTGTGTGTGCGATATACACCGACAAAAAACTAAAACAACGTTTAAGGTAGAACAAATTTTATAAATAAATAAAAAAAAAACATAACATATTTAAGTATTGAATATAAAATCTGAAAAACCAAAAATACTATTTATTAGTGGCCATTAAATTAAATGATAATTTACATATATTTTATAACACGCGCGCCAGATAGAGGTTGGAAGCAATTGGCCTCTCTTCTCTCTAGATTCGTCTTGTCTTATGTGATATGTATATAATTTTGTATATATAATAAAATAATAAATAATATGAAATAATAAACATAATTTATTTTTACGCAAAATTTAATTTTAAGAAATAATTTTTTAATCAAATTAAGCAAATTTTTAATTTAAATCATTCAAATTTTATTTTTGAATCGATTCATATTTTGAATAGAGTTAAATTAAAATTTTTACAAGATATATTTGGGTCGAGTGGTCGGGTCGGTTGACATCTCTAGTGGAATGACGTGGGAATTGAGACTGGGCAGGACTGAGACGGAGTACGCATTGAACGGGAGAGAGGAGAGAGAAGGGTGGGGGGTGGTGGCCGTCTCTGTGATGCATTAAAGAACGACTTTATTGCGGGGAGAAGGATTGGGACCTTTCGTCTGTCGGGAGTTTTTGAGCTTTTGCACAGAAGCGGGGGAGGAGAGAGAGAGAGAGAGAGAGAGAGAGGGGAAGGGAGAGGGGAGAGGGGAGAAGGTGAGGAGTATAATATAATAGACATTTGGATTTCTAGAAGCTAATATACTTGATCGGTTCAATTGCTCTTTGAACGTGTAATTCTCTGAGTTTTCTTTTTCGGGTTTTGGATGGAGTCGGGGTTAACTTCAATTGACCTTTTTTGCTTTGTTAAAGGTTTTCTTAGAGGGGTTGACTGGGGTCGTGTGCTTTGTTAACCGGGAAGGGCCTTCTATCTGAGTCAGAGTGAGAGATCCGCTCGCCCCTCTTAATAATAATAATAATAATTGTCGACGTGTTTCGCGAGCGAGGGCGCAAGGGGTGACATTCACGCAGATTTGTTTTTGCTTTCTGTTGTCGACTCTCACTCTCTTTCTCTCTCTTTCCTTTCTTATCTGCTGCGTGTGCACTTTATTTCACCGAGAACCTGATTCTCTGAACACGAGAAAAAGAATTGCGCTGCTCGTCTTCTTCTTCCTTTTTTATTCTCCTCTTCAATCCATTTGGCTTGCTTAATTTTTTTTTCCTTTTTCCTTCGTCCTCTGGGTCGGTGGGTGCATTAGAGGAAGGTAACAAAACAGAGATCCTGCCTTAGCTCTCGATTCTATTAACAGACCCAGGGGGTTAGCGAAAGAGAGAGAGAGAGAGAGAGAGAGAGAGCTGGCAACACAATGCATCTTCTTCTCTTAATATTAGAACTGAAGTCCCAAACGGCACCTTTTCGGTTACCTCCACACCAGTCCAGCCTTACATTTCTCTAAGTAACCAACCCAGAAATGTCGGTTCTCTTTCTTTTATCCTCTTCTTCTTCGTTCGTTTCATTACCCCATGGCTAAAAAGCAGCAAGGAAATTTCCACTCGGACCGGCATCTTTAACCTGCTTCTTTTCGTTTCATTAACATTACCTCTATTTTTGAAGAGCAACTAAGAGAGAGAAAAAGGAGAAAGAGGGGAAAGGGGCGCCTTGGGCGCCGTTTTCATGAAGATCATGTTGTTGTTGTTGGTGGTGGTGGCGGTGGCGGTGGCGAAGTTATGATTGAGATGATGGTTCAGCTGCTTAGTCGCTTTCGCAATAATAGTCTAGTCTTATTGGTTACAAATTTTACTGATGAGAGCTTCGCAGTCAGCAGATAATTAATGTTACAGCTGCTGCGCCCCTCTCTCTCTCTCTCTCTTTTTTTTATTTATTCTTTTTTAATCCCGTTTCTTTTTGTGGTCTTTTGTTTATTATTACTTGTGTGCCTTTTGATTTCTTGAGGGTTTGAATGTAGTTCTTTGGCTGTGTATCGCAGAGAGAAAGAATCAAGAGACCGAGTTCTGTTAATAAAGCAAGTTCAATCTACGATACGAGGAGGAGAGGCATGAATTGTGTTGCGACCTGTCGCTGCCTTCACAAGAAAGAACCATCCTGTGGTACCGCTGGTGCTAGCGAGCAATCCAAACTGTCGACAGGGGTGGGTAGCGGTTGTTAATTAATTGTTTTCCGTGCTTTTTTCTTTTTTTTTTTTTTGAATTATTATTATTATTATTATTTGTTTTGTGGGACCATTTTCCTTTTCCGTTTCTGAACTAATTTTCTTGAGTTTAATTAAATTTTGCAGCAAGTTTTCGATAACTATAGCGGCGCTAATCATGCCTCTGTTCCGCGGAAGCTGCGGTCAGGTGTGCACAGTAGATTGTCAGAAATGTAACACTTTGCACTTGAATTCTCCTCTTTTCATTCTTCTATTTTGTTTGGGTCTCAGTTGTTTTCCTGTCGTCCTTTTTATGGCGTTGTTTGGATGGCCATCTTTCTCGCAATACTAGTGCGGTTTTGTTTTAATTCTCGGCTTTTCAAATCTAGTATACATCTTTCTGAGGAAACTTCTTTTTGGTTTTGGTGATGCAATGTTGGATTATAACTGAAGCTTTTACTTTTCCTTTTCCTTTCCTTTTATGGGACGCAAGATTCTGTTTGTTTGCTCTTTTAATTCCATCTTTGATCTGAACATTTTGATTTTCATCGGTGGATTGACTTTTACAAGTAATTATAATGCATTTTAGAGCTATTTTACTACTTGTAAGTCTTCTCCCCTGAGAGGAGATGCTCCACTTTATCAGGAATAAGAAAATTTCTTGCTTTTTTTTTTTTTTTTTTAAACCGTTTCCTTTTCTCATTTGCCTTTCCCCGGTAAAAAGCAACTCATGGTTTTGATTGGCATTAATTCTTTGGAAA
Source organism: Bruguiera hainesii (assembly GCA_023213295.1). NCBI lineage: Eukaryota > Viridiplantae > Streptophyta > Magnoliopsida > Malpighiales > Rhizophoraceae > Bruguiera > Bruguiera hainesii. Next base: position 8,664,514 of record JAHOYR010000018.1, read on the forward strand.
TGCCTGCATCTGATTGACAGCCATGAAGAAACGTATTCGCAAATCTATCTCTCAACCTTTTTCCAATCCAAAGGGGCTGATCCAGGCCATCGGAGCAATCGAATCACCCAAAAAGGATAGCGTAAAGAAATCAAAAGTGAACGTTGTTAGTCAGTTATCTTTAGATACTAAATTAAGTTCTTTACTCCTTTGGATTGAGTATTGAATTCACATCAAGATAAATTGCTTTTCTAGAAAGGAGTTGTGGACTGGTCCACCAGACACAGTTTCTGTGGGCCAACAATAACCAAAGATGAAGAAGAAGTTGTGGAGACCTTGTATGCTTTGGCCGGAATGTTCCCCAACAATGGTCCCAACCATGAGAGCAAGTTGGACAATGCATCTTTTGACGCACTGCCTACGGCATTGGCTGTGGCTAATGAGAGTACATCATCAGCTTATGTGACGATAAAGGAGGACTTGAACTCGAGTTGCCACCTGAGAATTGGGGAGACTGCTAATCTTGCTTCCAACTTAGAAAGATCACACGGAGAGATGGTCAATGCTAATTCTTCAAGTGCACGGGAACTGCCCGATCTGTCCAGTAGCAAAGCACCCTGCAATAAATTGGGCAGTACTAGTGGTCAAGTAAACTGGCATGCTTCGTTGGCTGAGCATGAGGAAGTGAGGCAACTACACAACTCAGCCGACTTTGATATTCCACCTGCAGCACACCAAGATATTGGGTATATTTTTCTATGACGTGTGAAATTCAATGTTTTCTTCTTTGGTTTTATTTTCCTACTTTCATTTATTAATCTTCACATCTTGATAATGTAGCAAGTTAAAGCAACCCGTAAAGTTGGAGATGTTAGTAACTGATAGCAAGCCTGACATTTCTGTGGGGCTGGTAAGCTTAATTTTCTAGTCGAAGGTCAATTTCTTTGTTGTTCATTGATTTCAAAGTTCCCTTCGATTACTTATTTTTCTCATCTTTTTAGAAAGCTCTTAGAAATCAACCGCATCAACAGATTAAATCTAATGAATCCAGAACAAAGGGTAAAATCCTAGCTTGCTATTCTAGTCTTGCAAAGAGCTGCATAACAATAATATCTCAGTCAAATCATTATCTCTTTTGACTTCTCAATGTCCAGCATTGTGGCCAGGCTTGTCTTCAATGGTGTCAAGTGATCCTTGGAGTCATGATTCTTCATCACGGTAATGTTTCATCCTTTTATCTGCCCATTTACCCTCTGTCCTATTAATTCTGTTTTCATTTTATGATGTCATTCTGCATTCTCAGATCCTCTGCCACTAAAACTCCTTCCTGGCTGAATGCTGCTCTCTGTGCCACCATGCCTGATTCAATACAAAATGTCCATTCAACTGGAAAGGTCAAGAGATCCTGTAGGCTATATTTCGCCACTAAATTGCAGTTTGACTGCTGAGGATGTTTCCGTTTGAGCTTTCTGGTTTAGTCCTTTTGAATCTTTTAAAGCATCTTGTTGAGAATAAATGGTTGCTATGAATCATACAGCTTTCCCAGACCAACAATGACAGAAGATCATGGAAGAGGTGTGTAACTCATGTGCACATAAGTCATTTCATATGGATTTCACAAACACAGGAGAGAAGAAAGAGCTTGGAACTGCAGTCAAAGCAGCTAAAACCTCATGAGATATTAAAGCAAGGAGTGCTTATGACTATACCTGACTTCAGTGGCATGAGTAGGAATAGTCCAAATGGGGCCATCTCTGCTAGCAGCACGGTCGACACAACTAAGAAGAATTCAAGTGAAGCTAAAAGTGTTATTTTTCAACACCAAATGCTTCATCAAGATCAGTTACAGTCTGCTCTGCCATCTGGGGAATGTACTTCCCAGAAACAGGTACTCTTAAGTGTTCAAGTCCTAGTGGCTTTTAAGCATTCAATTTGGTTCTGATCAGTCTTTGCTGTCTTCTAGATTTTTAATTTCTTGTCCTTGTCGGATGGCTGTGGTGGAGTGGAAGCTAATAATGGTTGCATTAGGGGTGGACATTGTGTGGAACCATCGGCATTGCCACAACTTCCCCATCTTCACTCACAATTACAAGTGCAACATCCCAGTCTCTTGCATTTCTTTAAGTCCCAAACACCCCGGCCCTCTGCTTATCCTGAGCAGCTGCAGCAGCAACATGGCAGGTTTTATCTCACTTAGATTGCAATGTGCAGTTACTTGTTAAAGAACTCCAGAATTCATTAAGTGATTATTTAAAGTTTTTTCTCTATTAAAAGCTCAAACACATTTTAATGTTACATAAACAATTGCATCCACTATTGAATGAGCGGATGCAGTGGAGTGTCGTTTCCTGCACTAGGTTCTTGTTAAGTTATTGAGTTGCCTTGCAGGCAAAGTTGTTGACTGTTTTTACACTATTGATTGAATGTAGGCCCAGGTTACGCAATCCAATTATCTTGGAAGCCCATTCTATGGTTCTCATGCAAGTGCCACAGCCTCGTCAAAGCAGCAGCAGTTACAGCACCGTCTGCTACAGTACCAACAACTTTGGGCAGCCCAACCATCAGCTCAATCCAGGAATCTTGGGACTGCTACAACCATGACCCTTTTTCCAATCCATTAGCGCACCTTCTTCCTCATCGCTTGAAGTACTAAGCTCCAAGTACATCTCTCAACAACGACAGAAGCAACAACTTAGGATCGTCACTTCATCATTGCCTCATGCCAAGGCAAAAAGGCAAGACCATCATCTTTCTTCTGCTAATGAAGAAACCGAACGTGGGTTTCAAGCGAGCGTACCACTACCATCGCAATTGTTGTGCAATGAGCGCCTGTGAAAATTGATTGGATAACTGGATCAAAAGGCTATTATAACGCATGCACTATGAGTAGCAATTGAATTCCCTGCGCTGTAAACTAAAATTTGCTCCTTCCGAGATCACAGAAGGGAATGTTGAGAGGTATAACTAACACGTCGAACTAAGTACGGCAAAGGGACCGGAACGTAGGGATAGTTATAGTACCACTGAGGGAACCGTTTGTAGTAATCTTTGTTGGAAAACTAGATGCTCCACATTGAACCAAACATTGGTCGATCGAAAGAGGCAGACAATTACATATACTTTTCTCTCCTAAGGGCTGTCCAATCATAATTATCAACTGAGAAATCAGATCCTACTGAAACTTCCACTCATCTAAAGGAACACCACCCGAGAATACGAAATTTAGGTGCACTTCAACTTCTTGCTGTCTACAGCCGCTATGGATTCACTACAAATATTTCAGTTAAAGTGCCAAAAATTCACCAGTGAAAGTCCGAACTTCCATTTACTTGGTAGGGTGATTCTCTATGAGCAATTACTTTTGACTCTTTTATTTTTTGTCCTTTTGGTTTTTTTGAAAAGAAAAATAGAAGACCAAAAAACATATTGCACACTTAACTGTTACAATCATATCTCTGTAAGTTACCAAAAAGCAATCTTCATATGCATGGCGTCAATGAAGAAAACACAAAAAAAAAAAAGAGAGAGAGAGAGAGAGAAGCCCTCATTTCCAAATCCATCGATGAACGCCGACAATATTTACTCAAGCTTCTCCAGTTCTCCCATTCTCTCTATGATAGCCTGCACATTATAACAAATCTTAGTGCTTGAGGCCTATTCCAACATTGTCCCAAGGAGTAGATAAGATGGAAACATACAGCCTCAATTGTTGACTCTTGATGAAAAATGGTGAACTTGATTACTATTACAAAGTGAATCATTTTTCCATAAGGAAAGAGTACAAAAGTTGGGAAAAGGTGATCCTATTGGTAGTACATCACTGCTAATATACATAAGAGAGATCATTCAACTATAGAACCTTCAAGAATCCAAAAAATCACCAAGATTGGCAGAGAATGCTTACCTTCTTGCTTGTTTCTTGGAGCTCCCCAGCAAGAATGAATTCATCAAGTATAAGATAAACCTTTAAGGGAAAAAGAGAACAGTTAAGGACAAAGTGCATCAGAATAAGCAGCAAAAATGCTGTCTTGACTTGTAAATAAAAACCCTAGGATGTGATGAATGAATATGTCTGCATGCATCCACACCCATTATATGCCAGCAGAGATCAAAGATGCAGGTATTGGACAATGTAACAAGCATATCACCCAGCACACGTATGTTAATTAGTCAATGATCCTAAATAAACAACCATTTTAAGAGAATTTGCAGAAGGGCAATAACTATCTCCAGCATCCTTCTACTTGAAGCCCACTTTGACTAAATTATAAATAGATAACACCTCTACAAACAAGTCATACGACTCAACTTAAACATCAACTATGACTTTTAATGGGTGAGAATGTAATAACTGCAAGTAGGCAGATGATACTGCGATAAGCTTCATAAGTAACCTCCAGGCAACTAAATTTAGGTAAACAATCCAATGTCCAGAAGTTGGGGCAACAATTACAGGGGATAAAAGAAAGGGAGTAGGGGGAAAATCGAAATACATCAAGCTTGTGCAAGGAATTCAAAGATGGAAGATGAACAGGAACACATAATTTCATACTAAGTCAAGGAGAGAAGACATAGAACCGACAGACCTTCTGAAAGTTGAAAACCAGGTCTAGCTCACACACATTGCTGAAGAAATGATCCAATATCTCCACAAATAAATGGATGCACTCTAAATAAGCCAATTCATTATCTGTTATGTCAACGCACAATGAGAAGAATAAACCAGCATATCGCCTGTAGATTATTTTGTGCGTTCGGAACTGCAAGGAAAACAAGTGTAAGGCATACACACTTTGTTTCATCCAAATTGATTGGGTCAAAAGATAGAACATGAATATACTGAAAGAGTAAGGTCAGGAAAAGAAAGAGGATACAATGAGAACTGGGGTGTCTTCTTGACCATAATGCATGTGTATGCAAATCTCAACTCTCATAAGTAATCTATAAGGATGGGAAGGGAAACCATGTTCAAGATGTTTCCACTTCAGCAAGCCAGCGCTTAAGAGCTAGTTCAAGTGAGCTAACCCAGCCTCTACAAAGGGTTTGGTTTTATAATCCTATGAGGGTAGTACCAAAAATGTTAAAAGTGGTATGCATGTCTGACTAACAGCCACTAGAAGTGACAATGGAGAAATAAATAAAAGCAGAAGTTTATGGGAAACCGGCAACAAATCTTCATCCATTGCCCTATTATCAACTGATGCATTTATGTGACCAAATGATAGTCCCCGGTTTAACATACCCATATATGAGAGAAAAAGGCTACACCACAACAAAGAGCACAATTCCAAATATGCACAGACTTAAAAAAAAAAAAAAAAAAAAAAAAGCAAACCGGAAATATAATGACAAATTATGAAAAACAGAAGAATTCAAACCCCCCTCCCCAAAAACCAAAAAGCCCACACCCATACAAGAGAAAAGAAAAACAAAATAGATCAGATATTCAGATATTTCTCTCATAATTAAACCGGAATTGGAAATAACAAACCTCAACAAAATTCGTGAACTTGGGGTCTCTATTAACCACCAGCCGATGAACCTAAGAATAGAGGAGCAAAAAAAGGTAAAATTTTATTATTTAAAAAAGGTAAACACAAGGAGAAACACGGCATGAAAGAGTTGAACCAAACCGAGATCGCACCTCGTATTCGACCCGGTGTTTCTCGGAATCCTCGAGAGGAACATAGTATTTAGCGAGACGAGTCTTGCCTTGCCTGTTCTGCAGAAGTATGAACCGGATCTGCCAAATTCAAAACTCCCCATCAACAAAACTGATAAAATAAAAAACAGAAAACCCTGCCTTTTTAAATGCAGAGCCAACACGACAACGGCGAGAAGAGTACCATTTTTAATTATCGTCAGAACAAACCAAAGAATTGAAGCAAATTGCTAGTAGTAGACTGCGTGAATCTAGGGCCCCGGCCAGCAAAAATCTTTTTCTTCTCCAAATTTATGTTGAACTGATCTTGAAATTTTGAAATGGTCAACGGGGAAGGGCGTGCATGAGATGTCCAAACCAGGCGCAGAGAGCTACATTTATCAATTTTTAATAGTAAAAAATGTACAAAAGATTTCTTTCTTTTTTTTTTTAACCTAAAATATATTAATTGTATTTTTTATTTTATTTAAATAAAAAATAAAGATTGATGAGTATTTTTTAAAAAAAGATAAAAAATATATCTGAGAATTTTTTCTGAAAAAATAAAAAATATAAAATTAATCTCACCAAAAAAGACTTAAACAATTTATAATATAATTTATGAATATTATAGAAATTGGTTAAAATTGTATAACGAGTTAACACTAACAAAAAAAAACAAAACTATAAGCACTAATTTAAAAAAAAATAATCGAGTGAAATGTGAAATCTAATTAAAAAAATAAAAGAATAATAATGCAAGTGAAGTATATTTATAATTTTATAATATAAAATAAAAGATAAATGATATGTTGAAATATTAATTTTATTAAAATCTTAATACGAAGGAATAATAATACAATTTAAATATATTTATCATTTTATAATATAAAAAAAATGATGAATTACATATTAAAATTCTAATTTTATTAAAATACTAAGTAAGACTATATATTCACTATTAAGATAATAATTATTAAATTAATATTAAATATTACAAATTATGAAAGTCTATTTAAAAAATTTTAAAATTAAACATATGTTACTATATAACTATTTCATCAATTTTCTTTTAATTTTTGTAATTATATTATATTAGTATTAAACTTATATAATTTGTAAATTTATCTTAGTTATTAAAAATTATATTTTTAATTGTATTTTATTTAAATGAAAAAATAAAGAAAAATTTAAATTATCAGGCTTTTTTTAAGAAAAAAATAATTTAAAAGTAATTTTTTTTGTCTTTTAAAGAAAATAAAACAAAAAAATGATAATTATTCTTTTCATTAAAAAGAAAGGTAAGTTTGAAAATATTTTTTCTTTCTTTGAAAACAAAAAGAAAAATTTAGAATTATTTTTTCTTTTTTTCAAAAATTATTTTCTTTTTTACTTTTATTTTCCTTCATTATAAGTATTTGCCTTTCATAAATTAAAAACATGTATAAGAAATTATTAATATGAATTAAGTAAATTATAATATATATTAGATTGTAATTGAATAAATTAAATAAATTGAATATATGTTCAAACTCTAATTCTATTAAAATAGTAAAAAAAAAACTACATATTAATTATAAAATTAATGTTAAATGCTATAAATTATATGAATTTACAAAAAAAAAATTAAAATTTTAATTAAATATTTAAACATTTTTAAAATTAAGAAATGGGTATCAAATAAGTATTTTATTGATTTTTTCTCAATTTTTGATAATATCAATATACATATAGATATACTAATATTCTACTTATGTAATGGATAAATTTATCAAATTTATTAAAAATTATATTTTTATTTAAATAAAAAATTTAAAAGGTACTTTAATTATAACCATTTAACAAAATAAAAGATGAATTTAAAAATATTTTTTTCTTTTTAGGAAAATAAAGGAAAAGGAATTTAAATTATGAATATTTTTTATTTTGAAGAAAAAAAAGTAAATTTAGAAGTATTTTTTCTTCTAAAACATTCATATATTGTTACATTCTACTCTTTTCTTTTTAGTTTATACTTTGACGTAAGATCAATTAGTGTATGATAAATGAAATTCCCAAAAGAAAAAATAATATTCAAGACTTGGTTTCTCCCTAGCCTTCACAAATCATCTTTTATTTCTATTTTGTCCCATTGAACAGTAAAGATGCTTTAATGATATAATTTCATCTTTCATTTCCTTTATTTGTAACCATAAAATATTTTGTTGGCCAAATAATTAGCCATTGTAACAACATAGATAAAATCTTTTTAGGGTGACTTAAACATTCAACTTATCTTTGTAACTTTTAGACATAAGTAAAATTAAAAATGCAAAAGTTGATGATAGAGTCTAATATGATATATATTTTCATCTAATTTTATTGGCAAATTTATATTATTTTTCCTACTTAAGTTTGGTTTTATATAGAATTTTACATATTTTTGCTTTTTTTTTTTGTATAAGAGGAGCAAAGTCATTATTTGAACTCAATTCAGGTAAAAAATGTGAAGAATTATTGATGAAGTGTAAAAAAAAAATAAAAGAATCTTAAAGAGGAGTTCTAGACTAATTTGGAAATTTATTTGCAAAGGAATCCTATCTAAATAAGGAAACCAAAGTTAATAAAAATTATGTCTTATTACTAATTAAGTACGTCTTGGTATTTTGGGCACAACTTTCACTACACATATTCAAATTTGATAATTCTTATGACAAAAGAAAGTTAAGAGACAAAGCTACACCTTTAAAGTTTTGATTTTGATTTGAATTCAAAAATGGAGAGAATTAAGCCATAAGTTATAGGTTAGAAAATTTTTTCAGAAATTAACTTGAGATAGAAATCCCAAACAAAAAGCAGAGTTTTCATACTATAAAAGGAGCACAAAATCTTTAGAAAAAATAGAGAGGAAGGGTTAGAAAAGAAGACAGAAGAAGGAAGCCAAAGAGAAAAAAGAATGAAAGAGAAAAATCAATCCACAAGCTTTAAATGAAAGAAGGGCAATAGCTTTGACTTTATGTTTTTTATCTTTAGGACCAAATTTTGCTTGATTTTTATTACTTACCTTTGATGTATTCTTATTGGATTTCTTCTATAAACTTTATGTATCTATTGAATTTTATTATGAATAGTTAAATTGTTTTAAACTAAGGATTATAAGAAGTTTAATCCTTAGTTTATGTTATTAATTATTCTTTCAATTTAAGACTTATTTACTTATTATTTGCATGATGAGTTTATATTGTTAAACTTAATACTTCAAAATTTTGGTCATCTTTTGCTTAATCTTATGATTCATACATGATCTTGTGAAAGAATTGTATAAATTGAACTATTAGATATATAAATCATGTGTTAGACTATGAGATCAAGAGATAATTAGTATCACATATGATAGTTGAGAAGGACAATAGGAGCTTCCCCCTAGATTAAAGATTATTGCAAAACTTAATACTCACTTGCTTGTTTAAAAATTTATATAGCTATGATTAATTTGATAGATAAGGTAATGATTAACTTGACTTAAGAAAACTAGTTAATAAATTAAAGAAAATTTATCATCATGTGTAATAACTATTAACAAATCCTAAATCTTTTTAATCTTGGATTGAATTAATTCATCAATTGTATAACTTTAATTAAATGAAATCAAAACCTCAATGATGTGATATCTATTTCATTCCTTTTAGAAATTTATTTAATTTAAGTAGTTTAATTTATTTAGTTAATCAATTAATTAAACTTAGGTTAGAATTAACTTGTTAGTGTCAAATAGTCTTTGTGAGAATGATACTCTACTCATCCTTTATTATATAATTGATTAGGTATATTTGCCTAAAAGTAAAGTAGTGAATAATTTAAATATTAAGTTTTTGGCATCATTAGTAGGACTTAGTCATCTATATATCAAAACTTATAATCTAATTTTAGATTGAATTTTTAATTTGTTGTGTTAATCATTTACTTTAGTTTTCATAGTTTTTATTTTATTTATTTTTACAACTTAGTTAGTCTCTATTTATTTCTAGTTGGTTTTATTTTTTTATGTGTAGGTTTGCTAGTACATGACCCATATTAGTGTTGGAGAACTTGTTACTTTTAACCCCAAGATAGAGAGAACTTGATGCAGAAAACCCCAAAAAGATGTGGCTTAAAGACCCAATGCACACAAAAAATCAAAGAACAATTAGGAAAACTAAATCAGAGTTTAATAATAGAAACCCTAGACCTAATATTTGAAGGAACACGAACCTAGAGTATTTAAGAAGGATATGAATGTCACACTCCATAAAAGAAAGGAATTGCGAGTGATAAGTCGATTTGAATGCCACAAGAAGAAGTATCTCTTGATAAGTTCTTTAGTTCTTAAAATAACCGAGGGAGAAAAACCCTTACTTTTTATTTCACTCAAAGTTGTCTAATTTTTTTTTTCTGTATACAAAGGGTGCCTATTTATAAGCTAAGATTGCAATCCTAAAGGGGTACAAATTCCTACTTAGGACAATTCCTTATTTAGGAGGAATTCCTATCTAGGGACAAATTCTTATAAAAAAATAAACTCCTAATTTATAGTGACTCCTATTACTTAGTCTTAACTCTTTAAATTCTCTAATGATATTAATAAGGTTTGGACTTTCTTTCAGACTTGAATTCACACTATTTGAAACTTGGTTGGCCTAAATGTCCTTAATTAGTCCATTTAGTACTTCTTTCATCATTTTGGCTTTAGCCCATGTTATTAGGCCTCTTGGATTGTGTCATTGACCTCTTGCATCCTTTGAAACTCTAACTCATGTTATCGGGCCTTCTAGAATGTGCAATGGACCTCTTGTATCGATTGAAACTCTAGCTTATGTTATTAGGCCTTCTAGAATGTGCAATAGACCTCCTGCATCCATTGACTCCTTCCACCCATCATCTGTATGGTTCTCATCATTCCCCCTTTCCTTGAAAAGACTCGTCCTCGAATCATTACTTGTTTATACTTGATGATGTAAGGAAAGGTCTGAATGAATTTGATCCACTTGGCATGTCTTTTGTTCATCTTTCCTTGTATAAGTAGGATAGGAATTGCACAATCACTCATGCTTTTCCTCACATATCCTTTCAAAATATGTTCTTTAACTTACCTTTTAACCTCCTTTGTATTCTCAGGATTACACTTATATATTGGCTGGCTTAGGATGGATGCTCTAGGGATGAAATCAATTTGATGCTTAATTCCTCTCATAGGAGGCAATCCTCTTAGGATATCATTATGGAATACATCTTCAAATTCTTACAATAGAACAACAATAACACTAGGCAAAGATGACTCAAATTTGTTAGTGTTAAAATAAGCCTCTTTGTACAAAAGTATGATCATGGGTTGTTTGGCAAAAATTGCTCTTTTGACATCATTTTTTTTTGCATAAAAACTTTCTATTTTCTTTTCTTTCTCTTGTGTTCTCACGTTTTCTCATCTCTTTTCTCTTTTTTCAATCTCTTTTTTCTGTTCACTCTTATTTTTAATCCTTAATTGATCCTCATAAACTTGTTAAGGTGATAATGGTACAAGAGTGACAGGTTTTTCATTCATTATAAAGGAATATCGATTTTTGAATCCATCATGCATAACTTGCTTGTCAAACTGTCATGACCTTCCTAATAAAATATGACCTGCTTGCATAAGTACAATATCATCTAAAACTTTATTACGATACCTTCCAATAGAAAATGATATGAGCACTTACTTATTTACCTTGACTTCACCACTCTTATTCAACCATTGAAGTTTATATGGCCTAGGATATTTCATAGTAAGTAAATCCAGTTTCTCAACCATAGTTGTACTAGCAACATTAGTACAACTCCTACCATCAATAATCATACTACATACCTTATCTTTGATGAGACACCTCATCTAAAAGATGTTATCTTGTTACACCTCATTTTCTTCCTTTATTTGCACATTCAATGCTCGTCTTGTAATAAGAGCTACTCCATTAACTGGATACTCCTCTCCATCACTTTCATCCTCTAATGATGACATAGAATCATCATTTGATTCACTTTTAGTTTCAACATAACCATTACTTCTCAAGATCATTGCACGCTTATTTGGACATTGAGATGCAATATGACCCCTGCCTAAACACTTGAAACATTTAATATCTTTATTTCTACTTGGTTAGGGGTCAAAATTACCTGCCTCCTTATTAGAACCCACATTTTTGTACTTGGATAGCTCGACTTTGGACTTGTAGTTGGTCATCTCATCCCTTTTATTCCAATTTGGCTTCCAAAATGAGGTAGATCCTGAGTTCTGCCCAAACCGCGTGGAACCCTTTCGTTTGAGTTGCCTTTCAACTTTCATGGCCATGTGCACCATATCTTCTAATTCCACATAGTGTTACAATTTAACCACATTTGCTATGCCCCTATTTAGCCCTTGTAGATATCGAGTTATGGTTACTTCTCTATCTTCTTATACATTCACCCTAATCATGGTAAACTCCATCTCCTTATGGTAATCCTCCACACTTTTGGTGCCTTGAGTGAGCCCTTGTTGCCTTTGGTATAGCTCCTTGTAATAGTAATTAGGGACAAACCTCCTCCTCATGATAGCTTTCATCTCCTCCTATGTATCAATCAGCCGCTCACGATTCCTTTTGCTAGTCAAAACAAGTTGATCCCACCAAATAATAACATAATCAGTGAATTCAACTACAACAAGTTTTACCTTTTTATCCTCGAAATAGTTATGGCAATCAAAAACCAATTCAACCTTTTTCTCTCATTCTAGTATGCATCAGGATCATTCTTACCTTGGAATGAAGGAATTGTCATTTTAATACTGCCCAAATTTTGGTCATAAATGCCTTGCCTCCCAAATTCTTTTTGATCCCTTCTATTGTTAGCAGTTATGACCATAGTAGTTTAATCGTCAATTTCATCATCTTCTACATCATCTTCATGGTCATAGGCACGTTTCAATTGCCTTATTGCTTTAGGAGCCTCATATTCTTTGTACCTCCTTTGTAACTCTAATATTGTATTAGCTTGCTTCTCCATCCTCTCTCTTATATTATCAAATCTGGTATTCATGTGCTCAAATTGTTATTATATAGCTTTGATCACGAAGGAGATGTCAACAGCTCCCTCCCAAGCAGCACCTTTGTCTTCTAAAGTCATATTATTTCTTCTGATTTAGAGCCAAGCTCTGATACCAACTGATGTGGAAAACCCCAAAAAGACATGGATTAGGGACCCAATGCACATAAGGAATCAAAGAACAACTAGGAAAGTTAAATCAAAGTTTAATAATAGAAACCTTAGACCCAATATTTGAAGGAACATGAACCTAAAGTATTCAAAAAGGATATGGACGCCACACTCCAGAAAAGAATGGAATTGAGAGTGATAAGTCGATTTAAATGCCACAAGAAGAAGTACCTCTTGATAAGTTCTTGAGTTCTTAAAAGAACTAAGGGAGAAAAACCCTTACTTTTTATTTCACTCAAAGTTGTCTATTTTTTTTTTTCTATATACAAGGGGTGCCTATTTATAGGCTAAGATTACAATCCTAAAGGGACACAAATTCCTACTTAGGACAATTCCTTATTTAGGAGGAATTCCTATCTAAGGATAAATTCTTATACAAAAAATAAACTCTTAATTTGCAGTGATTCCTATTACTTAGTCCTAACTCTTTAAGTTCTCTAATGATATTAATAAGGTCTGGACTTTCTTTCAAGTTTGAATTTGCACTATTTGAAACTTGGTTGGCCTGAATTTCCTTAATCAGCCCATTTAGTGCTTCTTTCATCTTTCTGGCTCTAGCCCGTATTATTGGGCCTCTTGGATTGTGCAATTGACCTCTTGCATCCTTTGAAACTCTAACTTATGTTATTGGTCCTTTTAGAATGTATAATAGGCCTCTTGCATCGATTGAAACTACCTATCATCTGTACGGTTCTCATCAAAATTATTAATAAATTTTTAAAGAAAAAGGAGAGGAAGGTCATAGCATAAGAAAAGAAGGTACAAAATAACCAAAGAGTCCTTAGTTCATAAGCTACACCATTTTTAGAAGGAACGACATAAAACATCACTAAGCTAGCAATTCAAGCTAACAACTTTGAGATCAAACCAGTTATCATTCAAATGATTCAAAAGAGTGTACAATTTAGTGGATTGCCTAATGAGGATTCCAATTCTTATATTGCTAACTTTTTTGAAATTTGTGATACTTTAAAGTATAATAGTGTAAGTAATGATTCTATTAGACTTAGATTATATCCTTTTTCATTGCATGATAAAGTAAAATGTTGGCTTAACTCTTTTCTTGCAGGATCTATTATTATTTGGGATGTTATGGTATAAAAATTTTTAGCTAAAATTTTCTTTCCTTCTAAAATAGTTAAGATAAGAAATGATACAACTACTTTTGACTAATTTGATAATGAGTTATTGTGTTAGTTATGGGAAAGATTTAAGGATTTCCTTAAAAAGTCCCTTGACCATGTTTTACTAATATGGATTCAAGTTTAAACTTTTTATAATGGTTTATACCTTCCTAACCATTCTATGTTGATGCAGTTACAACAAGTACTATTATAAGAAAGACACCAAAAAGGACATACAATCTTTTAGAGGAGATGACTTCTAATAGTTATCAGTGGAGTAACAAATTACCTCTTCAAATAAAAAGTTAGATAGTTTAGGAGCATTAATAGTGAGTATTTCATCTAATGTGTTATATGAATTATATGGTCAAATAGGTCATGCTAGTGTAGAATGTCAAGTAGGAAATTCTTTTCCTCCTACTTCTTCTTATAAGCATGCTAATTTTGTTTCTTATAATGGTAAGTCCAACTTCAATCCTTACTCTAATACTTACAATTAAGAATGAAGGAGTCATCCTAACTTTTTATGGAGTAATAATTAAACAAAAGTACCTCCAAAGTTTTAACAACAAAATCTATAAAAGAGGAAGCCAAGTTTAGATGATTTGATGACTAAATTTATTAATAATGCCAAAATTAGGCTTTAAAGTTAGAAGGCATTTATTAGAAATTTAAAAGTTCAAGTTGGACAAATTGTTAGTTTGGTTTTTGAAAGAACTTAAGGAGGTTTACATTAGAGCACCAAAAAGAATTCAAAGAAGCAAGTCAAAACCATCACTTTAAGAAGTGGTAAGGAGCTTAAAGGAGTAAAAAATCATAAAGATAATGAAGAAAGTCATGACCTAGGAGAGAAGACCACCTAAACCTAGTTATGGAGAAAAAAAAGAATAATAAAGCTATGGAGGAAGAAAAAAAAAATGATGGTGATAATGAACAACTTAAGAGGCTTTTTCATGACTTAAATGTTAAACCTTATAAGCTTAGAATTCCTTTTCCTTAAAAATGCTTATAAGCTAACTTAGATAAGTAATTGCCAAATTTTTATACATATTTAAAAAGTTACACATTAACATTCCTTTTATTAATGTTATCTTATAGATGCCAAGTAATGCAAAATTCTTAAAGGAGCTCTTAACAAACAAAAGGAAATTGATAGAATATTAGTTAGTAAAATTGAATGGAGAATGTTTAACGATTCTTCAAAATAAGCTATCTCTTAAATCAAAGTATTTAGGGAGTTTTTCTATGCCTTATACTATTGGTGATGTTAATTTTGATAAAGCTTTATGTGATTTAAGTTCAAGTATTAATTTGTTTCCTTTCCATGTTTTTAAGAAGGTTAAATTAAGTGAACCTTCTCTTACTACCATTTCTCTTCAAATGGTAGATAGAAATATAAAATATCTAAGAGAAATGGTGGAAGATGTTTTAGTAAAGGTTGACAAATTCATCTTTCCTATGGATTTCATTAAGAGTTGATATAAAGGAATACTTTAAGTTGCCTTTGAACCATTTCTTGATATTAGGAGAGCTCTCATTGATGTGTAACAAGGAAATTTTATTCATAGAATACATGATAAAGAGTTAGTTTTTAAAGTATTTGAACTTACAAAATATCCCTTTAGCGATGGAAGAGAGGTTTTAAGAATTAATGTCATGAATGATACAGTAGATGAACATTTTAATATTTCTAAGTTACATGATTCTATTGAAAATTATATTACTAATGTGTTATATGTGAAGGATGAATTTCCTAGTAAAGAAAGTAAGGAGGATGTTGTATAAAAAGGAGAAAGTTGCAAAGAACCACTCTTTATAATAGGGAAAATTTTCACTTTGGATGTTTTATCTTTTTTTAAATTCAACTAAAAAGCCTTTTATTCTTGAATTAAAACCTCTTCCTTTTTATATAAAGTATGCTTATTTAGGTAATTCATCTACCTTATATGTTATTATTTCTTCTTTCTTGACAAGTATTCAAAAGGAGGAGCTTTTAAGGAGAATAAAAGAGTCATTAGATGGAAAATAGTAGATATTGGAATTAGTCCTTTAATATACATGCATAAAATTTTGATGGAGAAAGGATTTAAGCCTAAGGTTCAACTACAAAGCAACTTAATCCTAATATGCAAAAGGTAGAAAAAAAATAAGGTAATTAAATAGTTTGATGTAGATATTATTTTTCATATCTTAAATAATATTTGGGTTAGTCCTATTCAATTAGTACCTAAGAGAGGTAGGACAATAATGACAAAGAATGAGTAGGATGACTTAATTTCCACTAGGATAATAATTAGTTAGAAAGTGTGTATAGACTATAGGAAACTTAATGAAATTAAAATAATAATAAAAAGACCACTTCTTTATTCTCTTTATCAACCAAGTGATTAAAAGGCATACAAAATATAAGTATTATTATTTTCTAAATAGTTATTCAAGTTATCACAAAATTCTTATTGCATTTGAGGATTAATAGAAAATAATATTTACTTGTCTTTATGATACTATTTCATTCAAAAGGATCACTTTTGTATTATGTAATACTGCTATGACTTCTCAAATACACATAATGTCCTTGTTTTCTACTCTTCTTTTGAAGGATCTTTAACAATTGAGATACGATGGTCAAGCTATTGATTATAAAGCTTATTAGGAAGCAATTCATCATAGTTTCAATTTAGGTTTCTTTTTCTAGTGTTTCGTTTAGATGTCTTTATTTTTTTTCTTCTTATTAATGGTTTGCTTTAATTTTAGTTTGTTTTGTAGGTCTTTTTGTTATTATGGAGAATTTCCAATGCAAACACTTTTACAACATAAGGATGAAAGGGCTATCATGACATGAAAGAGGAGTATAATTTTTTTTTTCTTCGTTGCTTATTTTTCACATTAAGGATAATATTCATTTTAAGTTTAAGAGAAGAATGTTGACTTTTGATCTTTATGGTTTTTTTTTTGCATAGGCATGATTAAATTTGTTTTGATTTATTTTATAATGCATAGTTAATTGGAGTAAAGGATATTATTCTTACATGATTATTAATTCAAGATATAACAATACATTATAAGGTGGTGTTAAGAATGCTTAATTATTCTAATTATTAAAGCATATGCTTTTTAAAGATATTTGTGTAAATTTTGTGATTATTATGATTGCTCATGTAATGATTATTTTGTGGTTATTCCTAAATAAAGTTTAAGTAAAAAAAATGTGAAAAGTGGTTGAATTGAAAAAAAAAATTGAATTTATTATTATTAATTATCCACTCCAATGTTTCTATTTCCTTAGTAACTAAGAGTTAGATATGACGCCTATATCAACGTTCATGTCAAATAATTATATGAAATATAAGTATACAAAGTACTTTAAATTTATAACTTGTTGAGTAATTAGGTGCTTTCATCACAAATATTAGTATTCATGTCAAATGACAAGTGATAACTTGGGATGAAAGAGTCATAGTCGTGATTAAAGAAGTGAAAAAGACAAAAAAAAAAAAAAAGGAAAAAGTGAACAAGAGGAAAAAGTGTAAAAATCCTTATTTGTTATTTTTGTTTGTAGTAATGAAAAGGAGTAGTTACAAGTTATACTTGTTGTATGATTTGATTGTGTTAATTATAAATTTGCATGAATTTATTTTATGACATATATGAATATAAGAATATTAGTTATAACATTATTAACTCCCTTATTTGGTGTTACTGGGTTTTTAATTAAGATTCAAGTTTGAATAATGTTAAATTTTATTTTAACTATGAGAAATTATTTTGAAGTAAAGTTTTTAAGGGGATTTGATATAATTATAACATGAGATGTTTGTTTCTCACTTATTTTCTTATATTTTCATTTAATTTTACTTACAAATTTATATTATTATTCTTACTTAAATTTGGTTTTATTCGAAATTTTATATATCCATACATTATTTTGTAAAATAGGAGCAAATTAATTATTTAGAGTTAATTAAAATTATAAACATGAAGAATTATTAATGGAAGAGTATAAAGAAAATAAAAAAAAAATCCTAAAAAGGAGTTTTGAGCTGATATAAAGATTTATTTAAAAAATAGTCCTATCCCAATAAGGAAACAAAGTTAGTAAGAATTTTGTCTAGTTATTGATTGAACAGTATTCAATATTTTGGACATTATTTTCACAACAAACATTCTAATTAAATGATTTTTATGACTAAAGAAAGTTAAAAGAAAAAGCTTCAAATTTGTAGTTTTCACCAAAGTTTCATTCAAATTCTTAAAAGGAGAGAATTGAGTCATAAGCTATAAGTCAAAAAAATTTCCAAAGATAGACTTGATATGGGAATCTTAAGCAAAAAAAAAAAAAAAGGTTTTCATACCATAAAAAAAAACATGAAATTAATAAAAAAATAAAGTGGAAAGGGTAAAAAAAAAAGAAGAAGAAGTA
Organism: Bruguiera hainesii; assembly: GCA_023213295.1. Classification (NCBI taxonomy): domain Eukaryota; kingdom Viridiplantae; phylum Streptophyta; class Magnoliopsida; order Malpighiales; family Rhizophoraceae; genus Bruguiera; species Bruguiera hainesii. The sequence goes on from JAHOYR010000018.1 coordinate 8,682,920, forward strand.
AGCCAAGGAAGGTGATGTGAACCCTTAAGAGTATAATACAACTCACAAGTAAAATAAGAAATTGAAAATTTCAAGAAAGCTAAATCAAGTTCAAAAAGAGTAAAAAAAAAAAAAGTTGACACAATTTTTATTAAGAAAACACAAACTAAAAGTATAAATCAACATTAAAACACCATAAGAATAATCTTACTAAGTTTCAAAGTTCTCAAAAAAACTAAAAAGAAAAAGAAGTAAGCCAAGGCAAGTGATATGATTCCCTAAGAGTATAATAAAACCCACAAGTAAAATAAGAAATTCAAAATTTCAAGAGAGCTAAATTAAGTTCAAAAAGAGTAAAAAAAAAAAAACGGTTGACACAATATTTATTAAGAAAACACAAACTAAAGGTGTAAATCAAAATTAGAATACCATAAGAATAGTTTTAATAAGTTTCAAAGTTCTTAAAAAAAAAACTAAGGAAAAAAGTTTCTTAAATTTCTATAAAAAAATCAATTAGTCACCCCCCAAAACAGTGTTATATATTTATATATAAAGTTTAAAATAAAATAATAAATCCAAAATAAAATAAAAAATAACAAACTTTCTTAAAAAACTAATAATAAAGAATTAAGTAGATTGAGTTTAAATTAAAACATCTTTTAGATTATTAAAATTATAAAATAACTATATAACATATATAACCCCATAAAGAAATAAGGTATGTGGCTAAGTTCAAAATTCAACCTAAACTCCTTAAATAAGTTGTTTTTCAATTTGTATGAAGTTTATTAAGCCTTGAATATTTCTCCAAGCCTTATTACTTTTGTTATACATTGCTTTCATTTAAAACCTCTCACATCTTTGCACCTTTAGCTCTTGTTATAACATCTTCATGTGTACACAATAACTCATTACACATGCTAACTTGATTCTTATTATTCTTTTCTCCTTAAAAAGATTTTTCCTTAAATTTTCACTTACTTTAAAAGAAGAAAGATCAAAATCATTAAAAATAGCATTAACATTAAGCTTGTAAAGAATATCCAATTTATAAGTTTTATTATTGATCCTTGTAATCACTTGGAATGGTTCATCTCCTATTTGTTACAACTTTAAATGCCTTTATGCAAAGAATCTCTCCTTGTGCAAATACACCCAAATCCTATCACTAGGTTCAAAAATAACTTTCTTTTGCCCTTTATTAGTTTGGTTTATATATTGCTTAATCCTTATTTTTATGTGTTAACGCACCCTTTCATGCAATTACTTAACCAATTCAACTTTTTTCTTATTATCCACAGTAACTTGTTTCTTAATAGGTAAAGGAAATAAATCTAAAGGCATAAGTGATTTAGAGGTATAACCAGCCTTAAATGGAGAATAATTAGTTGCTAAATGGATGTTTCTTTCATAAACAAATTCAACATATGACACACACTTATCCTAATTCTTCAAGTTCTTTTGAATGATAGTGCCCAACAAGGCTAGCAATGTTCTATTGACCACTTCGATTTATCTATTAGTTTAAGGATGATACGTAGTTGAAAATAATAATTTAATTTTCAACTTTCCTCCATAAAGTCTTCCAAAAGTAGGTTAAAAATTTAACATCTCAATTAGAAACAATAGTCCTTTAAATGCCATATAAACACATAATTTTCTTTAAAGAACAAATCTATTACGTTGGTTGCATTGCTTGTCTTATGGTAAAGAATTAAATGTGAAATATTTGAAAACATGTCAACAATAACAAAAACAAAATCCCTTCCTTTTTTTTAACCTAGGTAAATCCAAAACAAATTTCATAGATATGTCAACCCAAAATTCATTAAGTATGGGCAAAGGTGTATAAAGACCATGAGGTAAAACTTTGAATTTAGCTTATTTACAAGTAATACACTTCTCACACATCCTTTTAACATCTCTTTTTATGTACAACCAAAAGAAGTGATCATTTAAAATATCTAAAGTTTTTTTAACACCAAAATGTCCTATTAAACTAGCCTCATATGCTTCTCTTATTAGTAATTCTCTTAAGGAACTTTTAAGCATATATAACCTACTTTCTCTAAACAAGAACCCATCATGCCCATAAGATTTTCCAAAGGTAACCTTTTCACATGCATTAAACACATTAGCAAAATTTAGGACTATTAACTTATAAATTTTTAATATGCTAAAATCCTAACAATGTTGCATTTAAAGTAAACATAAGTGCAAACCTTTGAGATAATGCATCAACCACAATATTTTTCATGTCTTGCATATACTTGATCATATAAGGAAACATCTTAAGGAATTTCACCTATTTAGCATCACGTTTATTTAACTTACCTTATCTTTTCCAATGTTTCAAGGATTTAAGATCAGTATGGATCACGAACTCTATATACTAAAAATAATGTTACCATGTCTCTAATGTCTTTACCAATGCAAATAACTTTTTATCATAAATTGGATAATTAAGTGTTGACCTATTTAATTTTTCATTGAAGAATGCAATAAGTCATTGCTTTGCATCAAAATAACCCAACTCGTATGCTAATATCTAAAGTATCACACTTAATTATAAAAATTTTAACAAAATCAAGCAAAACAAGTAATGACATAGAATTTAACTTTTCCTTAATTAGATTTGCACTCTTTGTTCACTTCCTCACACAAAACTTACACTTCCCTTCATAATTTTAGTTAATAGTGTTGCAATTATGTTAAAATTCTTGACAAATCTCCTATAGAAACTAGCCAAACTATGAAAACTTTGTACTAAAAAATATTTTTAAGTGTCAACCATTGTTTAATAGTCTCAACCTTCCCCTCATCAATTTTTATTCCTTTAATTAAAAGCATATAACCTAAAAATACAATTTGATTAGTGTGAAAGGAACACTTTGTAAGGTTAGCAAACAATCTTTCTTTTCTCAAAACATCTAACACATTTTGTAAATACTCAATATAATCATTTAAGTTCTTACTATATACCAAAATATTATTAAAATAAACAACCATAAATTTACCTATAAAAAAACATAAACTATAGTTCATTAATCTTATAAAAGTATTAGATGCATTAGTTAATTCAAACAATTTAACTAACTACTTGTACAAACCATACTTGGTTTTAAAGGTTATTTTCTATTCATCATTTTTACTTATTCTAATTTAATAATATCCACTCTTTAAATCAATTTTAGAGAAAATGCAAGAATCATGCAATTCATCTAACATGTCATATAATTTAAGAATGAAATGTTTATATTTTACAATAATGGTGTTGATTATGTGACATTAATGCATATTCACTAAGTCTTATCCTTCTTAGGCATAAGTAGTATAAGAACTACACATGAAATCATACTTTCTCTCATATATCCTTTTTCATGAGCTTTTTAACCTACCTTTAAAGTTCCTTTATTTTCCTAAGGTTAGTTTTATATGTAAGTTAGTTTGGAATTACTAATTTAAGGATAAAATTAATTTGATATTTAATTCCCCTTATAGGTAATAAATCATCTCAAATGTCTTCAAAAAATATATCTTCAAAATCCTACAAAAGAAATATAACAATATTAGGTAAAGAGGGGTTAAGTGTGTTAGCACTAAAATAAATATCTTTGTACAAAAACACAAACTAGGCTGTTTTATTAAAATTATAGTCTTGACATCACTTTCATTTGCATAAATGCTTACTAATTTTTGCCTTTTCTTTTCAATACTTTAAGCTTTTTCTTTCTTTTTTAACTTATTTTTAATTATTCTTTCTTTGCTTTCATCATTCTTGTGTCTATTTTCTTTCTCTAACTCACTCTCATTTTTTACTTACTTAGTTCTCATAAATCTGTTTAGAACTTAATAAAATAAGAGTGATTGGTTTTCCCTTCATAATGAATGAATAACAATTCTTGAAACCATCATGTGTCACCCTCATATCATATTGTCATGGCCTCTTTAATAGTAAGTGACCACGTGTATTGGAACTACATCTTGAAGTACTTCATCTTTATATCTCCCGTAAGAGAATGAAACTAATACTTGCTTATTTACCTTGATTTCTCTATAATCATTCAATTATTATAGTTTATATAGCTTTAGATGCATTGTAATAGGTAAATTCAATTGTTTAACTAAAACAGTACTAGCAACATTATTACAACTATGACCAATAAGAGTCACACTATATATCTTATCTTTTATATGACACCTTAAGTGAAAGATTTTATCAAATTGGACTTCATCTTCATTTCTACTTGTATATTCAAAGCACACATTACTATAAGTAGCTCTCCATCAATAAGATATTTCATGTCATCGTCATCATCCTCTAATGGTGGTATAGACTCATTATCAAATTCACCCTTGATTTCAATTTTAACATCCTCTCTTATAATCAGTATATACTTGTTAAGACATAATAATGAAATATGCCCTCTCCCCAAGCAACGAAACACTTAATATCTCGATTTCAACCTTATGTAGCTTATTTTTTACCTTTATTATTATTACTTCTAACTCCTTTTACCTTAGATGCTTGGGCATTAAACTTAAAAATAGCCTTATTTATCCTTTTTACCCCAATGTGGTTTCCAAAAAGATAAGGAACTCAAATTTCAACCATATCTATTTATGATACTTTTTTGCTTGAGTTACCTTTCTACTTTCATTACTACCACATCTTTTAAATTCACATAATATTACAACTTAACCACATTAGTTATATCACAATTCAATCCTTACAAAATTTGAGTTATGGTTCCCTTTTTATCTAATGTTATATTATCCTTAATCGTAATGATTTCTATCTTTTTATGATAATCTTCAATACTCTTAGACTTTTGAATACGGCTTTGTAATCTTTAAAAAAGATTATGGTAATAATGACTAAGAATAAACCATCTCCTCACCATAGCCTTCATTTATTCCCAAATGTTAATAGGGCATTCCCAATCTCTATGTCTATTTTGCATAAGTTGATCTCATCAAACTATAACATAACTAGTGAACTTTATGACTGCCAACTTAACCTTTTTTTTCTTAAAATAATCATGGCAATCAAACACTAATTTAACTTTTTTTCTTATTTTAGGTATAGATTAAGATCATTATTACTTTAGAAAGAGGAATCTTTATTTTAATGTTGCATAAATCACGACATTACATTTCCTCCCACCTTCCAAAATTTTTATCTCTTTTAATAAACCTATCTTTTTAACCCCTTTTACCTCTCATACTTTTATGTTGAAATTTAAGACCTAGTTTTCATTGTAGAGCCTATCATAATAATTGTCATCATACTTTTTATTAGCATTATTCTTACACAAATTAGGAGTTCCTTGTTCCTGTCCTCTATACAAATTGACTATGGCAATGTTTTGCTTCTTTTATTTGTCCATAATTTCTCCAAACATGATGTTAATCCTCTCAAATTGTTATTACATTGCTTTAAACATGAATGATTCATCAACCTTTCCCTCTTCAACTACTCTTTTATCTTTGTTGCTTAAAATGATTAAAATCTAAAATGAATTGTTAGAAAGAAAAAAAAAAAAACACACACACACACACACACACACAAAACTCCCTTACTTGTTTTACTCCACTTTTTCACAATATGACACTCACACTCATGTATACACATTATATAAATTTGGTTTTTCTCTATAATATTGTTAACATCTCTTGCCTTTTTTCCTCACTCAAATTTTCTCTTTTAATTTTTTATTGAACTAAACAATCTCAATTAAAGTCACCTTATAACAAATTAATTTCAACAAATCAAAATTGAAGAAATTTAAGTAAGCACAATGAATAAATGTTATCTATTAAAAGAAAACCATATAATTAAATCACATGATACAAAGAAAAATTAATTAGATCTAAACCTTGTAAAACTAGAAATGAATAAAGTATATTCCTTTAATTTAATGTTTCCTTATATTGAAAGATACTTAATTATGAAAAAAATAAAATAAAATCTTTATCTCCCTTTCACCTAATCAAATAGGATTTATTTCTTAAATAGGGAGCAATCAACTATAATCTTTCCTTTCTTATGTTAGCCAAATCAAACAAATTTTTTTTTTTTTTGGGTTTAAGAATAGAAGAGAAGAAAAGATAAAATTAGAGTTTATGGATTTCAACGAATAAAAATGTATAAAATGTAGTTAAGAAAACTCAAATTTAGATAAATAAATATGATTTAAACATCTGAGTTTTAATACTAAGATGATGCAAACTTTAAAGAGTACAATAAAACCCACAAGTAAAATAAAAAATTCAAAATCCCAAAAAAACTAAATAAACTTCAACAAAAGTTTTTTAAAAAAAAAACTATAATCTAATATTTATTAAGAAAACATGAACCTAACATAAAAATAAAAATTAGAATGTTATGAAAGTAATTTCAATAAGTTTCAAAGTTTTTAAAAGAACCAAAAAAAAATCTCTCAAATTTCTTTTAAAAAAAAAGTCAATCAACTACCCTCCATAAAAGAGGGTTACACAATTATATATAAAATTTAGAATAGAATAGTAAATTTAAAACAGAATAGGAAATAAGAAACTTATCTAACAAATTATTAAATAAAGGTTTAGGAGGATCGGGATTAAATTAAGACATTTTTCAACCTATTACAATTTTAAAATAACTAAATAATATGCATAGCCCTTCTCCAACAAATAAAGTATGTAGCTAATTTTAAAATTTAACCCAAACTCCTAAAATACACTATCTTTGAACTTGTTTGAAGTTTCTTAGGCCTTGATATTCCTCCAAGCTTTACTCCTTTTGTTGTGTTTTTCTTTTAACCCAAGTAAGTTCAATAAGCTCATTTAAAGCTTCTCTTATCCTTTCAAGTTTAAATTTTGTTATTCAACCCTTATGTATATGCAATAGATCACTACATGTGCTAACTTGATTCCCATCAAATAAAGATGAAGGAAAAAGAAAGAGCAATCCATAAACTTTGGAGGAAGAAGAGCAACAACTTTAGCTTTATGTTTTTATTTTTAAGACTATGTTTTGCTTTATTTGTAATGCTTATTGTTTAATGTATTCTTATTAGATTTCTTCTTTAAACTTTATGGATTTATTGAATTTCATTATGACTAGCTAAATTGTTTTAAGTTAAGGTTTAGACATAAATTCATCTTTAGTTTATGCAATTGATTATTCTTTCAATTCAACACGTACTTATTTGTTATTTGCATGATGAGTTTATATTATGAAACTTAATGCTTCAAAATTTTAGCCATCTTTTGCATAATCTTATGATCCATACATGAACTTAAGAAAGAATTGTATGAATCAAACTAATAATAATATAAACCATATTGGTATTAGTCATCATTTTCCTCCTTTTAGACATTGATTGCACTTTCTAATCATGCATATTTCATTTATAAGTTAGTAAGATTGGGTTCTTACACTTTTTAAATAAACATACTTTACAATTTTTAAGTAATTAGTCTCATTAGCAAATTAGTTTAACTTTTAAAGATATTTAAATACTAATTTGCTTTTTGAAATTTATAAGACTATTAACCATCGATTTATTTGAATTGCTTTGTGAATTAAATTCATTCAATTATTCAACTCCTATTTTACTATTAATAAGACTATTATCTAAAGTTTTGAACCCTACTACCTTTAAAGATTATAGTAATATAGGAATGTAAAAAATGAACAAAAATAGCAATATTTAAAAACAAATGGTGGGAGATTACTAAGCATCTTATAAATTGTGAGGCATTTTATGCCCCAAAAAATTATAGTTGTAGCAAATCAAAAGTTTTGACAAAAAATTGAGTGATAAGATAAAACCAACCAACTCAACTTCATGCAATGAGAAAATTATATCTAACACCTATAAAATTAGTTAAATCAATTATACTAATAATCATAATCTCACTCCTTTCTAGATTTTAATACATATTATTGGGTTCAGTTATTGGTCATAATATTTATAAGTTTATTATAATTTGAAAGCTCATATAGTGTGCTTATGCCCTTCTTATGTCAATATCTTGTATGCAATTGAATATATTGGAATGGCTAATCCATTTAAAAAATTCTTAATATGCATTGTTGTATTATTATTAATGATTCACTAAACTCTTCCTTTACTTATTTTATTATATGATGATGATGAAAGTTAAAGTTTAATGTAATGGTCTTTCTTAGATGATAAAATAATGCTTCCCAATTGAGTTGCAGGCTAGTACAATTTTAATTGTTTTAAGTGCTTATATTTGGTATTGTATTTGATAAAACTAATCACCTCACAAGATGATATAGACTTCTTTTTCCAAGAAGTCTTTGCTTTGTCATTGGACCTGATGTTTTTGAGCCCTTACTGGTTTGAATAATTGGCAATAATGGTTGAAAATTCCTTTCTTTGTTTATATAATTTGGTTATGGTTCATAAAGTATCCTACTATGAAATTAAACACTTATGTTAAATGGCTTCTAGATTGATTATATGCCTATTACTATAAAAAAAAAACTATTGTGTATTACTATAAAAATTGTTACATATTCCTATAAAAACTATTATTTATTACTATAAAAACCATTGTATATGCTTAAAAAATTTAAAGTGTATTGCTTCAAACATTATTACAAATTCCTATAAAATTGCTATGCGTTGCTTCAAAAATTGCTACATATTTTTACAAAAAATCACTTTATATTTTTATAAAAAAAATCACTTCTTATTCCTTTCAAAACCACTATAATAGCAATTTCGTACCATTCTTGTTAGTCAACAAACCGCCGAGTATTCACCTATGACCGTTATGTATAACTCATGAAAACCATTGGCGTTGCAAGCATAAAACCGCTACATAAACTATTTTAGGTAGTAGTTTTTTACTTGTTGCAATAGGATCATAAAATCATTGCATAAGCTCTATTGCAATGCCAGCAAATATGGCAAACAAAAAAGCGTTGTAATAAAGAATACGTAGTAGATTTTTCTGTTTAAGCAGTGGTTCTTGACCACTGCAATAAGTCAATTTTGTTATAGTGAAATTAGGAGCACAATTTAGCATGATTTCAAGGTAGCTATAAAGGAAATTAAAGAGTTGTCCTTACAAGTAGAAGAAGATTTCTATGAAAAAATCGTGAGTAAGTTTGTTAAGGCTTTTATAAACGCTTGGCTTAAGTGTGGTATGGTTAATAAAAACATATTGGAATGTTTCAATGAATATATAATGGAAGTCACGATAAAAAGCATCATAAATATGCTTGAGCACATTAAGGGGGCTTTGACAGAGTGGCTAAGACTGAAAAAGAAGTTGATGGAGGGTTCTAGTGGCAATATATGTCCTCGTATAAAAAAAAAATTGAGAAAATCAAGCTTGATTTTAGGTCATGCATAGTCAAGTCAAATGACTCTTTGCAATTTGAGGCGTCAATGAATAATGATAGGTCCATTATGGTTTTAGAACAAAAAGTTGCAGTTGTCATAAGTAGGATTTGACCAGCATTGCTTGCAAGCACCTTGTGGCTTATATTAATCACGAAAAAGAAGACTTGGATGCTTATGTTGTAGATTATTACAAGCGGGAAGCCTACTTAAAGGCATACAACAAATCATTTGAACCCTTAAATGACTATAAGTTGTGGCTTACGATTGAGAACTCTGTTATGTTGCTGTCTTTTAAAATTATGCTAGGTAAATCCAAAAAGGCAACAAGAAGAGATAAGGATGATGTTAGAAAAAAAAGGGAGAATTTATTTTACCAAAATTCTCAATTCTGTAATGCAGGATCTTTTTTTTATATGAATACTAATATGCAAATCAAAATAGATTTCACATACCTCTGTCTATGATGTCAGATTCCTGCTATGAAGATGAGAATCTTCCTCTAATTTTGCCTTTTGATGAATTTCTCCTACTCTTTCCCTTTCCCTTGCTCTTTTCTCGGTTTCTCTCTCTGATAGTTGAGAAGAGGAAAAGCAAAAAAACTCTAATGAAAGAAAATCATGTCCCTTTTATTTTTCTGTAATATTTGTCTTTAATGGTCTTTAATGGGGAGAGTGATTCCCTCTTCTCTTAATGGTCTTTAATGGGGAGAGTGATTCCCTCTTCTCTTAATGGTTTTTAATGGGGAGAGTGATTCCCTCTTCTCTTATAACCGTTATCTTTAATAGGGAGAGTGATTCCCACTTTTCCTATAACCGTTATCTTTAATAGGGAGAGTGGAGGGATTTTAAACCCAATGACCCAAATTACCATTATGTCTAACCGAACATCATATTAGACCTTTTATATTTAGTCATACTTTAAATAACAAAGGCCATTTATATCAATTAATTTAACAATCTCCCACTTGGCCCATGTTATGACTTGATGAATCAATAACGAATAAGTGTGCACCATACTTAAAGATCATCAAATCATAATACTTGATTGAATTAAGATGATTGGATCATGGCGGTCACATATCTTTTAGCAATATTATTCCTTCCATATATCACATAATCATGATAATTCATAATAACTTTATCAAGGAATATTGAGACTTTAAATTATCATTTCCAAATACGCTATTAGTTATCTCACAAACTATAGTTGTATACAACTTAATATGGATAACAAAAGCGCAAACAAAACCATGACTTTAATTGAATTCATTAGTGTCGCAATGATATGAGCAGCATAAAACATTAACTTTCAAGAGAATGAGGACCTGTCTATAATGTCCATTCGTTCAACATGTCCAGTAAATATTTTCGGTGGCAAACCTTTAATTAACGGGTCCACTATCATCAATTTAATACCAATATGCTCAATAGATACTTTTTTGTTTTGTACTTCTTCCTTAACAAATAAGTATTTCAAATTCATATGTTTCGCACCTTTAGAATACCTATCATTCTTAGAGAAGAAAACGACTGTAGAATTATCACAATAAATTCTTAACGGCTTTTTTATATTGTCAACCAAACCAAGTTTTAAGATAAAATTTCGCAACCATAATGCATAAATAGTAGCCTCAAAGCATGCTACAAATTCAGCCTTCATAGTGGAAGTAGCAATGATAGATTGCTTCCCACTTTTCCATGAAACTGCTCCTCCAGCCAGCAGAAACATGTAACCAAATGTAGATTTCCTCAAATCTACACATCCAGCATAATCTGAATCTAAGTAGCCTACTACTTCAAGATGACTTGATCTTTTATAAGTAAGCATATAATCCTTAGTGCCTTGTAAGTACCTAAGTACTTTCTTTCCGGCTTTCTAATGATCTATTCTAGGATTACTTTGATATCGGCCTAACATTCTGACAGCGAAACTAATGTCTGGCCGAGTGCATGTTTGAGCATATATCAAACTTCCAACCAGCGATGCATAAGGAATAGATTCCATTGATTTTCATTCCAAATCATTCTTTGGACATTGCAATTCACTGAACTTGTCCTCTTTCTGAATTGGAACTATTCCTGTAGAGCAATTTTTCATTCTAAATCTCTCTAATACTTTATTGATATAGCCTTTCTAAGACAATCCTAACAATCCTTGTAATCTATTGTGAAATATCTCTATTCCTATCATATAGGATGCCTCATTCATATCTTTCATTTCAAAAGTTTCAGAGAGAAATTTCTTAACATTATGTAACAAACCCATGTCATTAGCAGCCAAAAGAATGTCATTGACATATAGGACTAATATAATGAACTTGTTCCCACTGACCTTCATATAGATACACCGATCAACGGTGTTCTCTATAAAACCATATGATGTAATGGTATTATTGAACTTAATATACCATTGTTAGGAGGTTTGTTTCAATCCATATATCAATTTCTTTAATTTACACACCAAATTTTCTTTCCCTGTGGTTATGAAACTTTCAAGTTGGTCCATATACACTTCCTCTTCTAAGTCACCATTTAAAAAGGCGGTCTTTACATCCATTCGGTGGAGTTCTAGGTCATAGTGAGCCACTAAAGTCATAATGATTCTTGAAGAGTCTTTCTTAGAGACTGGAGAGAAAGTCTCCTTATAGTCAATACCATCCTTTTGAGTGTAACCTTTGGCAATAAGTCTGGCCTTATACCTTTTGATGTTTCCTTTTGAGTCTCATTTGGTCTTGAAGACCCACTTACAGCTAACTCGTTTTGATCTTTCAAGCAACTCCACTAGTTCGCAGACTTGATTTACATCCATCGATTTCAACTCTTCTTTCATGGCATTGAACCACTTTTCAGAATCATTACATTTCATGACTTGTGTAAATAAGACTGGATCTTTATCAATGCTTAATTCAGATTCATGTTCAAGTGAGTAAACCACATAATCATTTGATATGACTGATATTTTCTATCTTGTAAACCTTCGTAATGTCATTTCTTATGGTATCACTTGCTCATTTGTGACTTGCATATTGTCACTTGGTTCATCACTTATGTGTTCACTTTGTGTGTTTCGAATATCAATTTGTTGTCTTTGTATGTCGCGTAACTGTGATGCAATAAAAGGAACAACAACTTGAGTAGAAACACTTGGTGTGGGGATAACAACTTAAGTAGAAGTGCTCACTGTGGATCTTTCATTTTGTAATTCTTTAATATCCACTTTTTGTGATTCCCCACTCCCACTGAACTAACCATTTTCAATGAACCGAGTATTGCCAGACTCAACTATTCTAATACTATGGTTAGAACAATAGAACCTATATCCTTTGGACTTTTCAGGATAGTCAATGAAGTAACCATTGATAGTTCTTGCATCAAGCTTTCTTTCATGTGCATGATATATCCTTACTTCTGCTGAACAACCCCAAACATGAAGGTGTTTTAAACTGAGTTTCCTACTTGTCCATAACTCATAAAGAGTCTTAGGAACAGCCTTACTACGAACCCTGTTCAGCAGATATGCAGCAGTTTTTAATGCATGCATCCACAAGGATAAAGGTACAATACTAAAACTTAACATGCTCCTAACCATATCCATAAGTGTGTGATTTCGCCTTTCTGCTACATCATTCTGTTGTGGTGTACTAGGCATTGTATACTGTTCACATATACCTCGACTTTCAAGAAGTTTTGCAAATGGACCAGAACATTGTCCACTTTCATTGAATTTTCCATAATATTTACCACCTCTATCTGACTTAATCACTTTCACTTTTCTATCTAACTGCCTTTCCACCTCATTTATAAACACCCCCAGGGCATTTACTGACTGAGACTTTTCATGCAGTAAATATAAATAACAATATCGTAAGTACTCATCTCCCAATCAAAGGGGCTACAAATATCAGTGTGTATTAATTCTAAAGGCTCATTACTTCTCATGGCTGGATTCTTTGATGTGTGTCTTGTCTGTTTCCCTTTTATACAGTCAACACATATCTCCCAATCAGTAAAATCCAATTGAGGCAGGACATCACCTTTCACCAACCTCAATATCCTTTCTTTGGATATATGACCTAATTTTTGATGTCATAAGAAAGTAGAACTGTCATCATGTGTATTACGTTTGTTACCTATATTATGCTCAACAAGAAATAGAGAATCAGCATACATAGTATCAAGATTAAAACAGTACAAATTATCAACTAAAATACCAGATCCATAATAGTACGAATGTCTATACAATGAAAATGTATCATTTCCAATCTTAAGGTTAAATCCTACTTTATCCAACTTTGCAAGAGAAACTAAATTTCTAGTACATTCAGGAACATAGAGACACTTTTCCAGATCTAAGTGACACCTAGAATCCAAAATTAATCTGTACGTCCCAATTCCTTCTATTTGTGCCTTTATTCTGTTTCCCATATAAAGGAATTTCTCAATTCCTGTTATGGGATGGATTAAAAGGAATCCTTGCATGATATGTGACACATGAATAGTAGCTCTAGAGTCTAACCACCAAGTATTATTAGGTACTTCAATTATATTTGATTCAAAACATACTGATATACAGTACATACCTTTCTTTTCGAACCAAGCCTTTCTTTTTGGACAATCTTTCTTGAAGTGACCAATCCTTTTATAGAAGAAGCATTTATGATCTTTATGAATCTAACTTCTAGTGACTTTCATAGAGACTTTTTCCTTCTTCTTATCCTTTTTATGTGGTCTAGACTTGCTACTGCTAGCATCATTATGAACAGTAAGATGAATAGAGTGATCCTTTATCTTCTTTAATCTCCCTTCCTCCTGAACTAACATGGTCTTAATTTCTTGAAGGTTTCATTTCTCTTTGATAGTGTTATAATTCACTTGGAACTGACCAAATTCAGGAGGTAGTGAGTTGATGATAAATTGTACCAAAAAGGATTCACTCACATCTATGCCCATTGGTTTCAACTTTGCTGCTAGATTAGCCATACTAGTTACATGATCATGAATAGGCTGTGACCAATCAAATTTCTTGGTTGTCAGCTCACTCATTAGGCTTCCTACAATAGATTTATTAGCTATATCTGATTGAGAGTATTCCTTAATTCTCATTATAAATTCCCTTACATTTTCTGTCTTAGGCATCGATAGCTTGACATTTTCAACTATCGTCATTCGCATCAAATTCAAACTTAGCCTATTAGACCATTCCCAAGCCTTATGCAAAGACTTGTGAGATTCTGTACTAGTCTCAGTAATGGTTACAGGCTTTTCATTTGAGATGACTGCTAAGTCCAAACCCATAACGCCTAAGTGAAATTGAATATGCTCAGACCATTCCGCATAATTTAATCCATTGAATTTGATCATCGCATTGCCTAAGGTGAACATGTTATTGGAAGCTGTAAATATAATCCAAATTTACACATTAATGCTTTGAATAAACTTAAATGGATTCAATTCAACTTTAATTATGTATTTAAGTTCACCTTTGGGTAATCCTCAAATACATAACTTTAATCAATGATGATGTTAATTTAGATATACTTTGATAGATCAATCAATCATACTAGAGTTAACATGAATGTTATTTTTGGATATACAATCATATTTACCCAGTATATCAATGAATCTCCTTTAGTATTATTAATTATAGACAATGATCCATCTTTGGATGATCTCCTAGTCTTATAATTAATAATCATAATTGTTCATTTCAAATCTATACAACATTTCATTAGCATATAAAGAAATGAACAATTAAAATTCACAATCAAATACTTGAATCCTTTCAAGTTAAGCTACTTTGGTAACTAACAAGTTTTTAATATTTGATTGATGTCAATATGATCTCAATAAATTTCAAAATTTTTAATTATTGAGATCATTCAATTTGACAAAATATCAATAAACAATATGATGCGGAAAATAATTTCCTTTTTGGGCAACACTGGCCAATATGCCAGGTACTATTCTGGTAACCAGCTAATTCTGCATGCTGACAAATGCTAGCCAGGTACCACTCTAATAGCCAAATCCTAACATTCATTAATTTCTTTCTTTCCATTAACTACGTCGACTAAAACGGCGTGAAAAATCAGATTCGAAAAGGGGAAGGGCCAACAGTGGACATTCGGGAAAAAGAACAATTTTTTTTCCAGCAAATGGCAAAGGGTTGTCGGCTCTTCTTTTCAACGCCGACAGTTTTCCTTTTCTTTTCAATGCCGGCTAATTCTTCTTTTATAGCAAATTACAGTATTTATAGACCCGCTCTAATATCAATTGTTAAAAAAAAAAAGAGAAAATTTCTTTTACTAAAATTTTCAATTCTGTAATGCAGGATCTTTTTTTTATATGAATACTAATATGCAAATCGAAATAGATTTCATATACCTCTGTCCATGATGTCAGATTCCTGCTATGAAGATGAGAATCCTCTTCTAATTTTGCCTTTTGATGAATTTCTCCTACTCTTACCCTTTCCCTTTCTCTTTTCTCAGTTTCTCTCTCTGATGGTGGAGAAGAGGAAAAGCAAAAAAACTCTAATGAAAGAAAATCACGTCCCTTTTATTTTTCTGTAACGGTTGTCTTTAATGGTTTTTAATGGGGAGAGTGATTCCCTCTTTTTTTAATGGTCTTTAATGGGGAGAATGATTCCCTCTTCTCTTAAGAGTCTTTAATGGAGAGAGTGATTTATTCTTCTCTTATAACTGTTATTTTTAATAGGGAGAGTGATTTTCTCTTTTCTTGTAACTGTTATCTTTAATGGGAAAAATGAAGGGATTTTAAACCCAATAACTCAAATTACCGTTATTTCTAATTTACTATCATATTAGACCTTTTATATTTAATTATATTTTAAATAACAAGAGTCACTTATATCAATTAATTTAATAGATAAGTCTCTAGAGCAACATGGACATATGTCAAGAGTTAATATCGAGATGCAATGCAAAAGATCCTCGGGCTTTGGCCACAATAAGAGAGGGTGCCCAAGAACAGATCTACCAATGCTAGTAGCCTCATATTCTAATTAAGTGTCAATTTTGGCAATGGTAAAAATAAATAAAAAATAAAAAAAATAAAAAAATTCAGAGCTTTCATTCCTCGGATTTACAGCTACCACTTTACATCTAGGTGCATAGGAGAGATCTGATACTCCAATGACAGATGGAGGAAACATATTGAGTTGATGATATAGTTTTTATGACAATTTCTGCATTGAGATTGTTTGTAAATTTTGTGATTATAGACAAAGAAGAGAAGCAGACCTAGGAAGATAACCACAAGACAAAAAGAAGCACAACCTGGACCATCTACTGGAAGACAATGATAGAGATGTCCACATCATGCAAAGGAAAAAACAAATTGCAGCAGATAAAAAACAAATGAAGACAGGACATGGGGTTCAGTACTCATCAGAAATAAGTGATATGTACGTAAGGGTAATGAACTTTATCATTGTAATAAGATTGCATAAGATTTAAAGTAATCACATCATATTAATGTGTATTGTTTGGATCTTTTAGTATTCTTCAAGTTTATCAAATATTGTAGTTTTCACTCTTGATCAAATCAGGTCCCACACATCAAGGGCAGCCAGCCGATCAACTGAAGCTGGCCAACGGACCACTATTGTACAAAAGAGTAAAAAAGGTTCCAAATTAAAGGCAAAAGTGGACTTAGAGTGCAAGGAGCAGACCCAGCAAATATCTAAAGACTTAGTCATCTGTTTTTTTTTCTTTTTTTTTTATTAGCAAATTGCAATCTAGGAGATGTGTATTTTGCTGTAATTTTTCATTAGAGGAGCTACTACTACTTATGATTTAAGATGTTAAAATGTTCAACAATAATGGTGTATTTTGAGCTTCAAGCAGCTTTCGAGATCATAACCATTTATTTTCTATTATCAGTAGTCTATATATGGAACAAAGCAACTGATGATGTATTTTGGCACTTGATGTACTTGCTTGTCAATGAATTAGACATCTTACTTAAAACACAACAGTTTCAGCAAATTGTGCAAGACTTCAGCATACATATTTCCTTTCTATTTCTTCAATTTGTGAATTTCATATACCATAAAAAAAACAATAACAACCTGGCATCACACACAGCCGAAACAGGTTCAAACTAGGTTCAAATCTAGCATCTAAAACCAAAACAAAAAAAATGTCAAATGTGTTCATGTAGCATTACAAAACATTCACTTAAACACTAGGACAAACACATTTTTTCATCATTTTCATTTAACTTCATATAGCATCTAATTAGAAACACAGATGCAAGGATTAAAATGAAAACAAGCCTAGCATAAAGTTTCACATAGGACTTCAACTTACATTCTCCCACATCAAATTTATGCTTTCCCTTCTTAGGTCAACTCTTTGTCTCTTCAAGGCTGCAATTGTATTCACATCTAATTCATCTTTGAGAAGCTTGTTCCCGTCTGAATATAGTTCCTTTCTTTCATTAACATTGTCTATCTTGTCTCTAATTCTTTATTTTTACCACGCAGAAATCTAATTACACCCTTATAAAATTCTCCTATTTATGGGTCATATCATTTGAAAAACTTATAATCATCTTCTGTCCAAAATCGGAAGCCCCAAAATCTTTATCAAGGCTTGTTTTAGCTTCCCAAAGTAGAGGGATGTGTTGCCACTCCATGGTTGGAGAGGCAATGCTGGAAGATGAAGACGATGTCCCACCATCAATCATTAAATCTTCGTCAATTTCCATTTTCATGTGAGCCCTACTTCTCACTCTCTCTCTCTTTTGTCAATTTTTGGTTCCAATCAAGCCTTTGTTTTCTTTTTTTTTTTTTTTTCCATGAAGTTGGGTTCTTATGCTGATGTAAGGGTGAGAATAATTAGATTTTTACTTTTGTATTTCAGCATTTTATTTTTCCTTTTCTTTTGGTTTAATTATGTTAATTAATCACAAATTTTTGATTTGGACTAACCAACAAGCTTTAACCCAATAAGCCCAAATCACTAACACGACACGACACAAAATCCAATTGGCTTTTTCGTCTTTTGCCGACGTCATTCAAACAACCCATTCATCATGTCACATCCGCACATTGGATGAATTTTGAAGACAAAAATATTTTAAAAAATATAAATTGTTATATTTTAAAAATAATATTAAATTCATTATAAAATAAAAAATTAAAGTTATTTTTATATATTACTTTTTTTCTGTTAAATATGTCTTTAACTTATATTTCTTCTTTTTTTTTTCTTTTGCAATTTGGTAGGCATAAAAAAGAAAATAGAAAAAAAATTAGAAAATCCTTTAGAAATAGATCTATAAGAATTACCAAAGCATTATTATTTAAAAAATTAATTTTTATAATTTCAAAATTTGTTTCTTTTTCTTACAAAACTCTCTATCTCCTTTTTTCTCTATCTCCATTAATAGATTAAAAATATACAATATTAAGAAATAAAAATAAATTATTTATCTAAGAATATTTACTTGAAAAGTTTTAACTAAAAATATTAAATAATTTTTTTTATTATAAAAATTTAATACTTGAAGAAAATAATTTTGAATTATTTTTTAAAAAAATTTAGGTTTTTAGTATTGTTATAATCCAACATAATGTAATTGAGCAAAGGGGGAGAAAGTTTAAAAAAAGAAAATGAATTCTACAATTAAAAAAATTTTTCAAATAAAAAGCTTTAATAATTCTTATAGACTTATTTTTGAATTTTTTTTCTACTTTTTGAATTTTTTCTCTCTTTGTCTCTATTTCTTTTTAAATTTCCATATGTTTAAAGAAAAAAAATTATAACAATAAAGGTGTACTTAGAGCAAAAAAAAAACCTTAAAGATTTATTTAAATGCTCATGTAAACATTAAAAGCATCTTTATGCAATTTTTCAAGTAAAAAATAGCCCAAAAATTAGTAAATTAGAGATCTGTCATTGCTAACTCTAAAGACAAATATTAGCAAAATATGTATAATATCATGTGTAAAGACAAATATTAGTAAAAATAATTGAATAACTTCCTTGGTTGATAACATTGTTAGTTTATTTTCTAGTAAACAATGTGTTGGTTATTATTATAAATATATATTTGATATTTTATAAATATAATTAATTAATTAAAAATATTTATTATTTTTAATGTTATTTATATAATGATATAATCATCCATAAATTTTAAAAATAAAATTTATAAAATAAATATATTTTATAAAAGTAATTATGATCAAATTACAACTATAAAATATTTATTATATTAAAGTATTATAACTAAATATTTATTATCCATTTGTTGTCAAGATGGAAAATTAATAAGAGTATGAGACAACACATATTATATATTTTTCTTATAAAATAAGCAATTGACCTCATAAGTGAACAAGTTCATTGAATTAACTTATTATGAGAATTTTTAAATGAAATATTATTTATATATTTGAGAAAATTTTCATATAACAATTGTAAAAATTATCCTTAAATTTGAGATCATCAAGATATTTTATATAAAAATTAGTATACTTTAATCTTATTTATTAGTTTTCCTAATTAAAAATTACTTGTGGGGGTGAACATTAAATATATCAAAACTTATATGAAAATAGTTAAATGATTAATAAAGAATTCATTTTCTTGAAATAATCATAAAAGAATATTCTATTTATTTTTAATGAGTATTAATTTATAAAATCTTTACTCAAAGTGAAATGGTGATTTGTAAGGAGTTATAATTTTATTCATAAAAGAAATGACTATATAAATATTTGAAAATTAATATAATTAGACAATATAAAATAAACATTAATTCTATATTTTATGTCAAATTGAAATATTATTATGATAAAATGATTAAATTATATTAAGAAATGTGCATGAAAAGGATTAATCAAACTATTTTCATAGTTTTAATATACAAAGTTAGACATCAATTTTAATATATGAATATAAATTAATTAATTAAAAAATTAATGACAAAGTAAAAAATTTTAATTTATTTAATTTTTTAAAATTATGATTCATATTTATTGTCAATATATTAAAATTTTAATGAGTCATAAATATAAGAAAAATTGAGAAATTACAAAATAAAGATCAAATTAGATTTAAATAAAAAGTTTGAAAATTTTATAAATTCAAATATATGATATTTAAAAATACGTACACTAAATTACAATTTATTAGAAATTAACACAAATGTCAATAAATTAATTGAATCTAATTTATGGGCATATGATGAAATTAGTTTTAAATTGATATACCGGAAATTTGTTAGATGGAACTCTTGCATTGCCTTAGTAAAATAGCAGCTCAAACACACGACTCTCCATTATTTAAACTTAATATCTCATGATCTGTAATAAAGAGAAGATTAAGACAATGAGAAAGAGAAACTATTAAGAAAAAATATCAAATAATTACATGTAGAGCAAACGAAATAGGGAAAATTTGCAAGAACAGAGTGGAAATATGTAATCAATCTATCAGTAAACATGCATCAGAGTCATAAAAGAAAACCTTTTTATTTTTCTCCCTAACAAATATCCCATATAGAAAAAAGAAAAAAATGGGGAAAAGCATGCATAACTCATTGATGCAGATATAATATGAAAGTGATTATTACCTAGCAAGTGGAGTTGAACCGTATTTGAAAAAAGTGCGTGGCCGCCGGTAGCCAACAATTATATGACTTTTAAGGGACTAAAAAAAAAAAAACAAAAGCAGAAATGAAAATTTGGACGGGCTGGAGGGGAAGAAAGAAAGAAGGCGGCTATACGCGCTTGGATTGAATGTGCAGACAAGTGAAACGGAAGAAAATAATCTAAGTGACTAGATATACTTTTCACCATTTTAGATAATATCAACTCAAGTAATATATCTTCTTTGTTTTGATTATTAAAAATTCATGAATTATTTTATTAACAAAATAAATTAATTATTAATTAAATATATAAAAATATCAAAAATCCTACTTTTTAGGAAGAAGGTCAGATTTTATTTGAGTTAAACCTACTAGTATTAGACTTGTAGTTGCATGGATTTAATTTTATTTATTGATAAATGTATTTTTATTTATATTTTTTTAAAAAAATAAAATGAAGTATTTTTTTAAAAAGAAATTTAGAAATTTTTTTAAATATGATTTAAATTAAGTTTATTTTTATAATTAATTAGATTTGAAAAAATAGTTAACTTAATTAAATTGATTTTATGATAATTTCTTTAATTTTTTTAAGAAAATAGAAATATTTTTTTTAAGAAAACGAAAAAGAACATTTGAAATTAGTTCCTTTTTCTTTTTCTTTTTAGAGAAAACTTCAGATCAATTGTTTTTCTAAAAAAAAAAAAGGGTAAATTTGAGAAATATTTGTTTTTTTTATTATTAAAAGAAAGATTTGAGAATTTTTTTTCTTGTGTGTTTTTTTTATTTTATATTATTAGAAAGTTTTATAATTATGAATATTTAATTATAATTAAAGTAGAATTTTATAATTTAATGTTATCTTTATTTTTTATAATGAAATTTATATTGATTGGTTTATGAAATTTTATTTTAATTATAATTAAATTTTTATAATTACAAAATATTTTAATATGAATTTACGAGAAGTTGTGCGGTACTTACGACGAACCAAAAGGCACCCTCATTGAAGGCGATACTTGAGTAACATCGTTTTTAATTTTGTGGCTTCCATTCATTCCCCTCCCCGTTGGATTCGTCTTCATCAAGCATGATATGAGGAATCAACGTTCTTTTCTGAAAAAGTTTTATCCAAGAGGTTTTTCTGTTTAAAGAGAAGAAAAAAAAAAAGAAAAAAAGAAAAGGCAGATTATTATCTACGTGTGTACATATCCGGACAATGAATCTAAATATAATAGGCGAACATGAAAACGAAGAAAAATTGACGAAAAGAAAATTTTAGGCGAGACCACACCACTCGATTGCTTTCACGAATCATTTTCCAGGAATGTGATGAGATCAGAGCAAGTCAGGACAACCAGGCACGGCAAGCTTGACGATGATCTTTTGAGTGCAAAATGAACTATAATATAAAAGTAATTAGTACCAAACAAACTGAAGAAGCTCTAACCGAGGCTGATTCCTGAAAAACTACATACAAACGCTTGTTACTTAGGGCTCGAGGGCCCGATAAATCACAACAAAACAAGGGAGGATAGCCCTTGGGTTGAATACGAACAATTCCTCGAGATTCGAGTAAGTTCCCGCGTAACCGGCACCGGAATCGTAAGACCCAGCTGCTGCTGACGCGCCATCCTCCTCCTCCGCCGCCGGCGCATCTTCCGCCACGCGCTTCACTCTCCCGGCAATCACGCGACACACGAGCATGGCCCTGCGCCCTTCCCTACACCCCGGCAAGGAGTCGTGGGCTCGACCGCTGCTTGCCGTGGTACCTACTCCTTTGCCCTCCTTGTCTTGGAAGCCGTACCTGATGATGGTGCACACTCCGCAGCCCGGGATCGAGCGGCACAAGCTGGATGAGCCGCGAGCGCCGAGCGAGCACGCTGAGGTCGTGCAGTGGAACCGCAGAAGCTCGTTACCGTCGGCGGCGCACCTGGGGTTCTTTTTAGTGCTGTTCAGTGCACGTGTCTTCACTGCGTCCCTGCAGTCCTCAAACCGTTGGATTGTGCGCTGCGTGTTATGAACTTTCAGTATCCGTTCGATCACGAAGACGGTGCTATCCTTCTTGATCCAGCTTGATTTGAATATGATCTCTACGATATTTCTACCGGAATCCTCCGGGCCCAGCTCCGACACTGCACAAAATAAACAAATATTTTTGATTGAATATAGAAGTTTCGATTTATGGTAGTCGGTGGGGTCAGCGGCAGTGCGCGTTTAACGTCACCGGGCGTGACTGTTTGCTTTCAATACAAAAATGCCACCCCATGCTCTCGAGGCCATTTAAAAGACAGCTGTAACCTGTCTGTGCTACGGAGTGGCAGGGAAGGTTTCCCGAAGAAGAGGGAAAATGAACCCCCCGCGCGCAAGTGGTCTTCTAACTTCAAAAAGTAAAATTAACCGACAATGTCGCCGCGCAATTAAACGCCTAGGTCAAGGAGCATAATTAACTTCCATGATTTTTCACAAAAAAAAAAAAACAAGAAGAAGAAGAAGAAACGGAAGCCTTAGGGAGAACAAAAACTTTACTAAGAATTTTTCATTAAATATAAATAATATGACGCATTTTAAGATTCCACCCATCAGTAATCTCACATGAAAAAGAGGAAAATTAGTCTACTTTACATATTTGGCCATTTAATAGAAAATTTAGTAAAATTTTAAACCTTCTTGCTGTGCTTCTTTTTCCTAAAATAAAAAATAATTTACATGCAAATGAATACTATATAACGGATTAATTGACTGAAATAGTGATTCATTTTTAGGCACTTGTTAATAAGAATAAGGTGTCATTTTAAAATCACGGGATTTTCACTAACCCGAAAAAAAAAAAAGGAAAAGAACAGCAAAAGAAAAAGAATAAATGATTCTTCTCGGAGGCTTGAACGTTGTGCAAAAATTCAATAATTCCATGGAATTTACTAGACTTTAAAAGGAAGATTAATTTCAATTGGAGCTTAAATCAAGAGATCGGGACGAGTCCAAAAATTTGCAATTATGAAAGCAAAAAAAAAAAAAAAACAAAAAAAGGAAATGTGGAATATGACCGGGTAGACTAGAAACATCAATTCGCTTGTCCACGTGGTCAAGTTTCACAACAAGGAGATGAGATTTCTCTTTTTTTTTTTTTTTTTCCGATATAGAAGAATGGGAGGAGGACGACGAAAAGGAAATAAGGACAATAATATGAACACCATGATTACACAAGGAAAATAAACTCAGAAAAAAAAAAAAGGGAAAAAAGAAAACGAAAAAGTCGAGCAATTACCGGCGTGGCGAACTTTTTGATGAAGCTCCAAGCTTTCAATCTTGGGGAAGATCTCTCCGCACTGAGAGCAAGCGCATATGGTGGTTCTTGGAGAGGGATACCTGAATTTTTATTTTGTAATTTCAACTTTAGATCATAGTTATTAATAATGATGTCATGTTTCATCCCCTCTTTATTATTTATTTATTCTTAGCGCGCAAAGTTTATAGGATAGGACGATCCATGTGTGAAACAAACAGAACAGTGGAAGTGATCATATATATGTATAGGATACCTGCTGGGGTCAACGATCGCGTGACACTCATAACAACCAGAAAGCTTCCTGAGCTGCATGCCTCTCGACGACGGCGTGTGCAACGTTCCATCGTTGGATCTCCCGGACCCCCCCCGCCAATGACCTTCTTGATGATCCAGCTGTAACCGGCGGCTTTCGACCGAGGAGTCCACGCTTTTGGCCCACCGTGCTACCCTCGGGTGAGTTATCAGCTCTGTGAACAACCCTTGTGTTTCCGTGGACAACTTCCCTGAAACTGCATATAGAGCTGCAGGAAGAGCCTAGTTTTGAGTATCCATTGGGATTCTTTGATGGGTCGTGCACACCCGACCTTTCAATCTGTTTGCACGTGAGCAGGTTTTTGATTTGGTCCCATGAAGAAGATGGCTGTTTCTGCTTCTGCGGCTTTCCCTCCCGTTTAGAATTGGATGGTTGCTTTTTGGGCTCTGGGTCTTCCGGTAAGAAGGTGAAGAGAGCCATAAAAAAGCAAAGGAAGGGAAATACTAATTAGAGAAGAGTTGCAGAAGAAAGGCTTTCTCTCTCTCAGACAAACACATACAAAAGAGAGAGCTTTTGAAACTGTGAGATGGATTTTGTGCAACTGGGGAGGGATCCAAGATGTGTATGTAATAAGGAAGCGAAGAGAGTAGTTCTGTGTTATGGTGGGTTTGCTATGATTTATTATTTCGTTATTCCATCTGTGTCATTTTATTTTTGGAGTGGCTCCCTTGTTTGGTCTCGTGCAAATTATAAGGGGATCGGACCCAATTTGTATCAACTAATCCCCATATGCATATGGTAGTTGACCCTTCAGGGAATAGGTCAATTGAAACGGGACACGTCCGGGTGGACCCTTGGGCCTTTTTGTATGGTTATTCCTGTGTGGTGTGAGAGATACTGTAGGCTGTAACCCACTGTTGCAGGCGACGAGGATAAGGCGTTAAATATTATGGAAAAGGTTAGAGGGACAAGGCAGATGAGGATGATGTGACGGGATGGAATTTGTGTAGGTTTCCTATGCTTTTGTGTTTTCTGTTTTTAAAAAAAGGGATGTGCACATAGTTACGTAAAATATGTATGAGAATTATAAAAATACGTAAATAATTAATAAAAATGTATTGTTTATATATTATTATTGCTTGTATGTAGATTCTATGTTTTTTTACATATTTATTATTTTTATTTATACATTACATAGTTTTTCACCAAAAAAAAAAAAAAAGATAAGCAGTGTTCAGGACTTACGTAGATCCCAACTCGTGTTGTTAAACGACTGTTGAAGAGCATATACAATTAAGAGAAATTTAAAAGATGAAAGTTAATAATAACAATAATCATCCATTTATCTTCTTAAAATCTTTTAACTAATACATGTCGGTGATGAATGCTTCGCTAAGTATCATTATTAATTTACTGGAAGATATATCAGTGGACTTGATGATGCGCTGAAGCAGAAGACGAGCCATGAAATTAGCCGCTTGACTAGCTAGGATATTCAGTTTCTGGGAAGCTTGGGTCCATAAATAAGGGAAAGAAACCTTCCACTTGGGATTTGGGAAAACATTTTAACGCAGCTTCCCCCCACGCGAGAGATGACACACACGCTACGTACGAGTTAATGGTGGCATAGTGTTGTCCCTCTCTTGCCTGTGAGTGACAGTTACACACACATACCATACACACGTAACTCCATATTCTATCGAGTTAACGATGGCCTTAGACAACTTAAACTAAATATCCAATAAGTGAATGCATTAACTTGCAAGTTCAGGGGGGCCAGTCAACCGGTAGCAGATGGATATTCTCTGGAAGCATGGACTTACTGGTTATTTTACGAAGGGAATCAAGATTACACCGAGTGGGGCCTAGATTTAGAAGTTATCTTTATTTAATATGTTCTCCACTAACCTCAATGTAAATTGACGAACTTTAAAAAATGAGCTAGTTACCTAATACCTTAAACTTTTGAGGTTGATTTCATTTTAAACTCTTGACTTTTAAAACATTAGAAAGAAAACATTAATGCCTATTCCATCACAATTACAACCCTTCGCGTATCTTCCGTTAGAAAATGAACCCAAATTATCATGGGCCTCACTATTTTGATCTCTTAATTCAAAAGGAGGAGTCAAAAAATTTGTTTGCCCTAAGTCATTGAGTTTAATGGGAATTAAAACTAAAATAGTATGTTTCATAACGAGGTTGAAGCAAAAACTGTATTCTTTGTAATGAATTTAGAGAAAGTATTCTTTTGACATGTTCTTTTGATTTTAGAGACCAAGATGGTGACACCCACTACAATTCCCAAACCCAAAATATTAGGGATTTTATGCAGTTAGCCCTAAAAAATTAATCTTACATAATTATTAAATTTGTTTGTTTCTGTCTGTTAGCTGTCGTAATTTTAAATTTACATTTTTAACTCTAAGTTGCCACTGCTACTACTAGATTATACTAGTTTCAACATCCCCTCACCCCGGTAAAACACAGACGATTAAGAGTGACAGTTAGAAATTTATCTTCTCTAATAACCTCTACTTAGAAAATGTAAAAAGAAAAAGTGCCAAATAATTGCTTAATTGTAACTACAAGATAGCCGCAAAGGTACTACTACCACGTTTTCAAACGGTAAAAGCATTCTTGGTGGTATATTAATGAAGGAAAAATGGCAATATATATGGTTGCTTATTGCACTAGCCAATACCCAAAAAAAGGAGATAGACTACTTCTCTGTAGGCTTATTTATTTGTACTTTAAACAATCTGCAAGAGACGGAGATGAAAGTTTGGAGGCACACTACATGCATACGTACATACAAACATATATATACCTACATTCATCTATATATATATATATATATATATATATATATATATATATGAGTGCGCCTAATTTGCACTGCCATATTAATTAATAAATAAATTAGCAGCAAAGGAAAAGAACCGGCACCTTTTTAAAGAGTCGTTGGAAGTTAGACATAGATTCGCCCAACCCATTTGCTCGAGCAAAAATAAAGAAATCGGTGTTCCCTTGTTGTTGCCGGCTCAAGACTAAAGAAGACAATAGATGTCATTAATTTGCGTGGAGCCATCTTCACCATCAGACTCTAAATAATTTTCTTCTAATAATCCAATCAGTAAGATGATGAACCATGTGAAATGATGTACTTATAATTAGTAGTTGCTTCCTCAGGTCTCATGCGAATCACAAGGTTACTGTTGAAGGCTGGCCTATATTACGTTTTCATGGAATAAACAAAGTCAATTTATATATAATTACCAAGTAGGTCGTGTCCTAGCTAGATTCTGTCTCATCTGTTAGGTTCTTTTTGCACACTTTGTAGCGTGAGCTCCTTAATTTCTATTTGAAGTGCGAGCTGTGATAATCACCTGCTAGCAGTATTTTATATATATATATAAACAATTGTTGCTCTCACCATTGCGTGAAGCATTAGGCAGTAGAGAAAGGGACAGATCAACCAAAAAGAAAAAATAAATAAAAGGAGAAAAACTTGCCGGAAAATTCCATGCTGATTAAATCCGACAAGTTGTGGTGCTTTTGAAATACTCTCAACACAAAAATTGTAAGCTTGTAAATTAAATGTGCTAATTCTTCATTTGCAAGCTGTAACGCTTTTGAAAATATGTTACTCTTTCAAAAGATATATGATTTGCAATTACAGAAATGGTCCGTGGACAGAGTTGTCTCTACTGAGGTTACAAAGGCTATACAGACCAGCGTGACATGAATTTAAAAAAGAAAAAAAAAAAGAAAAGTAGACTAAAAGTGAATAAAAAAATTAGGGAGAAATGAGGGCTTGCCGCCGGGGGGGTGGGGAAGGCCAGGCGAAAGAGATTATAGAAACATTGAAACATTGTAAAATTGTAGGAATGTGGTAAAATCCTTCAAAGAAAACTTTTAGATCGAGGAAACACCATAGTTCGTTTTCGGCCGACTCTTTTGTTAACTCTTATTTTGCCTGTTTTGATTAAAGGAAGATTTCATTTTCATTCCCTCTTGTATTCCTTTGCTGCTTCTTAATTGGGGATCTGCATTCCGTCAGAATGAGTTGTAATCTGTGGATGTTTGTACAATAAAAGAGTGTTGTATTTTTATTTTGTTTGTTCTGATTAAAGGAAAATTTCTTCTTCATTCACTCTTGTACTTGGATGCATGCAAAAATAATTTGTTGGTTAAGTACAATTGCAATTGAATCTTAGTTTATTTATTTGAACAGAAAAAAAGAACAAAAACAAAGAATAACGAAAATAAGAAGAAGCAAAAAGGAAAAATAATAATTAAATTACTATAAATTATTATTTAATGTACAATTAAAAATTTAATATATATAAGACATATTTTACCCAAAAAAAGGAAGACTTAACAATTCTTTTAGTTTTCAAAGTAAACCAAAAATTAAAAAATTTATTTTTAGATATAAGTCATATTATTAAAGTACAAGGAGGGTCCTTCCCTTCTTAAAAGCCTCTAACCAAAAGTATAAGTGCAATAATATTAGTTTATCGCTCCTTTTTTCAATGCATAATGACCCAATTTAAATATAAATTCTAAAAGTTAGAGGTTTACAAAATATTAAAAATGCACAAAATTAACCTTAATCATTCAGCAAAATAACAAATTAATTTAAATTGTCTAATAAAAAGTAACAATGACCAATAGTTAGAGTCAAGCAAACATTTTTATAAAAGGATAGCACTCTACATTAAAGAGGGCTCGAATTGAATTGAAGGACTAGCATTAACAACAAAAAGGAGGTAGAATTGGAGAGTATTAGATAGCCCCATAGAAGAGCAAAAAGGTGCACGAATGATAATTAAGAGAAAAAAGAGTTAGAGGCATTTAGGAACAAAAAACCAACATGAGAGAATTTAAGATTACTAAAAAGAGAGAAAAACAACAATATGGATGGGTATGAACATGAGAGATTGCATGACAAAATGACTGGTTTTTCTTTTTGCTCTAAGTAGTTTTTTATTAATTTTTTTATGTCATCTCTCTTTTAATATTCAAATGCTTATCCAAAAATAAAGAAGCTACTTTTATATGTCATTAATGATGGGATTATTAGTTCTTTTTTATGTTTTCTTTTTCATTTTTATTAAACATTACATTAAATATTTCAATTAAAGTAAAATGAACTCATTTGCCTTAAATTTAAGCTCTTAAGAGGCAATATAATGAATACTCTCTTAACAAACTAGTAACTTACTATAATAGAGAAAAACTAAATAATCAACCACATAATTGTGCCTTAACACAAAATTGACAAAAGATGGCCAAAACAAAAAAGGGGCAAAAAGTATTCAAAAATACTAGTAAACATAACAACAAAAGAGTAGCAAGCACCAAAAAAGTCAGGACAACACAACAAATACCAATATGTCTATCCATACACCTAAAGATTGATAAAAAAAAAAAAAACATAGAGAGAGACTTATGTTAAGTGTTTTTACCTTTGTTCTCCAAAAATCAATTAAATCAAGCCTTTGCACCAAAAAATACATAAATAAATAAAAATAAACATATATTAAAAAAAAACACCAAAACAAAAGAGACAATGAAAAGAAAAAAAGGATGGAGCATACTAACCCACGCTAGAAGCTCACTGGTGACATTGTAGGTGTCATAGGCATGTCATTAGAGCCCTTAGCCATCAATCTATGTGTTATAGGAGACCATGTGTTGAGAAAGAGCTTGGAAATGCACGAATCAACAAAAAATTAGGAGTATCCACCACTAACTGCTAGTGCATGTGCCATCTCTAACTACCATCACAACTTGAAACCCCTATTGCCCAACTATTGGAACATCGATCAACATGATTTTGGGGGCCACACATCAAAATCACACAGGAAAAGCTTAGAAAGCCAAACGCCAACCAACAATGTCTCCCCCCATATGCATCATTTCTTGTCACTGTTGCCATACGAAATTGGCATTAATCAACTCACCGGATAATGATTTACCTGTTGATACCTCTCACATGCTAATTGGAGGTCAACAGTGCTTTGTTGCCAATAGTAGCCACCCTCTCTCTCTTTATCACAACCAATCTTTAAAACCTCACAAAAATCTCAATTTTCAAGGCCAAATCTCAAATTTCAATCATATTTAAACTCAAAATATTAAAAAAATGGCTAAAGGAGTGGTGGGTTTAAATAAAGAAAGACTAATTTTAGACCAAAAATAAGAGTGATGCATAAATGAAGGGGTCTATCATGGAACCAAGGAAAGAAAGAAAAGAAAAGAAAAAAGAAAAGAAAGAAAGTAAAGAACAATAAGAAAAAAAAATGACGTAAAATTCCTAGTAATGATACCATTTTAGACATTGTAGGTTGACTAACATACATAAAATGACATCACCACTCTTCTCAAAATACTTAATGGATTCCTTTTTACTTTCCAATGTAAAGGATCATTGTAAAAAATATCTAAACTTCTTTTAAAAATTTTCAAAAGATAAAATCATTTTTATTTTCTAGTGTATAGGATTATTGTAAAAAGTATCTCAACCCTTTTTAAACATTTTCATAAAAACAAAACTCATTCCTATTATCTAGTGTATTAGATTATTGTAAAAAAAAAATTCCTAATTTTCTCTAAAAATTTCTAAAATAAATCCTTTTTTTCACCATTTGGTGTGTTATATTATCATAAAAAGTATTTTAATTTTCTTCAAAAATCTTCATGAATCCTCTTTTTTTTTTCACTATTTGGTATATTAAATAACCCAAAAAAAACAATCAAAATAGTTCAAAAACTTTAGAAAAATTTATCCTTTCTACAACTTACCTTGAATTTCTTAAAATCTTAATGTATGTGCTTTTATAACAAATCATAAGAGAGAGTAGAACAAATAAGACATTGGCAGAACAATGACATCATCGCATGCAATGAGCGTTTGGTTTTGTTACAACCTCTATCAAATGTCACTGTACTCTTAAACTTGATGAATCTTAGTAAAACAAACTAAGTCATTTATGACATTTCAATCACACCTCAATTGATTGGTGGCAACTCATATATCCTAAAAGCAATTTGAGATAGCAAAACCTTAAATTGATCAAAACTTTGCATGAGTTGAACAAGTGGTTAGGGCAAATCAAGTAAAGCACCTAGTGAATATGGTTTATCTCCATCATTGGTAATTTGTCATGATGATATTGCAATAATTACTAATGACTTCTCATCCATCATTCATTAGTAGGGCCTAGTGTCAAACACACCTCAATTACTTTTGATTTCCAATACACAAAAAAGTTCCAAACCCCATGCCCTTCTCAACATTTGCCAAGTTCCCTATTTTGGGAAGTTCATCATGACAAGGGGCTATGAGCTTCTTTAATTTAAAGTGTGTGGAATTTGCATTAAGGCAAGAACAAGTTAATGCTAAATAATTTTTGTTAACTCTTTACCAAGGTATAAGTCAAATTGGTTAATCTATTAATGTTGATTGTCAATGTATAATGAGTGTTACATATGTCTAAACTACAATTAATGATTTTAGGAGAATTAGAAATTAAATGTATGCATTATTTGTGGGGACAAAGCTTGGATTTTTTTTTGTCATAAGATATTGAAAAAGTTTGTAATTGGTTAAAATTAATGTGTTATTTAGAATTGATGAAGTAAGGTGAGTAGACAAATAATAATTGCATTCTTTGAATTGGTATTGGTAATAGTAAGTAATATAGAACTATTGTACTTAGTAGTAGCATAAGCAAGTAATTTTTTTCTTTTAAAGTTTTTTTTGTTAATTGATTATAACTTTAACTTATTGCTTTTAAAACAACTTGAAATAGAAGCAACAGGTATGGATTATGGTAAGCAAAGAAAAGATGCTTGATTCTTATTAGATTAGTCCTTTATAAGGGTTTTAGTACATTGATTTGAATTTCATAATTCAAATTCAAATGTTAAACATGCTTACATAAGCAACTATGTTACTTGTTTACATAGGATTGTTCATAGTTTAAAGGAATTCAAATTTGAACTCAAAAATTGTAGCAAATCACACACACTACTACATAGCTTTTTTTCTAAAGCTTCCTTTAATGTTTAGCTTCTAGAGAGATAAGTGGCACTTAAGAGACTTGAACACTTGCTAGCAAGTAAAGGTGCAACACTATGGTTGCTATGATCTGTAAGAACATCACTCCTCTTGGGTCTTGTTTCTTTACATGCCTATGCCTTCCCTTGATTTTTCAAATCTACTTCTTTGTAGTCCCTTTATTAGTAAGTTTGCGACTGCTTTTTAGAAGTGTAGTAAACCAATTCCACCTCTTTGTTTTCTTGAACTTATTTAATAAAATGGAGCTTTATTTTAAAGTGTTTAGCTTTGCCATACATAACTAGATTTCTTGAAATGGTAATGGTGGATTGGTTGTCATAATATATAGTGGTAGTATAGTGTTGTTCCAACTTTAGTTCTATTAAGATTTTTTTAATCCAAAGTGTTTGATTCATAACTAATGCAATAATTATATACTCTACCTTAGTTTTGGATTGGGCCACTATTGATTACCTTGTTAAACACCATCAAAACACACCTAATCCAAGTGTAAAGACAAATCTAGATGTGCTTTTCATATTTTTCTTTGAGTTGGCCCAATCATTATCTGTGTAACCCATTAATTTGAACTTTGTTGACCTTTTAAACATGATGCCAAAATTTGTAGTGCTTTTACTATACCTTAGCATCCTTTTTGCTACTTTGAGATGCCATTCACTTGGGTTGTGCTTAAACTTGGACAACATACTTACATGAAACTTAATATTTGGTCTTGAGAAAAAAGGGTATAGTAAGTAGTCAATGATACTTTTTAATTTGTGTGCATCAGTCTTTGGTGTTTCATCATCTTTCTATAACTTGGTATTAAGAGCTAAAAGTGTAGCAACTTCCTTGCAAGTTTGCATTTGAAATTTTTGTAAAATATGTTTTGCATATTTGGCTTGACTAATAAAAATACCCTATTTAGATTGATAGATTTCCAAACCCAAGAAGTAATTCATGCTCCCAAATATGTTATTTCAAATTATTTCTTCATCTCAATCTTAAACTGATGAATAAATTTGTTATCATCCCTAATAATTATGAGATCATCAATATATATGGAGATTTAGTTTTGACATAGAAAGTTACTTCTGTCAAACTTCTGGTAAAGCCAAACTCAAGCAAGTAAGTGAGTATTTTACTATATCATGATTTTGGAGCCTATTTAAGCCCATAAAAGGCCTTTTTGACAAGTTAAACTTTGCTTTCTTCTCTAGACTTGATAAAATCAAGTGGTTATTAAATAAAGAGTTCCTTTTATAGAACACTATTTAGAAAGGTAGACTTGACATCTATTTGGTGAACCAACCAATGTTTGTGACTTGTCATAGCCAAAAGGAATTTTATAATGTCTAATTTGGCCATTAGAGTAAAAGTATCTGTATAATTAATCCTCTATTATTGTGAGAACCTCTTGGCAACTAGCTTGGCCTTAAGCTTCTATAAAGTGCCATCTCCATTGACTTTTATTTTATAAATCCACTTAACTCTAATAGCTTTTTTGCCTTTTGGTTTAGATACAAAAATCTAAATTTGGTTTCTTTCAATTACATCTATCTCCTTTTATATTGCAACTCTTCATCTTAAAGTTTTAGAAGTTTCCTTATAACTTGTTGGTTCTAGATAAGCTTTATTACACCTTTTATACATATCTTTTTCCTTTAAGGAATCTAGTTCTTACATTAAGGAAGGTTGTATGATTAGTGTTTGATGAAAGTTATGGTTAATAGAGGACTTCTCCTAATCCTATCTCTTAGTTTCACCAATCATTAAGTCTTTGCTAACAAAACTTGTTTATGACAAGATTATATACCTTATAGAGATTAGATGTGTTAGTATAACTAACAAACATTGAGATAAAAGCTTTATAGTCTAGTTTTTCTCTTTTACTTTAAGGTATGCATGTATAACACAAACTTCCAAACACTCTTAAATAAGCTAGGGACGGTTTAATGTTAAACCAAGACTTATATGGTGTGGAGTTAGTAAGAGCATTGGTTAGTAGCCTATTTAATAACTAAACTAAGGTAGTAGTTGCCTTAAACTAAAATTGCTTTGAAAGCCCTTTCTTAGTCAAAAGACATTTGGCCATGTGCATAATAGATCCATTTTTCCTTTCACTCACTCCATTTTGTTGTGGTGAGTAAGAAATAGTGAACTACTGTTAGATACCTACTATGTTGCAAACTTCCCTAAACGTCTTAAATGTGTATTTTAAGCCATTGTTAGACCTAGTGGCTTTAATAGAAAGGCTTGATTGCTTCTTAATCCAAACTTTAAACCTTGAGAAAATGGTTGGCACTTCAACTTTCTATTTAAGAAAGAAGATCTAAGTAAACCTGGTGAAATCATTAATAAAAATGATATAACATCTGCTTCCATTTAGGGATTCAAATTTCATAAGACCACAAAGGTCACTATGAATGAGCTATAACTTGATCCTAACTTTGAAGGATATACTTGTTAAGAATCGTAGCCTAGATTGCTTCCTTATTGACATGTCTCATAAATGCTTTTGGAATTTACAATCTTTAGCATATCATGAACTAGCTTGTTCCTTTGCATTTTTGAATGCCAAAATAGTGATAGTGACCAAGCCTTATTGTGTCAAAGCATTGACTCATCAATTAATGCTATTAGTACAACATTATACACCTTCTATGCATATAAATGAAAGGCTTTACCTTGCATAGAAACCTTGATTAGTTAATGGCCCTTTGTATAAAAAACAACATAACAATGATCCTTAAACGTCATATAATAACCTCGTTCTGGTAGTTGTTTTAGACTAAGTAAATTATGACTCACATCTGGTATATAAAGTATATCTTGTATAAGTTTAGTAATTGAGTTCATGTGAATGACATCTTTACCTCTCCCTTAAGCTTAAATCAATTTATCATTCCTAATCTTGATCTTAGACTAAGAGGTTTTATTAACTTCTTTGACAATTTGTAGATTAGGAGACATGTAATTGGTATAACCACTATCTATAAGCCAAGTGGTGTCTTTCTTGCTACTGGAACTAATTATAGTCCTTATTTGCTATTTGGGCTTAGTATTGTTTTTGAGAAGATTATTGTTATTGTTGTTTGCCTTTATGTCAACATATGCTCTATGAGTGTCCTTTTTTATTACATACTTTACAAATCAAATCAAGCTTTTTCCAACGATTTTTAGAGAAGTGATTAGTTCTTTTGTAATAATCACATGGGGAGTATAACTTTTTACCTCTAGGTTTTGTGTTTTCCTTTGCTTTTTTTACGTTACTTTTTTTGTTACTTTTTCCTTTGTTGAAGCCTTTATTGGTGCTTTATTGTAAAGACTCCTTTTGTAATCTCTTTCACTCTTGAACTTAAAGAGTACTGATAAGCTCAGACAACCCAATAGTAGTCAAATCCTTAGAGTCTTCCCAAAAGGAAACCTTTGCCTCAAACTCTTTAGAATACTAACAAGAACCTTCTGGACAATATCCTTATCAGGGAAGTCTTCCCCTAAAATTTTGATCTTGTTGACAACTTTAGGAAGTCTATCACTGTACCCTTTTATTGTCATAGCTTCTTTCATTTTTAGGAGTTCAAACTCCCTTTTGAGGTTAAAGAGATGCATGCTCCTAGTTTTACACTACCAGAGAACTCCTCTTTTAACTTATCTTGTGCCTATTTGGTTGTCTCATAAGTCATTATCCTATTGAAAGTGGTTTTAGACATAGTAAAGTGAATGTAGGTTGATAACTTATATTGTTTTGCAACTTGCTTACCATGCAAATTTATTTGAACTAAGGAAGGATTAATGGGAAGTAAAGGTAGCTAAGCACCAATTTTAGTGACTTCTTGATGCAGTTCACATCACCTTGTCTCTCATCAACAAGCCCTTATTGATAAGTTTCACAATGTTTGCTTAGTTAAGAAAATTAGCTTGCATTCAAGCTCATCAATCTTCTTGACAAGTTTATAACTACTAAGATTCTCACCGTTAACTTTCCATAACTAATAAGATTCTCATCATTGATTTTACCATTTCCCGTACATTAAAAATATTCTATTTTGATAATTTTTCTTTATTAGTTCCAAGTTCCTAGGCATGATTTAAGTTATAAGAAACATTGAAAATATTTTGTTTTAATAATTTTTCTTTATTAGCTCCTAATTCCTAAGCATGATTTAAGTTGTGGGAAACATTAAAAATCTTCTGTTTTAATAAGCTTTCTTTATTAGCTCATAGTTCTTAGGCTTGATTTAAGTCTTTTTATTATCTTTTATTTTGCTTTAAAAAGTAATTAATATTATGTAGAAAACAGACTTGATTGAATGAATGAAATTGCCTTGGACATTTTTTTGAATCTCAAAGAGTTCATACCCACGAAAACCTAGAAGAGTTTTCACTTCATCCTCAAAGAGTTAAAACTTTTCAAAGTTTACATCCTTGAAGAGTTGCAGCCATTAATCTAAAATTAATACTCCACCAACTTCATTGGAAGCTTAGACTAGTTCCATTTTGTTTACTTTTTCCCCCAAATTGATAACTTTGTAATACTTATCTACAAAAAGTCAAAACATAAAAGTTGTAGATCTACAAGTCCTTATTTGTTTGTAATTGGAATCACTTCATTCCAACCTATTATTTGAGAGATAAGACCATTTTCCTGACAACACAAAATTGAAATTTTTGCTCAAATTTCTACAAGTCACTCTCTTGATCCTTTTTTTTTTTTATTGACCTAATTACCGAGTCTTTGGTTACATCACTTCCTATAGGTTAAAGGTTCTAGGGCATGCTCTCATCATCACTATCCATCAAAGAGAGTTCTCCTTAGTGAACTGGGGATATGGGTAAGGTGAAAAACTAAAGAAAGCCATTTGGTTTTAGATTCTATTTTAGGTTTGATAGGGGTACTCAATAGGTCTTTCAATTCTCATAAGGTTTTTTTGATAAACTTACTTCCTTCTTCTCCTTTAATAGGTTGTAGGTCACTTGGATCTTTTAACTTTGATACTAAAGTGTTAGTTGATTAGAACTTTAACTTATTACTTTTAAAGTAATTTCAAATAAAAGCAATAAGTAAGGATTAAGGAAGGTAAAGAAAAGATGTGCAATTCTCACTATATTAGCCCTTTATAAGGGTCTTAGTATATGAATTTGAATTTCATAATTCAAATTCAAATGTTAAACATGTTACATAAGTAACTGTGATACTTGATTACATAAGATTGTTCATAGTTTAAAGGAATTCAAATTTGAACTAAAAAATTACAGCAAATTGCATATATTATTACATAGCTTGTTTCTTAACCTTTCTCTATCAATCATAACTAACATTTAACTTTTGGAGAGATAAGTGGAACTTAGGAGACTTAAACACTTGTTAGCAAGTAAAAGTGCAACCCCATAATTGTTATGACTTGCAAGAACATTAGTTTCAAAGGCATTTAATGAACTTGAGATAAATAGCAAGATTTCTTAAATTATGGTAAAGGAGAGTGAAAGTGATATGCCATATTTAGTAAGAAATAATAAGTTATTGATCTTATTAATAGCTGTCTTTTATGCTAAGAATGGAAATGGCATCTTAATAAAGGAGTTCTCATAAAAAAATAATATTTAATTGCAAGACTTATATATAGTACATAGAGTAGTCACAAGTGGGATTCAATTGTATAATTGATTAATTGTTATCTGGTTGTATGGTTCATATAATTAATATGGTCATTTGTTATTATAAATAATTTTTTTTTGTGTAATATTATAGGGATTTGAGTTAAGAAATGGAGTAGGATCATTTATAGGGTGCTACATGTGAAGTAGAGGATAGGAATATTAATAATGATGGCTTGACTAACGTGGAAAATAATATAAAGGCTAATGGGCAGATGATCAATCAGGAGCTTGTAGTAAGAATGACATTCAGTGACATATATAAGATTTATGAATTTTATAAGACATGCAAAATTGAAGTGTTATAACATTGCAAATCATAGTATTAAAAAGGACAAAGTGACTAAGGAACCAAGGTGGTCGACAACTATGTGTAGTCAGGGGTAAAAGCATAAGACAAAAAAGGAGTAATTTATTGACTTCACGAGGAAGCAAGAGGTCTAGTTGTAAGGCACAAATGTGTTATTCGAAGATAGGAGGGCTATGGATAATAACAAAGGTTGAATTGGATCACAACCATAAGGTGAAGCCATTAAGCTAGATTTATAAGGCAACAAAGAGTAATTGATGTGCATTAAAGGAAATAGTTAGAAGCAAACAATAGGCTTACCATATAGCCCTATGCCCTATGAAAATGTTAAAATCAATTATAGTTTAGAAATGAGCATGAGGAGTTACCATTAATTTTACAAATCATATAAGTAAGATACAAAGGCTTTGCCTTATAGGAGGTGATGCATAAGTGGTCCATAAAATGTTTATTATGATGCAATCTATAAGTAGAGAATTTTTTTGTTCCATAAAATTGGATAAAGAAAAGGGATTGAAAGATGCTTTTTAGGTAGATAAAGGTACAAGGCAACATATGAAGAGTTTTGTGATGATTACTTTTGATATCATTTATCTTAATAACAAGTATGACATACTATTTGGGGCATTTGTTGGAGTCATTAACCCTTAGCAATCAATTTTGTTGGTTGTGCTCTATTGAACAATGAGAAATCAAAAACTTATAAGTGACAATTTGAAATATGGTTAAGTTACTTGAGAGGTAAGCAATCCAGCACCATTATTATAAATCAATATGATGCGATAATAAATTTATTAAGATTCCTTTGTTAGAATATTCTCAATTAATAGTGTGATAATATTCTTGAACAATATTTTTATTGAAGAATCAATCATAATGAATCAATTAGTAAATAATAATTTTGCATGTTATTGTACTATTAAGGACTATAATTTCAAATTTTGATTATGGCATTGATGGATTTACCTAATTAATGTACACAATTGTGTTTATATATATTTATTTATGATTAGTCCTTTTTCTTCCTAACACACAGGAAAATTTCATTTAAAAGTGTGATTATAATAAAGGTTAAGAAAGAGAAATTGGTTATTAGGTTAAGGTAAACTTTCTAGATACATTAAAATATTAGTTTTGATGTCCCAAAAAGAGCCAAGATCATGAAAAACCTCTACAAATATATTAGATCCCAAATTGAAAAACAAAATAAAATATACAAGAAAGTAGCCAATAAGTATAAAAAACCTACTGCTTTTGTTCTAGTGAACTTGGTTTGGATTCATTAAAGGAACAATTTCCATCCAAAAATTCATGTCAAATGCCCAAAGGCCCTTCACAATGCTAGAGAGAATTGGTGGCAATGCATACAAGAATGATTTATCAGGAGATTGTAGTATTTTGGCTACCTTCAATGTCAAAGATCTTTCTTTTAATTTGAAGGACGAACAATTGTTATATTTAAGGACAAATCAATCTTAATAAAGGGAGTTTGACACATTTCAAGAAAAAGCTATTTCTTAAATAGTTACAAGGCTTATGACATGCTCAATAACAAAATTTACTAATGATGGTTGAATGAAAGAATGACTCAATCTATTCATATCAGATTAGTACAAGACCATTCAAAACATGCTTATCAAGATAAACCATTATTTAGCCCATTTTGTTGCATTGAAAAAAGTCCAAATGGGAATTAAAATAGTGGGGTTTACTCTCTTGTATTTAATGACGCACAATTATTGAGTCAAAGAATCTCATAAGACATATAATTCTTTTAGTTGCTGGGAGAATGAATCTATTAAATGGTTGAAGTCTATCAAATGAGTGTAATCTATCTAAGTAGTGAGTTTTTATTAAGTTTTAATACTTATTTTTTAAGAATTTTTTATAAGCCTTTAAGTGGAGTGGAATACCAAAGATTGATAGCACCATGCTTTAAATTATGAAAATTAAAGTGTTTATACTTTATACTTGATTTCTATATCTTATTATAAATTCAAGAGAATTTCTTATCATTTGGTGTAATAACTTAGCTTGTATCACTATTAGTAAAGGAATCCCTTTAACTTTCACTTAGAAATCTTTATTTCCTTTTCATTATACCCTTATTCGCATCAAGCTTGCTTAAATACATTAGAACCAATCACAATAACATGGTAGACACTACTTGTCCTTGTTTACTCAACGATATATCAAAATGCTTCAATAGTTTGATGTAATGTTGAAAACTTTGTCCACTTGATTCTAGAGAAACAATTGAGTCATCACTACTTCCACCTTCTTTATTGACTTAACTCACCATGAATTTTGGATTATCTTCCCTCCTCATATGTACATTGAATCACTATGCTCAATCAACAACTCAATACATAAACTCTTAAAAACAAAACTTTTATAAGCCACTAAATTGTTTTAACTGAATCACTTATAACTATGAAATCCTCATACTAATGATCCTATTCATTTTATTTCAATAAAGCCCATATAACAGAACTAATACTCGAAAAACTATTTTTAACTGACTACTATAACAAATAGTCTACCATTACTAGAGCAAATGTTCAAAAATATGTCATTTACACTTTTTGTGATAAATAATGTTATGTCTTCATAAGTAAGTATTCAACTTGCTCAAATCACAAGAACTAGCTTGTATCATTATAAGATATATTGCATTCACCTCAAACTAGCCAAGTGATTAGTTATGGAAGGGAATGTTAGGAATTGCAATAAAAACATTTGCAAGCATTTACTTTATAAATGTCAGGAATTACAATGAAAACATGTGCAAACTTTACTCTATAAACAGTACAAAACCACATAGCTCACACCAATAAATTTTAATATAAACTCTTTTTGAGAAACACGATAAAAAGCATTTTTTTATTATTATTAACTTTCTTGTGTAAGTTAAGGATAAAAGGATAAAATCATTTTAGAAAAAGTATAGAAATATCTATTATTTAGAAAATAAGAAAGTTTGAAGAAAAACACCCATAAATCAATAATCCAATATTGTTATCGAAACTAAGGATTTAACCTCCAACAATGAGATCCTAATTTTTTGCTTTATTATTTCATGATAACGAATTATCACTTTCTAACTTGCAATAAAATGATAATAAAAGGATTTTCTTATTGGTTTCCACATTTATTATGCTTAGGACCATACATATTTCACACAATTAAGCCAAATCCAAAAAAATAAAAAAATTTTCATTTGTATTAAATGTTCGCTTAATGTTTTCTATAATTTATTTTCAAAATTATGGAAACAAATCCTACACTCTAACATATGAAGATATAAATAATTAAAAAGATTATTTTACATTTTTGGTGATTGAATTTATTACTTTTTTTTAATTTTTATTACTTCATTTTAATTTAATTATTGTCATTTTATTAAATAAAAATTTATAAAATTTATTTTTAAAAAAATACAATTTTATGCAATTAATTTCTTCAATTAATATATTGATAGAAATAGAGTTAAACTTGTCAATTATTAATTAGAAAAGGCTAAAAAAATTAGAGATATTGTTGAGGGCATCAAAAAGAGTTTTTTTTTTTATTTAACAGTTTGCCCATATTAAAAATAATTTAATCTCAAGTATGATTTAATGGCTAGAAAAATACTGTAAATCACACAATATCTCAAGAACCACAAGACAAAAAAATAAAAATATTTTCTCTTTTTCTTGCAATTTTTAAAGAGCAAGTTTTTCTAATAAATTTTAAATTATTTTTAGAAATTCACACAAATATTAATAAAAATTATTCTTTTAAAGATAAAAAATATATATATAAAGAGAAAAATTGTCTATTTTGTTTTGTCTAACAAACTGGATGTAGTATGGTATATAGTATACTTCTAATTATTAAAACATGCTTCGAACTAAATCATTTCTAAAATACACAAGTAGTTAAATTAAAAAGATAATTTTTTAAAAATATTTATTGATATTTTTAAATTTTTTAACTTTATTATTAATTGTTATATTTTGATTCAAAAATTTTAATGTGATTTTTATTGATTAATGAATTTATTTGTATAAAAATATATTTTTTATAAAATAAATATTATAAATTTTTAATTAATAAAAAATATAATAATCAAATTAAATTAAAATTAAAAAATTAAAACGTAATAATTTAAAATAAAATAATAAATAATAAATTTAATAATAAAAAATATAAACTAATCTCAAAATTATTGCCAGGCGGAGAGATGAAAAAGAAAAAAAAGGAAGGCAAGAGGACCATTCTACGAAAAAGGCAGTCAATCGCCATCCCCCACCACTAGGGCTCCAACCACTAGACAGTCTTCTGCGTTTTAGGGGTTTTGGAGACCCCATGCATTAATATCTCTTCATCCAATGCCCTTTCGTCTTCCCTTCTTTACGTTGGTTAATGTTGTCAACGGTGTTTTTTTTTTTCTTTTTTTTACTCTAAGCTGTAACATTTCGGCCGATAACATTTATAATAATAAGTATAACCGCTGAATGGTATATGCTAACGCAGGAAAAATTTAAAATTGGGCGTAGACCATGT
This sequence comes from Bruguiera hainesii, assembly GCA_023213295.1. Classification (NCBI taxonomy): domain Eukaryota; kingdom Viridiplantae; phylum Streptophyta; class Magnoliopsida; order Malpighiales; family Rhizophoraceae; genus Bruguiera; species Bruguiera hainesii. The sequence goes on from JAHOYR010000018.1 coordinate 8,726,023, forward strand.
CCCAGGCTAACGTTCAGTCGAATCCTCCAACCCAAAACCCTAGAGTCACATGGGAAGGATGCAGCGTTTTGCTGGACATAAACGACGGCGACCGTCTGGTTTTCGCTCGTCTCACCGCCGGCTCGTAAGTATTCTTATTTTTATGCACCTCTGTTTGCCTGTTTTGTTTGACGCGATCGGTTGGAATGATTGGGTCAATGTGGATAAATAATCCCGGTGGAATATCATTGCAAATGCGCAGAACATTGAAAATCGGGAATAAGAATTGCTCTTTGCGGCCCTTGATTGGCTGTCCTTTCGGTTCTTTTTTTCAAGTTGAGAGTGGAAAGGAAGGGCCTTGCTTGTCTCGAGTGATTCCCTCTACCCAAGGTCTGTCTGCAATTTTCCTTTTTTTTTTTTTTTTTACTTTTTTTGTTTAATTCGAACATTTTATTGCGTCCATGGCATTTTCTTGGAGTTCCTTTTACTCTTGTTTGTCTTTCGTTTCTTCGAGACCTCGCCTAGCAGTTGAATTCTTGGTCAGTTGGGCTATTGCTGGTATAGTCATCTATTTCTTTTATTTATCTTTTTGCCGAGGGTTATCTTCAACTTGGAACCGTATTCTCCTGCTTTGTTTTTGGTTTGATATTTTGGTTTTAGGTAATAATGTTGGAGAGAAAGGAGATTGTCAAATAATGGATGAATGTAGAGACAATCGAGCTATTGTTGACAATAATAAGGCACAAAGTCTAACTGGCGAAGAAATAGATGCGATGCAGAGGTGAGAATGTCATATTGTCATGTGTTGTGCTTGGCGCTTTTGCTAGACTTAGTTGGCACATCATCTCCATGTTACATTGTTTGCATTTATATAACCTTAATCCATAAAGGGATAATGAAAACAAAAAGAAATCATGCATGTCCAAAAAATTAGTACCCTACCTCACTACTAGTCATTAGACTTGTGTTGATTTATACGGCCATTACAAAGCAGTTTGTCTCATTTAGATGCTTCTCCTGATGTTTTCTTTTGCCTCTTTTGGTGCAGACAGGGTATGAAAGGTGATGAGATAATTGAAGCTCTCATTGCCAACAGTTCAACATTTGAAAAAAAGACTTCTTTCTCACAAGTGAGTTTGTCAAGTATTATTTTATAATGCACAAAAGATTTTTCTTTCAACATTAGCTTACTCAATTTTGTTTCTAGGAGAAATATAGGATTAAAAAGCAAAAGAAATATGAACCTAGAGTGCTTCTAAGGCGACCTTTTGCTCGAAGGTGAACTCTTACTTCAGCTTTACACCTCTAGTATTTATTCACACATGGTACTTTACAAATTCAACTTTCTGGCTACATTGGTGGACAGTAAAAGCAAGAATTTTAGTTGGATGGTAATTTGGTGCTGTTTATATGGTCTCTGCTTTTTTTGTTGTTCCTGTTGGAGGGAGAAGTTTACTAAAGGAAGAGAAGGAATGCTGCTGAATTTTTGGGGCCAACACATTTATGTTAAAGTAAAATCTCTTAGGTTGCATATTGTTGCTCATGCCCATGTTTCTCTGCTAGAAGTGAGTATTAATAGTAAATCTGTTGTGCAACTGCAAACATGGATGGTTGATTCTGAGAACCTTTTAATGTTCTTATAGAAGTTATGGAAACGGGCAGTCAAGAATATTAAGGACTTAAGGCACAGACTTCAAAATCTTATTGAAATTTTTAAAAAGTTTTCAATATGTTGACTTTGGAACCATTAATTAATTGATAGGTTCTTATTTCATTAATTGTTGAATATTATTCAATGGAAATTTTGTTGTGTTATTGATAGTTATGACTGATATTTTATGTTTTTATACACTGATATATCTTGCCATTTTTCTTTTCAGCATATGTGAGGCTTACTTCAAGAAGTATCCGGCTAGAATTGGGTATGTGGTGCTAATACCTGATTTAGTGTGTTTCATTTAAATGTTTGATCATTTGATTATAGAATGCAAGTGGCTGAATAGATCATATCAATTTTTCACTAGCACTGTGATAGAGACGTTCTTTGCGTCGGATGTTTTGCATAGACTAAGAGTTCATGCAATGAGTAAATATTGGTTGAAAGATATGTTGGGATGATTACTGTAGTCATCTTGGATCAGTTACCCACAGTAATGGACAACAGGGATGCCATTGTCTGAAAAATTAAAGTAGGATTAAGGAATTGGACAAGAGCCATGTTTTGATCATTACTGTTTCTTGAACAAGCTTGTCATCCATGCCCCTCCCTTTTGTGCTGGGTGTGAGGGTCAATTGATCGACCTAGTTTCATAGAGAAGCCTTACACAATAGGTAGATGATGTATTTTATCACTTGCCATGCTATAGAAAATCCAAAGATGTACTTCTGCTACCTTCTTTTCTCTTATCTGGGGGCATGTTTACCATTCAGAGGCCCTTTTTTTTTTCCAGAAATTCAAAACCAACATATGTGAATATTAATTAT
>JAHOYR010000018.1:8728585-8806504 GCA_023213295.1 Bruguiera hainesii
TTTTTTTTTTTTTATGGATGAAAGGAAGAGGAGTGCATGAACAAATAAAATTTCTATTCTAGTACCTACTCCTAAAATCTATTTACTACAAGCTCTATTTCCTTCTTACCATCTATTTGCTACAACCTCAGTTTTCTTCTTTTTGTAAGTTGTTCTATTTTCTACATACTCCTTTAGGTTCTATTTTCTTCTTACCGTCTACTTGCAATAGGCTTTATTTTTTTCCTACCCTAGGCTGCTTTATTTTTTATAGGTTCCTACATGTTTTGTTTTCTTCTTAGCAGCTATTTGCTATAGGCTTTGTTTTCTTCTTACCATAGGTTGCTCTGTTTTCTATAAGCTCTACTTTCTTCTTATCAGAGGCTGCTTTGGTTAGACAAATGGATTGGCAGACCTCCAAATCTTAGCCCATACACTCTGATGGTAGCCAACAATCACATGAGTTTCCATTAGGTTGAAAGCAAAAAATGAGGATGAGGATTAATTACCAAAGGTTGTATATGCACATAATTTTGAAAGAAGTAGCTTGATTTTCAAATTTGTAAACTCCATAGGTATTTCAACCATGTAATGCAAGATAGAATCTATTCACTGAAACTTAATTTGTTGTATAATTTTTTTTTATGGATAAAGGGAAAAGGAGTGCATGAACAGATAAAATGTCTATTCTGATACCTACTCCTAAAATCTAATTACTATAGGCTTTGTTTTCTTCTTACAATATATTTGCTATTGACTCTGTTTTCCTCTTTTCATAAGCTGCTCTACTTTCTACATGTTCCTCTAGATTCTATTTTTTTCTTACCATTTATTTGATACAGGCCCTATTTTTTCCTACCTTAAGCTGCTATATTCTCTACAGGTTCCTGCATGCTTTATTTTTTTCTTAGCAACTATTTGTTACAACTTTGTTTTCTTAACATAGGCTGCTTTGGTTCTTCTTTCCGTAGGCTACTATATTTTCCACAGGCTCCTCCAAGTTATATTTTCTTCTTACTATTTATTTGCTATATGCTTTATTTTTTTTTTTTTCTACCTTAGGCAACTTTATTTTCTACCTTAGCCCAAACACTCTAATGGTAACTAGTAGTCACATGAGTTTCCAATAGTTGAAAAGCAATAAATAAGGATGGGGATTAATTACCAAAGGCTACCTATGCATATAATTTTGAAGGAAGTAACTTGATTTTCAAATTCGTAAACTCCATAGGTATTTCAACCATGTAAAGGAAAACATAATCTATTCGCTTATGCTTAATCTACCGTATAATTTTTTTGATGGATGAAAGGAAAATAAGTTCACGAATAGATAAAATGTCTATTTTAATACCTATTCTTAAAATCTATTTGCTATAAACTCTATTTTCTTCTTACCATTTATTTGCTATACGCTTCGTTTTCTTCTTACTATCTGTTGTTCCCACAGCCTTGTATGGGTTGTAATTGTTGTCAACTAAGGTTAAGTGTGCAAGAAAGTAAAGCCACATGGAAGGACAATAAAGTAAATCTGCCGCATAAGGGCAAGAATGTAAATCTGCCACATAAGCCCTATTAGGGTTTCATGGAAGAGAGTATATAAAGGCCCTGGAAGACAAAACTAAGGCAGAGGGCCAACACAATTGAATCAACAACAACCCTACAACAACCGGCCAAAAGGAAGAGAGAGCAGAACGGCAAGAGATCAAAAACGACACCACCGGGAGAGCAAACCAGAACGTGCGACCTCCTGCAAGCAAACCAGAAACACGTCCTGCAAGCACACCAGAAACACGTCCTGCAAGCAAACCAGAAACGCCTCCTACAAGCAAACCAGAAACGCCTCCTGCAAGCAAACCAGAAACACATCCTGCAAGCAAACCAGAAACGCACAACCAGCAAGAGGAGAAATAAGAAACAGACCACCCAGAAGAGAAGACAGCAGACCTGGTATCCGTGAGACCACCCGGAAGAGAAGACAGCAGACTAGAAGTGTGAGGCAGGCTGAGAGATGTGAACCAGAAAAACCAGTAGTGTGAGGTAGGCCGAGAGACGTGAAACAGCAGACCAGAAGCGTGAGACCAGAATGTGCAATAGCGTGACTGATCAGAAGCATGGGGCAGGCCGTGAGATGTGAAACGGCAGACCAGAAGCTTGAGTGCAAACTGTGAAACCGTGAGACAGTGAAAGCAGGAGACGGTGAAAGCAGGAGTTGTGTGAAACAACCTAAAGAAGGAATTCGGCGAAGCATCGGAAAGAACTCAACGTATTTCCAGATTTCTTCAAGAGAGGTTAGAGAGCGTTGCGGTGAACTTCTAAGTGGCAGTGGAACAGCCTTTCAATTCAACAGAGGCAAGAGAAGCTAGAAGAAGGGTAGACACAGTAAGTGACACTCTTTGTATTGTACTTGCTTAGTAATTGCAATAGTGAAAGGAGCAGAAGATTAAGACATCCATTGTAACTAGAATTTTCAAGTATAGTGGATAGTCTCGGTAAGGGAGAGTCCCTACCACTGTGGATGTATGTCGCGTTGACGGAACGACGTAAATCTCGTGTGTCCTTAATTTGCTTTACATTATGTGTTTTGAATTGAGTTGTGAACACAGCTAAAGTATCAGCCAACCCATAACCTAACGAAAACATAAACAAGAACATCCGAATTGTCTATTAGGCAAAGTGTCTGAAAGGTGACTTTGGGGACTATTGTGATTAGTAGGTAGCAATAGATCTACCTTAGTCGAATTTGAGAAAGAGTTTGCTTTTAAGAAGAGATTGAAGTTGTTCACTTTCCTGCGAATTGCGAATTGTGGTGATACTAATTCACCCCCCCTCTCAGTATCACAAACTAGTAGATCCTAGGGTGAAGTTGGGAATTTCAATTGGTATCAGAGCACAGGTTCACCAGGATAAAGCTTAACAGCTTGGTGTACTAGTTTAAAGAGCTCCAGAAGTTTTAATTTGTTCAGCATACTGAGAAATGGACGCCGGTACCAGCACCAGCACTACTTATAGGAAGAAGGTTCCAATCTTCAACGGAACCAACGACCATACATGGAGAGTGAGAATGCAGGTGGTATTTGCAACCATGGGCATGAACGTGGTGAAATCTGTATAGGAGGGTTTTGAGCCTCCAAAAGAAGGTAAAGATCCAACTCCAAAGGAATTAAGACAGTTTGAGATAAATGGGAAGACCTCAAATGTCATCATTTCAGCATTGACAGATGCTGAATATGCTAAAGTTATGGACTGCAAATCTGCCAAGGAGATATGGGACAGATTGCAGAAAGTCTATGAAGGTGATGGCAGAATGAAGGAGGCCAAGCTTCAAGTTTTTAAGGAGAGATATGAATCTCTCAGAATGCAGAAAAATGAGATAGTCCAAGAGTTCTTCACCAGGGTTATTGATGCTGTAAACGATCTTAGAAGTCATGGGAAGAACAAGAAGGACTCATCTATTGTGAAGAAAATTCTGAGAATTCTGCCTGAGAGGTTGGCCTCAAAGGTGGCAGCTATAGAGGAGAGTAGAGATCTCAATTCTATGTCTCTGCATGATCTCCAGTGCAATCTCATTGCATATGAGATGAGAATAAAGTCAACTGAGAGCTTCTTAACGTCAAAGGTATCAAAGGAGGCAGCTTTCAAAGCCATGAAATACTTGAAGATAAAAGAAGAGGAAGAATCATCCAGTGAGGATGATGATGATGATGAGGAAGAAAGTGAAGGTGAAGTGTTGGCATACTTCACAAGGAAATTCAAAAGGGAGTCTAAGAAAGGAAAAGGATAGTTGTCCTTGAGATGTTATCGTTGTGGACAGACTGGATACTTTGCTTCTCAGTGCAAAGTGAAACTTGATGATGAAGATGAAGATGGTGATGATGAGCAGAATTCAAAATGGAGAAGACCATCTTTCAAGTCAAGGAAGTCCAGCAAGAAGACTGCTAGCCCACAGAAGAAGAAGAGAGGCTCATTCAAGAGTTATGTGAGCTAGACAAAAAAAGCTGATGAGGAGGAAGATGTAGACTCATCAGATGAGCATGCCTTTATGGCATCAGCTCAAGGTGGTAGTTCAACCTCTGAAGAGGAAGAGGAGGTTGATGAAGAAGAACCAGATCTTGAAGCTGAGTTGGAAGCAGCTTCAAAGGAGATAATCAGAAGGGGCAGAACCATAAGAAGGTTGGAGGCCCACATAAAACAAGTTGAAGCAAAGTCTGAGGAAGCTGAAAGTCAAAAGGATGACATAAGGGCTGAACATATTGACTTGAAGAGAAGATTTGAAGAACATATCAAAATATGTGAAGACCTTACAATGGAGCTTGGCTCAAGGACTTCAAAAATTGAAGGAATAGAGAAAGAGTTGCTGAAACTTCAGCAACAACTCAAAAGGAGTGAAGAGAACGTGCAGAAGCTTGAAATGATAGGAGAAACAAGTTTTGCAAGAGAAAAGAAGAATGAAGAGAAAGTGCAGCAATCTGAGGCTGCATTGCCTAAAGATAATAAGAATGTGCCACAGAAGTTGAAAGAGAAGGTTGTGACTCAGGAGAAGATAGCTGAGAATAAAGAGGATTTGAAGAAGCAACCTAGGGTGGCAAACAAAAATGAAGAAAAGAAGGTCAGCCAGCAAATGGCTATGGCTGAACAGAAGAAGGAGAAAAAGGTGGCTGAAATGAAAGCCACACAAGCAAAGAAGCCAGCCACGTTGCCTACACAGCAAGTAATGAACAAAAGAAAACAAGCTGTGATTAGACCTAAGAAGAGGTAGTTTCAAGGTCACTGTCTTTATTGTGGAGTTTGGGGTCATAAGGCAAGTAACTGCTGGTGGAGAAGGTTAGTATATGTCTCCAACTTGAGAAGATACGATGCTGCATACAGGGGGAGACAATACAAAATTCAGAGGAGAACACCTATTGTGAGTTCTTGCACATACTGTAAAAAGCAAGGACACATTGACAAGGATTGTTGGTGGAAGCCCAACCCAGTGGTTTCAAAGAACAAGTTTGCTATATTGGGAGACTTGGAACAGTGTGAAAGGTGTGGGCAGGATGGTCATAATGCCAAGAGATGCATGACACTTCTCCCTGAGCAAGAGAAGACACTCAATGGCATAGTGAAAACAAGTAGTGTAGTCAAAGCTGAGAAAAAGGAGAAAGCTATCTTCCAGCCAATTCAAAAGAAGGAATATAAAGCTAAAAGGGAGGTGGCTAATATAGCTGAAATTGCACTCAAAGCTGAATACAAGGATAAGCAGTGGATCCTTGATAGTGGATGCACTTCACACATGACGGGAGACAAGAGTAAATTGTCAAAGCTAAACAAGTCAAGAGAAGGCAGAGTCAAGTTTGGCAATGATGATTCACTCAACATCAGTGGTCAAGGGTCAATAAATATTGGAAAAGGAAAGCTAAAAGATGTTCTGCATGTTGAAGGACTCAGATATAATCTAGCATCTGTCAGTCAACTATGCAATGAAGACCATAAAGTGATATTTACAAAAACAGGTTGCCAAGTAAAGAGTAAAGAAGACAATATTGTTGCAGCTGGGAAAAGAACAGCTGGAAATTTATATGTAATTGATGAGGACAAGACAAACAACTGTTTACTTACAAAAGAAGAAGAAAATCAACTCTGGCATTGGAGGTTGGGACACTTAACACAGAAGAACATGAGGAAGCTGACCACTACTCATGCAATCAGAGACATTCCAGACCTTAAGAGAGAGAGGGAGTATGTCTGCTTAGCATGCTCTAAAGGAAAACAAGTCAGAAAGTAGTATAAGACCAAAGAGGTCAATTCTGAAGCAGTGCTTGACATTGTGCATACTGATTTGTGTGAGCCAATGAGAACAAAAGGGTTGAATGGTGAGAGGTACTTCATCTTGTTTGTTGATGATTATTCCAGAAGGACCTGCATCATTCACCTCACACATAAGTCAGAAGTTTTGAAATGCTTCAAGAGATACAGAAGATTGGCTGAAAATGATAGTGGAAAGAAGATCAAAGTATTGAGGTCAGATCAAGGCATTGAATTCACAAATGGAGCTTTTGAAGATTACCTTAAGAAGCATGGAATTCACCATCAGATAGCAGCAGCAAGAACTCCTCAACGGAACGGGGTGGTAGAGAGGAAAAATAGAGCTGTGGTTGAAATGGCAAGAACTCTACTGCTGGAATCCAAGCTTCACACAAGATTTTGGACAGAAGCAACATTTACAGCCGTGCACCTATTGAACAGAGTTTCACTAAGGCCTAATACTGATAAGACTCCATATGAGGTATGGAGTGGGAAGAAGACAACAGCCAAGTATCTTAGAATCTTTGGCAGCCCATGTTTTGTGAAGAACAAGGAGCAAAACTTGGGAAAATTCCATGCTAGGTCAGATGAAGGCATCTTTGTGGGATACTCAACAAAGACAAAAGGTTATAGAGTTTTTTAGCATAAATTGGGAAAAGTGGTCACTTCTAGTGATGTGAGAATAGATGAAAACTGGAAAACAACTCATAATGGAGAATATGAGGATAGTGAAGAAGATGACTTCAAGATAGATGAAGAATCTGACCAACATGAAGAAGTGGGAAAAGAAGTAAGTTCAAACTTAGAGAAGAGTGAGTTTGAAGATGAAGAAGGAGATTCTCTTGCAACTAAGACTGTGCAAGAAAGAAAGACAAAGAAGACATGGACCAGTGCTCATCAAGGAAATTAGATAATAGGTGACCCATCAGCAGGAGTTACAACAAGAAGAAGAATTGTGGGAGCTATTGCTTTACTCTCACAAGTTGAACCTAAATCTGTTGAAGAGGTTGCACAAGACAAAGCCTGGATCAAAGCTATCAATGAGGAGCTAGATCAAATTGAGAAGAATGAAACATGGGAGTTGGTTCCAAGACCCACTAACAAGAATGTCATAGGAACAAAATGGGTGTTTAAAAATAAACACAATGAGGATGGCAAGGTGGTGAGGAACAAGGCTAGGCTGGTTTGCAAAGGCTACACTCAGATAGAAGGAGTAGATGTTAATGAAACTTTTGCACCAGTAGCAAGGTTGGAAACTATCAGAATGTTCTTTTCTTTGGCAGCACATAAGAGGTATAAAGTTTACCAGATGGATGTGAAATCAGCCTTTCTGAATGGGCTCCTAAAAGAAGAAGTGTCTATTGAACAACCCAATGGAGTACAAATCAGCGAGGATGAGACACACGTGTGCAAGCTGAAGAAAGCCTTGTATGGCCTTAAAGAAGCCCCAAGAGCATGGTATAACAGGCTGGACGCATATTTGAGAAGGTTGAACTTCAGAAGAGGAACAGTTGATAATAACCTATATGTGTTCAACTCAGAGAAAGGCCAACTGATAACCATAGTATATGTAGATGACATCATCTTTGGAGGGGATCACTCTGAGCTATGCCAAGAATTTGCATAGAAGGTGTGTGAGGAATTTGAGATGTCATTGATTGGAGAAATGACTTACTTTCTTGGAATACAAATAAAACAATGTGAAGAAGGTATTTTTATTTCTTAGACAAAATATGCCAAAGAGATGCTGAAAAAGTTTGGCATGGAGGATAGTAGACCTGTCAGTACCCTTATGACAGTGGGTTGCAAGTTAACAAAAGATCATGAAGGAAGGAGTACAAGCCCTACAGAATATAGGAAAATGATAAGGAGCCTTCTGTACCTTACAGCATCAAGGCCTGATCTCTTGCAAGCTGTGTGCATCGCCAGCAGATTCCAAGCTGATCCTAAGGAATCTCATGTGTTGGCAGTGAAAAGAATCCTAAGATACCTCAAGGGGACACTGGAAATGGGCTTGTGGTATCCTGCCATGGATTCTGTAAAACTACGAGCATACACTGATGCAGACTGGGCAGGAAGCACAGATGATAGAAAATCAACCAGTGGTTGCAGCTTCTACTTGGGTTTAAAGTGTGTTGCATGGCTAAGTAGAAAGCAAAACAGTGTTGCTTTAAGCACAGTAGAGGCTGAGTATATGGCTGCTTGTGCAGCATGTAGTCAGGTGATATGGATGCAAAGACAATTGGCTGATTTGGGTGTTGAAGTGAAGTTACCAGTGAGTGTACTTTGTGATAATCAAAGTGCAATTGATCTTAGCAAGAATCCAGTTCAACATTCAAGGAGCAAGCATATTGACATCCGGTATCACTTCATCAAGGATCAAGTGGAAGAGGGCATAATTCAGTTAGAGTATGTTGGCACTAAAGATCAAATATTAGATATTCTAACTAAACCTCTGTGCACATAGCTGTTTGAAAAGCACAGAATGAGTCTATCTGTGCAAATGCCTCCTCAAGCCTGAAGTTCAGGTGAATCCTCTATCTCTACTTTGCAGGTTTTTCAAATTTGTAATTGGTTGGCAAAGGGGGAGAGAAGCAATAGTGCAGGAGGAGCTGTTAAGGAAAGGGGAGTGCATATTTAGGGGGAGTTGTAATTCATCTGCTTCTGGAATATTACTCTAAGAAGATTATGAAGGACTGCTGCATAATGGTTTTTGTTGTGAGTGTTGCCAACAATTACAAAGGGGGAGATTGTTGTTCCTACAGCCTTGTATGGGTTGTAATTGTTGTCAACTAAGGTTATGTGTGCAAAAAAGTAAAGCCACATGGAAGGACAATAAAGTAAATCTGCCGCATAAGGGCAAGAACATAAATCTACCACATAAGCCCTATTAGGGTTTCATGGAAGAGAGTATATAAAGGCCTTGGAAGACAAAACTAGGGCAGAGGGCCAACACAATTGAATAAACAGCAACCCTACAACAACTGGCCAAAAGAAAGAGAGAGCAGAACGGCAAGAGATAAAAAACGACACCACCGGGAGAGCAAACCAGAAACGTCACCACCGGGAGAGCAAACCAGAACATGCGACCTCCTGCAAACAAACGAGAGCAGAATGGCAAGAGATCAGAAACGACACCACTGGGAGAGCAAACCAGAAATGCCTCCTGCAAGCAAACCAGAAACATGTCGTGCAAGCAAACCAGAAACACGTCCTGCAAGCAAACCAGAAACGCACAACCAGCAAGAGGAGAAATAAGAAACAGACCACCCGGAAGAGAAGACAGCAGACCTGGTATCCGTGAGACCACCCGGAAGAGAAGACAGCAGACTAGAAGCGTGAGGCAGGCCAAGAGACGTGAACCAGAAAAACCAGTAGTGTGAGGCAGGCCAAGAGATGTGAAACAGCAGACCAGAAGCGTGAGACCAGAACGTGCAACAGCGTGACTGATCAGAAGCGTGGGGCAGGCCGTGAGATGTGAAATGGCAGACCAGAAGCTTGAGTGCAAGCTGTGAAACCGTGAGATGGTGAAAGCAGGAGTTGTGTGAAACAACATAAAGAAGGAATTCGGCGAAGCATCGGAAAGAACTCAACGTATTTCCAGATTTCTTCAAGAGAGGTTAGAGAGCGTTGCGGTGAACTTCTAAGCGGCAGTGGAGCAGCCTTTCAATTCAACAGAGGCAAGACAAGCTAGAAGAAGGGTAGACACAGTAAGTGACACTCTTTGTATTGTACTTTCTTAATAATTGCAATAGTGAAAGGAGCAGAAGATTAAGACATCCATTGTAACTAGAACTTTCAAGTATAGTGGATAGTCTTGGTAAGGGAGAGTCCCTACCACCGTGGATGTATGTCACATTGACGGAATCACGTAAATCTCGTGTGTCCTTAATTTGCTTTACGTTCTGTGTTTTAAATTGAGTTGTGAACGCAGCTAAAGTATCAGCCAACCCATAACCTAATGAAGACCTAAACAAGAACATCCGAATTGTCTATTAGGCAAGGTGTCTGAAAGGTGACTTTGGGGACTATTGTGATTAGTAGGTAGCAATAGATCTACCTTAGTCAAATTTGAGAAAGAGTTTGCTTTTAAGAAGAGATTGAAGTTGTTCACTTTCCTGCGAATTGCGAATTGTGGTGATACTGATTCACCCCCCTCTCAGTATCACAAGCTAGTAGATCCTAGGGTGAAGTTGGGAACTTCACTATCTATTTACTTCAGGCCCTGTTTTCTTTTTGCCATAGGCTGCTCTTTTCTCTACATGCTCCTTTAGGTTCTTTTTTCATCTTTATCATTTATTTGCTACAAGCTCTGTTTTTTTTCTATCCTTAGTTACATTATTTTCTACAGGTTCATACATACTCTATTTTCTTCTTAGTGGCTATTGGCTATAGGCTCTATTTTCATCTTACCATAGACTTCTCTATTTTCTACAGGCTCCAACAGGCTCTATTTTCTTCTTACTATTTATTTGCTAGAGGCTTTGTTTTCTTGCCGTTTATTTGCTAGAGGTTTTGGTTTCTTTTTATCATCTATATGCTAAAGGCTTTGTTCTTTTTTCTTACTATAGATTGCTTTATTTGGACAAATGGATTGACAATCCTCCCAATCTTAGGGCATACACTTTGATGGTATTTAGCAATCACATGAGTTTCCAATAGGTGGAAAGCAATAAATAAGGACAAGGTTTAATTACCAAATGTTGCCTATGCATATAATTTTGAAGCAAATAACTTGATTTTCAAATTCGTAAACTCCACGGGTATTTCAACCATGTAATGCAAACTCGAATCTATTTATTAAAGCTTAATCTGTTATATAATCATTTTTTATGGATAAAAGGAAGATGAGTGAGCAAACAAATAAAATGTTTATTTTAGAACCTACTATTAAAATCTATTTGCTACAAGTTTTATTTTCTTGTTACAATCTATTTGCTACAAACTTTGTTTTCTTCTTTTTGCAAGCTATCCTTTTTTTTATAGGCTCCTTTAGGTTTTGTTTTCTTCTTACCCTTTATTTGCTAGAGGCTCTATTTTCTTCTTACCATCTATTTGCTAAAGGCTTTATTTTCTTCTTACTAGAGGCTATTATATTTGGACAAGTGGATTGACAGTCCTTCCAATCTTAGCCCATACACTTTGATCGTAATCAGCAATCACAACAAAATCCAACAATTAGAAAGCAACAAATGAGGACGAGGATTAACTACCAAAGGTTGTTTGTGCACATAATTTTGATAGAAGTAGCTTGATTTTCAAATTCGTAAACTCTACAAGTATTTCAATGATGCAATGTAAAACATAGTCTATTCATTGAGTTTAATTTGTCTTATAATCTTTTTTGACGAATGAAAGGAAGAGGAGTGCACGAACAGATAAAATGTCTATTTTGGTACCTACTCCTAAAATCTAAATGTATTTGCTACAAGCTTTATTTTACTTCTTCCATAAGCTGATCTGGTTTGTACAAGCTCCTCTAGGTTTTATTTTTTTTCTTATCATCTATTTGCTATGGGCTCTCTTTTCTTCTTAGTATAGGCTACACTATTTTCTAGAGGCTTCTACAGGCTCTGTTTTCTTCTTGTTATCTATTTGCTAGAGGCTTTATTTTCTTCTTACCGTATATTTGCTAAAGGCTCTACTTTCTTCCTATCATAGGCTGCTCTATTTGGACAAGTGGATTGAGAGGTCTCCCAATCTTAGGCCATACACTCTAATGATAGCTAACAATCATATGAGTTTTCAATAGTTGGAAAGCAACAAAATGAGGATGAGGATTAATTACCAAAGGTTGCCTATGCACATAATTTTGAAAGAAGTAGCTTGATTTTCACATACGTAAAGTCCATGGGTATTTCAACCATGTAATTCAAAATAGAATCTATTCCTTGAAACATAATTTGCCATATAATCTTGTTGGATGGATGAAAGGAACAAGAGTGCACGAGGTGATAAAATGTCTATTTTAGTACTTACTCCTAAAATCTATTTGCTCTAGACTCTATTCTCTTCTTATTGTTTATTTCCTACAAGCTCTATTTTACTTCTTCCATAAGTTGCTTTGGTTTGTACAGGCTCCTCTAGGTTTTGTTTTTTTTCTTATCATCTATCTGCTATGGGCTCTCTTTTCTTCTTAGTATAGGTTACACTATTTTCTAGAGGCTTCTACAAGCTCTATTTTCTTCTTGTTGTCTATTTGCTAGAGGTTTTGTTTTCTTCTTACTGTTTATTTGCTAGAGACTCTACTTTCTTCCTACAGTAGGCTGTTTTGTTTGGACAAGTGGATTGAGAGGTCTCTTAATCTTAGGCCATTTTACACCAATAATAGCATTTACCTGAAGTTGGGAAATGGAATGCAATGAAATATGTTCACTAAGGAACTAGGAGCATTATGTTGGTTATTAGGCTCCAATGATGTATGCCCCATTCCTAGAACTACCAAGATAGAAAATAGTTCACGCATCAAAGCTGAGCCTTTCTTGTTTGTATCTAACCAAACCAAGTCTGGTTAGGTAGTCAGAAACTTATATATTATTTGACAATAATTAAGGTGTTAGCTAGAGAGTAAAGGTTGCACATCAATTTCCATATGCATGGCGATGCAGTTCAAATGTGACCTAGATAGGGAGGATGCAGTATCCTAACATCCAGTAGTGACTGCTTTAGCACAATCCACCTTGTTAGGGCCAAAATCCTGATAAATGGTTAAAGAAGCTGCCTCCAACGATGCTCTAATCACTTCCAACTCCATAGCCACTACTTTCATTATAGGCCTCTTCTTCCCATTCAAGTGCAAACATCTTTTTGCCAGCTCTGCAACTACTCTGATCTCTTCTTTCTAGCCCTGCTTGAGGACTTAAGCATCAAGTATACAAACAAATAGTTCTCTTGCATTGAAAGAGAGAAATATGTCACTAAACTTCTTTCTTCAACAGAACGCATTGAGATATTGATGTAGTTCCAAAACAGACGATATGATTACTGAAACCAAATAGTTATGGCCTTCTAGTTGAGATATTTTAAGGATTCAACTCACATTATAGTTGTTTGTGGCATTCTCTAGTTCCTTGGAACCAAATAGTTTCATTTGCTTAATGTTATTATCTTTTGAAGACAATTGTTGTTGCAATAGCAAACCGCTATTTCTTTTGAAATAATTTTGTTTGAGTTTAGTGGCCTTTCTTCTTTGAATTGTTTTGTACAATGCTCATGAACTAATAACTAGTAAAAGTAAAAAAATACTAGAGTTGTAACCTATACAACCATCAAATTAGAACATAAGTTTAATTTTATAAAAGACTTTGGATATCATTTCTAATTTAGAAAGATTAAAAAAATATCATGTTATTATAATGACTGCAATAAACTACAACCAATCAAAGTGATTAGCCTACACAAATTTGAGCTTCCAAAATGTCCAAATCCTTGAACAAATTTACAACTGATTTCCAAATAATTCTACAAACCAAACAGATATTCCATACCTATGATGATAACTTTAGCCCTAGATTTTTTACCAAGTTTCCAAAGAAATGGTGGGTAACATGTATTCTTGTTGTCATGATGCAAGTACCCATCAGGACATGAGTAGTTATAGGATCCTCGATCCCCAGTATACATACAGAGAAGGCGACAATGTGAGTTCAAGTTCATACAACAGCCCCTTACCAATTAGGAATATTAAGAAAAATAATTTTATTTCAAGGATCTTTGATAACCATTATATGTATAAATTATAAAAGAGTTCCCAAGTACTAATTGGATTTCAAAAATTTGCAACAAAAGAAAAAAGGTTTCAACATTTTTATAAAAAAATTTACAAGTCAACATCATATTTGTGGCGTCATATTCTATATTTAAGTTAAAGCTATAATATCTGCACATCTGCTGAGGATCTCGTGAAAGGATTTGTAATAATCAGAGGAACCATCAGTGCAAACATATAGATGCCTTTGTGATAACTATGTCCAACAAGAGCCATTGCTAATGAAAAAAAGAGTTGAAGATTTAGCTAGTCAACAATATCCCTGGAACGCTCCCCATTCAAGGACTGCAGGAACATATTCCTGCTGCATCAACAGGTCAAGAGATAGTTGCCTAGAAGCAAACCAGTCTTAGTAACCATGAAGGTAGTCTTGTTGTCACTGCAATAGTTAGAATCATCTTTCATAACACCGGTCATCCCTACTTCAAAAGACTTGATGTAAGGAGTAATGGTGGCTTGACAACATCTCAGGCCATAACAACCATCACTTCTTTGGGTTTTGTTACAAAAGGAAAGACACCCACCAACAGGGCGGTGATTCGTTGTAACCACAACATAATTGTTGCAACTTGTAACTGTGAACTTGTTATATACACTTAAATAGAAGAAAGGGTTGTTTGACATTTCAATTGTTCCATCAAAGCTTTTGTTATTGTTGCAATTGTAAAAAAAGACTGAATTATTAACTTGAACCAAACCTCCAATTGAAACACCAAGCAATTCCATTTCTATGCTTGTCTAGAAAGGTTTGGGAGGCCTAAAGGTGTCATTACAATCTACCACAAAGTTGTCATTCAAAGAAGAGTTGCGTCCAACTCCAAAAGGGAAGGGAATGACAATGCCTTTGCCTTTACATCCAGGATGTGCTAAAAATTCATCTTCTGCTCCTACTTTTGTGAACCATAGTAGCAAAATGACACGAAATAAAATTCAAGTTGTCGTTAAGAATACAGTCTATGAAATTGATCACTCTTAATCTTTAATCTTGATTATAATAAGTATACTACTTATGTTGTTCCCACAGTCTTGTATGGGTTGTAATTGTTGTCAACTAGGGTTAAGTGTGCAAGAGAATAAAGTCACATGGAAGGGCAAGAAAGTAAATTCGCCGCGTAAGGGCAAGAACGTAAATCCACCATGTAAGCCCTATTAGGGTTTCATGGAAGAGAGTATATAAAGGCCTTGGAAGACAATAGTATATAAAGGCCTTGGAAGACAAAACTAGGGCAGAGGGCCAACACAATCGAATAAACAGCAACCCTACAGCAACCGGCCAAAAGGAAGAGAGAGCAGAATGGCAAGAGATCAGAAACAACACCACCAGGAGAGCAAACCAGAAACGTCACCACTGGGAGAGCAAACCAGAACGTGCAACCTCCTGCAAGCAAACCAGAAATGCCTCCTGCACTCAAACCAGAAACACATCCTGCGACCAAACCAGAAACACATCCTGCAAGCAAACTAGAAACGCCTCTTGCAAGCAAACCAGAAACACATCCTGCAAGCAAACCAGAAATGCACAACTAGCAAGAGGAGAAATAAGAAACAGACCACATGGAAGAGAAGACAGCAGACCTGGTATCCGTGAGACCACGCAGAAGAGAAGACAGCAGACCTGGTATCCGTGAGACCACCTGGAAGAGAAGACAGTAGACTAGAAGCGTGAGGCAGGCCGAGAGACGTGAACCAGAAAAACCAGTAGCGTGAGGCAGGCTAAGAGACGTGAAACAGCAGACCAGAACGTGCAACAGCGTGACTGATCAGAAGCGTGGGGCAGGCCGTGAGACGTGAAATGGTAAACCAGAAGCTTGAGTGCAACCTGTGAAATCGTGAGACGGTGAAAGCAGGAGTTGTGTGAAACAACCTAGAGAAGGAATTTGGCAAAGCATCGGAAAGAACTCAACATATTTCCAGATTTCTTCAAGAGAGGTTAGAGAGCGTTGTGGTGAACTTCTAAGCGAAAGTGGAGCAGCCTTTCAATTCAACAGAGGCAAGACAAGCTAGAAGAAGGGTAGACACAGTAAGTGACACTCTTTGTATTGTACTTGCTTAGTAATTGCAATAGTGAAAAGAGCAGAAGATTAAGACATCCATTGTAACTGGAATTCTCAAGTATAGTGGATAGTCTCGGTAAGGGAGAGTCCCTACCACCGTGGATGTACGTCACGTTGACGGAACCACGTAAATCTCGTGTCTTTAATTTGCTTTACGTTCTGTGTTTTGAATTGAGTTGTGAACACAACTAAAGTATCAGTCAACCCATAACCTAACGAAAACCTAAACAAGAACATTCGAATTGTCTATTAAGCAAGGTGTCTGAAAGGTGACTTTGGAGACTATTGTGATTAGTAGGTAGCAATAAATCTACCTTAGTCGAATCTAATAAAGAGTTCGCTTTTAAGATGAGATTGAAGTTGTTCACTTTCCTGCGAATTGTGAATTGTGGTGATACTGATTCACCCCCCTCTTAGTATCACAAATTAGTACATCCTAGGGTGAAGTTAGAAACTTCAACTTAAATCAAATTATAAAACAACTATAGAAAAAAAAAAGCAACTATAAAACAAAAAAGGAATTAAAAAATATTAAAAAATTAATATATATATATATATAATATACTAAATTAAATTAAAATATATAACATATATTATAATAATTATTCTAATAATTAATTAGAATATGGATTATAATATATAATATGAATTATAATATGGAATAAGAAATATAGAATAAATTTGGAATAAATATATAATATGAATTATAATATGGAATAAGAAATATAAAATAAATTTGGAATAAATATTAATATGAAATGAAAACATATTGCGTCCAATAGAATTTGAACCTATACCAAGGTTTAGAAGACCTATGTCCTATCCATTAGACAGTGGATGTTTTTCAATTCAAATTTTTTCCTTTTTTTTGTTTTCTTATTGATAAATGATAAAAAAGAATATTGAAAAAATTATAGGAATTACATAGTTAACTAAATGATGGATTAAACTTTCTAGAATTCTATTTATAAATTTTATTTATATATTATATAATTAATATTATATATAGTATTCTATATAGTAATAGAATATAATATACTATGATATATATATATATATATATATATATATATATATATATATAGTAATTATTATGTATAGTATTATAATTATATTAATTATTATATATAGTAATAGTATATTATATTTTATTACTATTCTATTATTATTTATTACCATTACTTTTCCCTCATTATTATTTCATTCTTGTAATAGATAGATAACAAAATATAGCTAATAAATAGATTACAGTTATAGTATAATTTAAATACTTAAATATACTAACTAATAAGACTTTGACTATTAAGCATTTACCTCAAACTTAGGGGCAACCACTTGCGGTTGACTAGAAGTGAAGGTTAGCTTTGTTTTCTATAAGCTCTTAATAAACAATACTTGTTGAGACTTCTAAAATTTATTTGTTACAAACTCTGTTTTCTTTTGATCGTCTATTTGCTGTAGGCTTTGTTTTCTTCTTACCGTAGGCTGTTCTTACCGTAGGCTATTGTGTTTGAACAACTAGATTGATAGTAATCCCAATCTTAGCCAATACACTCTGATGGTAACCAGTAGTCGCTTGAGTTTCCAACAACTGGAAAACAATAAATGAGGATGAGGATTAATTACCAAAGGTTACCTATGCACATAATTTTGAAATAAGTAGCTTAATTTTCAAGTTCGTAAACTCCATAGGTATTTCAACCATGTAATGCAAAACAAAATCTATTCATTGAAGCATAATTTTTCGTATAATCTTTTTTTATGGATGAAAGGAAGAGGAGTGCACAAACAGATAAAATGTCTATTTTAATACCTACTCCTAAAATCTATTTGTTTTAGGCTATGTTTGCTTCTTACCATTTATTTGCTCAAAACTCTGATTTCTTCTTACAGTTTATTTGCTACAGGCTTTGTTTTCTTCTTTCTGTAGGTTGCTCTATTTTCTATTAGCTTCTTTAGGTTCTGTTTTCTTCTTACCGTATATTTGCTACAGACTCTATTTTCTTTCTACCTTAGGCTACTCTGTTTTCTTCTTCCTTTCTATTTGCTACAAGCTCTATTTTCTTCTTACAATAGGTTGCTTTATTTTCTATAGGCTTCTACAAGCTAGAGGCTCTATTTTTTCTTTACCATAGGCTACTCTATTTGAACAAGTGGATTGATAGTCCTCCTAATATTAGCCCATACATACACTCTAATGGTAGCTAGTAGTAACATGAGTTTCCAATAGTTGGAAAGTAACAAATGAGGACAAGGATTAATTACCAAAGGTTGCCTATGCACATAATTTTGAAAGAAGTAGCTTGATTTTCAAATTCATAAACCCCACGAGTATTTCAACCATGTAATGCAAAACATAATCTATTCATTGAAACTTAATTTGTTGTATAATCTTTTTTGATGGATGACATAAAGAGGACAAGCTCTATTTTGTTCTTACTATCTATTTGCTACAGGTGTTGTTTTCTTCTTTCCATATGCTACCCTATTTTCTACAGGCTCCTCTAGGTTTTATTTTTTTCTTATCATCTATTTGTTACAGGCTTTATTTTCTTCCAACCTTAGGTTGTTCTAGTTTCTATAGGCTTTATTTTCTTCTTACCATTTATTTGTTATAAGTTATGTTTTCTTCTTACCATAGGTTGTTCAGTTTTCTATAGGCTCGTATAGGCTCTGTATTCTTCCTACCATTTATTTGCTAGAGGCTCTGTTTTCTTCTTATCGGAGGCTGCTCTGTTTGGACAAGTGGATTGGCAGTCCTCCCAATCTTAACCCATACACTTTGATGGTAGCTAACAATCACATGAGTTTGCAACAATTGAAAAGCAACAAATGAGGATGAGGATTAATTACCAAAGGTTTCCAAGGCACATAATTTTGAAAGAAGTAGCTTAATTTTCAAATTTGTAAACTCTATAGGAATTTCAACCATACAATGCAAAATAAAATCTATTCATTGAAACATAATTTGCCACATAATCTTTTTTCATGGATGAAAGGAAAAGGAGTGCATGAGAAGATAAAATGTCTATTTTAGTACCTACTCCTAAAATCTATTTGTTACAGGCACTATTTTCTTCTTTCCTTATACTGCTTTATTTTTACAGGCTCCTCTAGGTTCTATTTTCTTCTTAATGTCTATTTGCTATAGGCTTTGTTTTTTTCCTACCTTAGGCTACTTTATTTCTATAGGCTCTATTTTCTTCTTACCATTTATTTGCTAGAGGCTCTGTTTTCTTCATACCATTTTTTTGCTAGAGGTTTTATTTTCTTTTTACCATCTATTTGCTAGAGGCTTTGTTTTCTTCTTACCAAAGGCTACTTTGTTTGGACAAGTGGATTGACAATCCTCCCAATCTTAGCCCATACACTTTGATGGTAGCCAACAGTCACATGAGTTTTCAACAGTTGCAAAGCAACAAATGAGAATGAGGATTACCAAATGTTGCATGTGCACCTAATTTTGAATGAAGTAGCTTAATTTTCAAATTCATAAACTCTATAGGTATTTCAACCATGTAATGCAAAACATAATCTATTCATTGAAACTTAATTTTCCATAAATTTTTTTTTAGTGGATGAAAGAAAAAGGAGTGCACGAACAAATGAAATGTCTATTTTAGTACATATTCCTAAAATCTATTTGCTACAAGCATTGTTTCCTTCTTACCATCTATTTGCTACAGGCTCTATTTTCCTCTTACCATAGGTTGCTTTATTTTTTACAGGCTCCTACAGCATCTATTTTCTTCTTACTGTTTATTTGCTAGAGGCTCTGTTTTCTTCTTATCTTCCATTTGCTAGAGGCTTTATTTTCTTCTTACCAAACGCTACTTTGTTTGGACAAGTGGACAGTCCTCCTAATCTGAACCCATACACTTTGATGGTGAACAACAGTCACATATGTTTCCAATAATTAAAATGCAATAAATAAAGATGAGGATTAATTACCAAAAGTTGCAAGTGCACATAATTTTGAAAGAAACAACATGATTTTCAAATTTGTAAACTCCACAAGTATTTTAGTTATGTAATGAAAAATAGAATCTATTAATTGAAGCTTAATTTGCCGTATAATCATTTTTGGTGGATGAAAGGAAGAAGAGTGCACGAATAGATAAAATTTCTATTTTAGTACCTACTCCTAAAATCTATTTGCTACAGGCCCTATTTTCTTCTTACCGTCTATTTGCTACAAGCTCTATTTTCTTCTTTTTGTTAGTTGCTCTATTTTTTACCAACTCCTCTAGGTTTTGTTTTCTTCTTACCATCTATTTGCTATAGACTCTATTTTTTTCCTACCTTAGGCTAGTTTGTTTCTACAGACTCAATTTTCTTCATACCATTCATTTCCTATTAACTTTATTTTCTTCTTATCATAGACTACTCTGTTTTCTACAAGCTCTTATAGGCTTTGTTTTCTTCTTTCTATTTATTTGCTAGAGGTTTGATTTTTTTTCTTACTATCTATTTGCTAGAGTCTTTGTTTTCTTCTTACCAAAGGCTGCTTTGTTTGGACATGTGAATTGACAGTCCTCCCAATCTTAGCCCATACACTCTAATGGTAGCCAATAGTCACACGAGTTTCCAATAGTTGGAATGCAACAAATGAGGATGAGGATTAATTACCAAAGGTTGCTAGTGCACATAATTTTGCAAGTAGCTTGATTTTCAAATTTGTAAACTTCACTTGTATTTTCTTTTTAGCATCTATTTGCTATAAGCTATGTTTTTTTCCTACCTTAGGTTGCTCTATTTCTACAACCTCTGTTTTCTTCTTATTGTCCATTTGCTAGAGACTCTATTTTCTTCTTACTGTGTATTTGCTAGAGCTTATGTTTTCTTCTTATTGGAGATTGTTTTGTTTGGACAAATGGATTGATAGTCCTCCCAATCTTAGCCCATACACTATAATGGTAGCCAACAGTCACAAGAGTTTCCAACAATTAGAAAGCAACAAATGTGGACAATAAGTAATTACAAAAGGTTACCTGTGAACATAATTTTGAAAGAAGTAGGTTGATTTTCAAATTCATAAACTCCATAGGTATTTTAGCCGTGTAATGCAAACCACAATCTATTCATTGAAGCTCAATTTTTCATATAATCTTTTTTGATGGATGAAAGAAAGAGCAGTGCACAAATAGATAAAATTTCTATTTTAGTACCTACTCCTAAAATCTATTTGCTATAGGCTCTATTTTGTTCTTACTGTCTATCTATTATAGGTTCCTCCAGGTTCTGTTTTATTCTTACCGTCTATTTTCTACAAGCTCGATTTTCTTTCTACCTTAGGCTACTTTGTTTTCTTCTTACCGTCTATTTACTATAAGCTTTATTTTCTTTTTACTATAGGCTACTCTGTTTTCTATAGGCTCTGTTTTCTTTTTACTATTTATTTACTAGAGGTTTTGTTTTCTTCTTACCGTAAGTTGTTCTATTTAGACAAGTGGATTAACTGTTCTCCTAATCTTAAGCCATACACTATAATGGTAGCCAATAGTCACATGAGTTTCCAATAGTTGGAAAGCAACAAATGAGTACAATAAGTAATTACCAAAGATTACCTATGCCATAATTTTGAAAAAAGTAGGTTGATTTTCAAATTCATAAACTCCACGAGTATTTCAACCATGTAATGCAAAACATAATCTATTCATTGAAGCTTAATTTGCTGTATAATCCTTTTTTATGGATGAAAGGAAAAGGAGTGCACAAATAGATAAGATGTCTATTTTAGTACTTACTCTTAAAATCTATTTACTACAGGCTTTATTTTCTTCTCACCGACTATTTGCTAGAGGCTCTATTTCTTCTTTCCGTAGGTTGCTATGTTTTCTATAGACTCTTCTAAGTTTTGTTTTCTTCTTATCATCTATTCTCTATAGGCGTTATTTTCCTCTTACCTTAGCTTGCTCTATTTTCTACGGGCTCTCTTTTCTTTTTACCATCTATTTGTTACAAGTTTTACTTTCTTCTTACCATAGGCTACTCTATTTTCTACAAGCTCCTACAAGCATTATTTTCTTCTTACCTTTTGTTGCTTTGTTTGGACAATTGGATTGACAATCCTTCCAATCCTAGTCTATGCACTCTAAAGGTAGCCCACTGTCATATGAGTTTCCAACATTTGAGATACAACAAATAAGGATAAGGATTAATTAGCAAAGGTTGCTTGTGCACATAATTTTGAAAGAAGTAGGTTGATTTTCAAATTCATAAAGTCCATAGGTATTTCAACCATGTAATGAAAAACTGAATCTATTCATTGAAACTTAATTTGCAATATAATCTTTTTTGATGGATGAAAGGAAATAGAGTGCACGAAGAGATAAAATATCCATTTTTGTACCTATTCCTAAAATTTATTTGCTACAGGCTTTGTTTCTTCTTTCTCTATGATGCTTTACTTTCTATAGGCTCCCTTAGGTTTTGTTTTATTTTTACTGACTATTTGCTATAGGCTCTATTTTTTTCCTACCTTAGGCTACTCTGTTTTCTATAGGCTTCTACAGGTTTTGTTTTCTTTTTATTTCTATTTGCTACAAGCACTATTTTTCTCTTACCATTGGCTACCTTGCCCTCAACATGCTATGTTTTCTTCTTACTATTTATTTCCTAAAGGCTCTATTTTCTTTTTATCATTTATTTGATCTATTTGGACAAGTGGATTGATTGTCCTCCTAATCTTAGGCCATACCCTTTGATTGTAACTAGCAATCACTTGAGTTTCCAACTATTGGAAAGCAACAAATGAGGATGAGAATTAATTACCAAAGGTTGCCTATGCACATATTTTTGAAAGAAGTAGCTTGATTTTCAAATTCATTTACTCCATGGATTTTTCAACCATGTAATGCAAAACAATATTTATTCATTGAAACTTATTTTACCGTATAATCTTTTTTTATGAATGAAAGGAAGAGTACACAAAGAGATAAAATGTCTATTTTAGTACCTACTCCTAAAATCTATTTGCTGCAAGCTCTAGTTTCTTCTTACCATTTATTTGCTATAGGCTTTGTTTTCTTCTTTCCGTAAATTGTTATGTTTTATACAAGCTCCTCCAAGTTCTGTTTTCTTATTATCATCTATTTGCTATAGGCTCTATTTTCTTCTTACCTTAGGTTTCTCTATTTTCTTCTTACTGTTTATTTGTTAGAGCTTTTGTTTTCTTCTTACCATCTATTTGCTAAAGGCTCTATTTTCTTCCTGCTGGGCACTACTTTTTTTGGACAAGTGGATTAACAGTCCTCCTAATCATAGCCAATACACTCTAATGGTGGCCAGCAGTGACATGAGTTTCCAATAGTTGTAAAGCAACAAATGAGGATGAGGATTAATTACCAAAGGTTGCATGTGCACATAATTTTGAAAGAAGTAGCTTGATTTTCAAATTCATATACTCTAAGGGTATTTCATCCATGTAATGCAAAACATAATTTATTGATTGAACCTTAATTTGCCATATAATCTTCTTTGATAGATAAAAGGAAGAGGAGTGTACAAACAAATAAAATGTCTATTTTAGTATCTACTTATAAAATCTATTTGTTACAGGTTTTATTTTCTTCTTAAGGTCTATTTGCTACAAGCTCTATTTTCTTCCTTTCATAGGCTGCTCAGTTTTCTTCTTACCATCTATTTGCTACAGGCTCGATTTTCTTCCTTCCTTTGGCTGCTCTATTTTCTGCAAGCTCCTTCGGGCTATGTTCTTCATACTGTCTATTTGTTACAAGCGTTCTTTTCTTCTTACCATAGGCTGCTCTATCTTGTTGAGACTTTTATGAAATCTATTTGCTACAAACTTTGTATTCTTCTTATCGTCTTTTTGCTACAGGCTCTATTTTCTTCTTACAGAAAAAAAAACCTACGACAATTCTCTGTGTTTTTGCCATGTTTGAAACTCCTTTTTACCCCTTCCCTACTAAAATTGAAGGCCAACTCCATTTGGCTTGCCTTGTAAAATTGATGCCTTTGTGTTTTTGGGTTTCCACTTCCCTACTAGTCAACTCTTTTGGCTTGCCTTCTAAAATCGATGCCTCTATTTTATTTTCTTTGTGTTAAATGTAATTTTTCAATTTCATACATAACTAGTATATGTGAGTCAAATAATTTATAAAGTTTATATTGAGTAGTACAACTTATAAAGTTTATATATTAGGATTTATGGAGTTGAGAGTTAAAGGAAATTAAGAATTAGAAACTTGTTAAATTGTGAAATAAAAATAGTTCCATTCAACTTTTTTATGTAAAGTGAAAATTGAATAGTTATACAACAATATTTTAAAGATATTACATATTATAAAATATAGTAAAAAGTGAAGTTTTAGATCTTATTATTTAAAATTATATATTACAAAGTTCTTAAAAATTTAAAAGTCAAGTAGAAGTCAATTAAAGTTAATGGAAAAAATTGTCAAAAAAACTCTTAATAATCTTATTAACACTATTAATAATGACTTAAAAGATAATTTATTAAAATTTAAAGATTATATCAAATTAATTTTCTATGAGCTCCTTGAGGTTTTCTTATCTTCTTACCATCTTTTTGCCATAGGCTTTATTTTCTTCCTACCTTAGGCTACTCTATTTTCTATAAGCTTTTACAAGCTTTGTTTTCTTCCTACCTTAACTTGCTCTATTTTTTACAAGCTTTTATAGGCTTTGTTTTCTTCTTATTGTCTATTTGCTATAAGATTTGTTTTCATCTTACCATAGGCTCCTCTACTTTCTACAAGCTTTGTTTTCTTCTTACCTTAGGCTGCTTTATTTTTCACAAGCTCTTACAGACTCTGTTTTCTTCTTAACAACTATTTGCTACAAGCTCTATTTTCTTCTTACCATAGGATGCTCTATTTTCTATAAGCTCTTATAGGCTTTATTTTCTTCTTACCATTTATTTGCTAAAGGTGCTTTTTCTTTCTTAACGTCTATTTGCTAGAGACTTTGTTTTCATCTTACTATAGGTGGCTCTGTTTGGACAAGTGGATTAATAGTCCACCCAATCTTATCCCGTACACTCTGATGAGTTTCCAACAGTTGGAAAGCTATAAATGGGGAGGAAAATTAATTCTTAAAAGTTGCATATGTATATAATTTTGAAAAAAGTAGCTTGATTTTCTAATTCGTTAACTCCATGAGTATGTCAACCATGTAATGCAAAACAAAATCTATTCATTGTAGCTTATTTTGCTGTATAATCTTTTTTGATGGATGAAAAGAAGTGGAGTGCACAAATAGATAAAATGTCTATTTTAGTACCTGCTCATAAAATCTATTTGCTAGAAGCTTTGTTTTCTCCTTATTGTTTATTTGCTACAGGCTCTTTTTGTAGGCTACAATAATTTCTACAAGTTCCTCCAAGTTATGTTGTCTTCTTATCATCTATTTGCTATAGTCTTTGTTTTCTTCCTACCTTAGGCTACTCTATTTTCTACAGGCTCCTACAAACTCTATTTTCTTCTTACTGTCTATTTGCTATAAGCTCTATTTTCTTTATATCATAGGATGCCCTATTTGCTATAAGCTTCTACAGGCTTTGTTTTCTTCTTACCATTTATTTTCTAGAGGCTCTTTTTCCATCTTAACCTTTATTTGCTAGAAGCTCTACTCTCATCTTACTGGTGGCAGTTCTGTTTGGACAAGTGGATTGATAGTCCACCCCATTCTAGCCCATACACTCTGATGAGTTTCCAATAGTTGGAAAGCAACAAATGAGGAGGAAAATTAATTCTTAAAAGTTACATGTCTACATAATTTTGAAAAAAGTAGCTTGATTTTCTAATTCCTATACTCCATGAGTATTTCAACCATGTAATGCAAAACAAAATATATTTATTGCAACTTAATTTTCCGTATAATCTTTTTTGATAGATGAAAATAAGTGGAGTGCACAAATAGATAAAATGTCTATTTTAATACCTGCTCCTACAATCTATTTGCTATTGGCTCTATTTTCTTCTTTTTGTAAGCTACTTTGTTTTCTATGGGCTCCTTTAGGTTTTCTTATCTACTTACCATCCTTTTACTGTAGGCTCTGTTTTCTTCCTACCTTAGGCTACTCTATTTTCTACAGGCTTTTACAAGCTCTGTTTTCTTCCAACCTTAGGCTACTCTGTTTTCTACAAGTTTCTACAGGCTTTGTTTTCTTCTTATCATCGATTTGCTATAGGCTTTGTTTTCATCTTACCATAGGCTACTCTACTTTCTACAGGCTTTGTTTTCTTCTTATCATTTATTTGCTAGAGGTTTTGTTCTCTTCTTACTGTTTATTTGCTAGATGCTCTATTTTCTTCTTACTGTAGGTTGCTCTATTTGGACATGTAGATTAACAATCCTCCTAATCTTAGCCCATACACTTTGATGGTAGCCAACAGTCATATGAGTTTCCAACTGTTGGAAAGCAACAAATGAGGATGAGAATTAATTACCAAAGGTTACCTGTGCACATAAATTTGAAAGAAGTAACTTGATTTTCAAATTCATAATCTCCATGAGTATTTCAACCATGTAATGAAAAAGATAATCTATTCATTAAAGCTTAATTTACCATTGAATCTTTTTTAATGGATGAAAGGAAGAGGAGTGCATGAATAGATAAAATGTCTATTTTAGTACCTACTCCTAAAATGATTTTGCTACGGGCTGTGTTTTCTTCCTATCATAGGCTACTCTATTTTCTACAGTCTCCTACAGGTTCTGTTTTCTTCTTATCCTCAATTTGCTATAGGCTCTATTTTCTTCTTACTTTAGGTTGCTCTATTTTCTACAGGCTCTGTTTCTTCTTACCTTTTATTTGTGAGAAGCTCTATTTTTCTTCTTACCGTTTATTTGCTAGAGGTTTTATTTTCTTCTTACGTAGGCTCTTACGTTTGGACAAGTGGATTAATAGTCCTCCCAATCTTATCCCATACACTCTAATGGTAGCCAAGAGTTGGAAAGGAACAAATTAAGAGGAAAATTAATTGTTAAAGGTTTTTTGTGCACATAATTTTGAAAGAAGTAGCTTGATTTTCTAATTTGTAAACTCTATAAGTGTTTCAACCATGTAATCTAAAACTGAATCTATTCTTTGAAGATTAATTTGTCGTATAATATTTTTTGATGGATGAAAGGAAGAGGAGTGCAGGAACAAATAACATGTCTATTTTAGTACCTACTCTTAAAATTTATTTTCTAGAAGCTTTGTTTTCTTCTTACTGTCTATTTGTTATAGTCTCTGTTTTCTTCTTTTCATAAGCTACAATAATTTCTACAAGCTCCTCTAAGTTTCATTTTCTTCTTATCATCTATTTGCTACAAGCTCTATTTTCTTTTGACTTAGACTACTTTGTTTTTACAAGCTCTTACAGACTCTATTTTCTTCTTACCATAAGATGTTTTGTTTTCTATAAGCTCCTACAGGCTTTGTTTTCTTCTTACCATTTATTTGTTAGAGGCTCTTTTTCTTTCTTAACGTCTATTTGCTAGAGGCTCTGTTTTTATCTTACCGAAGGTGGCTCTGTTTGGACAAGTGGATTGATAGTCCTCCTAATCTTATCCCATACACTCTGATGGTAGCCAACAGTCACATGAGTTTCCAACAATTGGAAAGAAACAAATGAGGAGGAAGATTAATTGCCTATGCACATAATTTTGAAAGAAGTAGCTTGATTTTCTAATTTGTAAACTCCACGAGTTTTTCGACCATATAATGCAAAACTAAATATATTCATTAAAGCTTAATTTCCCACATAATCTTTTTTGATGGATAAAAGGAAGTGGAATGCATAAATAGATAAAATGTCTATTTTAGTACCTACTCCTATAATCTATTTGCTACAAGCTCTATTTTTTTCTTTTTGTATGCTCTGTTTTCTATAGGCTCATACAAGTTTTGTTGTCTTCTTACCATCTTTTTGCTATAGGTTCTGTTTTCTTCCTACCTTAGGTTGCTCTATTTTCTACAAGCTCTTAGTGGTTCTATTTTCTTCTTACTGTTAATTTGCTATAGGCTTTATTTTCTTCTTACCATGGGCTACTCTATTTTCTCTAGGCTCCATTTTCTTCTTGCCTTCTATTTGTTAGTGGCTCTATTTATTTCTTAACATCTATTCACTAGAGGCTTTATTTTCTTGTTACCATAGGCTGCTTTGTTTGGATAAGTGGATTGATAGTCCTCCCAATCATAGGCCATACACTCTGATGGTAGCCAACAATCACATGAGTTTCTAACAGTTAGAATGGAACAAATAAGGGTGAGGATTAATTACCAAAAGTTTCCTATGCATATAATTTTGAAAGAAATAAATTGATTTTCAAATTCATAAATTCCATGGGTATTTCCACCTTGTAATACAAAATAGAATATATTCTTTGAAGTATAATTTGCCGTATAATATTTTTTGATGGATGAAAGGAAGAGGAGTGCACGAATAGATAAAATGTCTATTTTAGTACCTACTCCTAAAATCTATTTACTAGAGGCTTTGTTTTCTTCTTACTGTCTATTTGTTATAGGCTATGTTTTCTTCTTTCCATAGGCTAAACTAATTTTTATAGGCTCCTTTAGGTTATGTTTTCTTCTTATCATCTATTTTCTATAGGCTCTATTTTC
The DNA here is from genome assembly GCA_023213295.1 of Bruguiera hainesii. Classification (NCBI taxonomy): domain Eukaryota; kingdom Viridiplantae; phylum Streptophyta; class Magnoliopsida; order Malpighiales; family Rhizophoraceae; genus Bruguiera; species Bruguiera hainesii. Next base: position 8,756,769 of record JAHOYR010000018.1, read on the forward strand.
TTTCTATCGTTGGTTGCTTTGTTTTTTATAAGCTCTTATAGGCTTTGTTTTCTTCTTACCGTTTATTTGCTAAAGGTTCTATTTTTTTCTTACCATCTATTTGCTATAGGCTTTGTGTTCTTCTTACCATAGGATGTTCTATTTTTTATAAGCTCCAACAGACTTTGTTTTCTTCTTACTATTTATTTGCTAGAGGCTCTATTTCCTTCTTACTGTCTATTTGGTAAAGGCTCTGTTTCTTCTTACCAGAGGCTACTCTGTTTGGACAAGTGGATTGATAGTCCTCCTAATCTTAGCTCATTTATTCATTGTAGCTTAATTTGCTATATAATCTTTTTTTATGGATGAAAGGAAGTGAAGTGCATGAACAAATAAAATGTCTATATTAATACTTATTCCTAAAATCTATTTACTATATACCTACTCCTAAAATCTATTTACTACAAGTTCTCTTTTCTTCTTATCGTTTATTTGCTATAGGCTCTATTTATTCTTTCAATAGGCCACTCTCTTTTGTACAGGCTCCTATAAGCTCTTTTTTCTTCTTACCATACATTTGCCATAAGTTTTGTTTTTTTCTTACCATAGGCTACTCTATTTTCTACATGCTTTATTTTCCTTTTATGGTTTATTTGCTAGAGATTCTATTTTCTTCCTATCATCTATTTGCTGGAGGCTCCATTTTCTTCTTACTAGAGGTTGCTCTATTTGGACAAGTGGATTGATAGTCCTCCCAATCTTAGCCTATACACTTTGATGGTAGCCAGCAGTCACATGACTTTCCAACAATTGGAATGAAACAAATGAGGACGAGGATTAATTACCAAAAGCTGTCTATGCACATAATTTTTAAAGTAGCTTGATTTTGAAATTTGTAAACTCCACAGGTATTTCAACTATATAATGCAAAATTCAATCTATTCATTGAAGTTTTTCAACTATGTAATGCAAAATTGAATCTATTCATTGAAACTTAATTTCCCGTATAATCTTTTTTTATGGATGAAAGGAAAAGGAGTGTATAAACAAATAAAATGCCTATTTTAGTACCTACTCCCAAAATCTATTTGCTACAAGCTCTATTTTCTTCCTTTCATAGGTTGCTCTATTTTCTATAGGCTCTTACAAGTATTATTTTCTTCTTACCATCTTTTAGTGACAAGCTCTCTTTTTTTCCTACCTTAGGCTGCTCTGTTTTCTATAGGTTCCTACAAGTTCTGTTTTCTTTTTAATGTCAATTTGCTACAAGCTTTGTTTTCTTTTTATCATAGGCTGCTCTATTTTCTACAGGCTTTTACATGCTCTATTTTCTTCTTGTCTTCTATTTGTTAGAGGCTCTATTTTTGTTTACCATATATTTGCTAAAGGCTTTCTTTCCTTTTTACTGTAGGCTACTCTATTTGGACAAGTGGGTTGACAGTCCTCCCAATCATAGGCCATACACTCTAATGGTAGCCAACAATCACATGAGTTTCCAACAATTGGAAAGCAATAAATGAGGATAAAGATTAATTACCAAAAGTTTCCTGTGCACATAATAGCTTGATTTTTACATTTGCAAACTTTGCAAGTGTTTCAACCATGTAATGCAAAACAAAATCTATTCTTTAAAGCCTAATTGGCCATATAATATTTTTTGATGCATGAAAGGAAGAGGAGTGCACTAATAAATAAAATATATATTTTAGTACCTACTCCTAATATCTATTTGCTAGAGGTTTTATTTTTTTCTTATCATCTATTTGCTATAGGATCTGTTTTCTTCTTTCCATAAGTTACACTAATTTTTATAGGCTCTTCTAGGTTATGTTTTCTTCTTATCATCTATTTGCTACAAGCTCTATTTTCTTCCTATTGTTGGCTACTTTGTTTTCTACAGAGTTTGTTTTCTTCTTAACATTTATTTGCTACAAACTCTATTTTCTTTTTATTTTTTATTTGCTACAAGCTTTGTGTTCTTCTTACCATAAGATGTTATATTTTCTATAAGCTTCTACAGATTTTTTCTTCTTACATTTTATTTGCTAGAGGCTCTTTTTCCTTTTTAATGTCTATTTGCTAGAGGCTCTATTATCATCTTACTGTAAGTGGCTCTATTTGAACAAATGGATTCATAGTCCTCCCAATCTTAGCCCATACACTCTAACGGTAGCCAACAGTCACATAAGTTTCCAACAATTGGAAAGCAACAAATGAGGAGGAAGATTAATTGTTAAAGGTTGCTTATGCACATAATTTTGAAAGAAGTAGCTTGATTTTCTAATTCATAAACTCCACAAGTATTTCAACCATGTAATGCAAAACTGAATCTATTCTTTGAAGATTAATTTGCCGTATAATATTTTTTTATGGATGAAAGGAAAAGGAGTGCAAGAATAGATAAAATGTCTATTTTAGTAACTACTCTTAAAATCTATTTGCTAAAGGCTTTGTTTTCTTCCTACCTTAGGTTGCTCTATTTTCTACAGGCTCCTATAGACTCTATTTTCTTCTTACCATCTATTTGCTACAGGCTTTATTTTCTTCTTACCATAGGATGCTTTATTTTCTATAAACTCCTATAAGCTTTGTTTTCTTCTTACCATTTATTTGCTAAAGGCTCTTTCTCCATCTTAACCTCTATTTGCTAGAAGCTTTGTTCTCATCTTACCAGTGGCGGTTCTGTTTGGACAAGTGGATTGATAGTCCTCCCAATCTTAGCCCATACACTCTAATGAGTTTCCAAGAGTTGGAAAGCAATAAATAAGGAGGAAAATTAATTCTTAAAAGTTGCATGTGAACATAATTTTGAAAAAAGTAGCTTGATTTTCTAATTCCTAAACTCCACAAGTATTTTAACCATGTAATGCAAAACAAAATCTATTCACTGCAGCTTAATTTGCCGTATAATCTTTTTTGATGGATGAAAAGAAGTAGAGTGCACTAATAGATAAAATGTTTATTTTATTACTTACTCCTACAATTTATTTGCTATTGGCTCTAGTTTCTTCTTTTCGTAAGTTGCCTTGTTTTTTATAAGCTCCTTCATATTTTCTTATCATCTTACCATCTTTTTGCCACAAGCTCTGTTTTCTTCCTAACTTAGGCTACTCTAGTTTTTACAAGCATTTACAAGCCCTGTTTTCTTCCTACCTTAGGCTGCTCTATTTTCTATAGACTTCTACAAGCTTTGCTTTCTTCTTATCATTTATTTGCTACAGGCTTTATTTTCATCTTACCATAGGCTGCTTTGATTTCTACAAGCTTTGTTTTCTTCTTACCTTAGGCTACTCTAATTTTTACAAGCTCTTACAGACTTTGTTTTCATCTTAACGTCTATTTGCTATAAGCTTTATTTTCTTCTTACCATAGGATGCTCTATTTTCTATAAGCTCCTATAGGCTTTGTTTTCTTCTTACCATTTATTTGCTAGAGGCTCTTTTCCCTTCTTAATGTCTATTTGCTACAGGTTTTGTTTTCATCTTACCAGAGGCAGCTCTGTTTGGACAAATGGATTGATAGTCCTCCCAATCTTATCTTATACATTCTGATGGTAGCCAACAATCACATTAGTTTCCAATAGTTGGAAAGTAACAAATGAGGGGGAAGATTAATTCTTAAAGATTGCTTGAGCACATAATTTTGAAAGAAGTAGCTTGATTTTCTAATTCTTTAACTCCATGAGTATTTCAACCATGTAATGCAAAACTGAATCTATTATTTGAAGATTAATTTGTGGTATAATATTTTTTGATGGATGAAAGGAAGAGGAGTGCAAGAACAGATAAAATGTCTATTTTAGTACCTACTCCTAAAATCTATTTGCTAGAGGCTTTATTTTCTTCTTACCATCTATTTGCTACAGGCTTTGTCTTCTTTTTTTCATAGGCTACACTAATTTCTACAGGCTTCTCCAGGTTATGTTTTCTTCTTATCATCTATTTACTACAGGCTCTATTGCTCTGTTTTTTACAGGCTCCTACAAAATCTATTTTCTTCTTACTATCTATTTGCTATAGGCTCTATTTTCTTCTTACCATAAGATGCTTTGTTTTCTATAAGCTCCTCTAAGCTTTGTTTTCTTCTTGCCATTTATTTGCTAGAGGCTCTTTTTCCTTCTTAACGTCTATTTGCTAAAGGCTCTATTTTCATCTTACTAAAGGCAGCTCTGTTTGGACAAGTGGATTGATAGTCCTCCCAATCTTATCCCATACACTTTAATGGTAGCCAATAGTCACATGAGTTTCCAACAGTTAGCAAGCAACAAATGAGGAGGAAGATTAATTGCCTATACACATAATTTTGAAAGAAGTAGCTTGATTTTCAAATTCGTAAACTCCACAAGTTTTTCAACTATGTAATGTAAAATTGAAATTATTCATTGAAGATGAATTTCCATAAATCTTTTTTGATGGATGAAAGGAAGTGGAGTGCATGAACAGATAAAATGTCTACTTTAGTACCTACTCCTAAAATCATTTTTCTACAAGTTCTCTTTTCTTCTTACCGTCTATTTGCTACAAGCTCTATTTTCTTCTTACAATTTATTTTCCATAGGCTCTATTTTCTTCTTATTATAGGCTGTTGTGTTTTTTATAGGCTCTTATAGGCTCTATTTTCTTCTTACCATCTATTTGCTAGAGGCTTTGTTTTTTTCTTATCGTTTATCTGCTAGAATTTTCTTCTTACCATTAACAACTTTGTTTGGACAAATGGATTGATAGTCCTCCCAATCTTACCTCATACACTCTAATGGTACCTAGTAGTCACATGAGTTTACAACAGTTGAAAAGCAACAAATGAGGACAAAGATTAATTACCAAAGGTTTCCAATGCATACAATGACAAGTATTTCAATCATGTAATGCAAAATAGAATCTATTCATTGAAGCTTAATTTGCTGTAAAATTTTTTTTTATAGATGAAAGGAAGAGGAGGGCATAAACAAATAAAATGTTTATTTTAGTACTTACTTCTAAAATATATTTGCTACAGGCTCTATTTCTTCTTCCTATCTATTTACTATAGGCTCTATTTTCTACATGCTCTTATAGGTTTTTTTTTCTTCTTGCCGTCTATTTTAAAGAGGCATTGTTTTCTTCTTACCGTCTGTTTACTAAAGGCTTTATTTTTTACCTACCGTAGGCAGCTCTCTTTAGACAAGTGGATTGATAGTCCTCCTAATCCTAAGCCATACATTCTCATGCTAGCCAACAATCATATAAGTTTCTAATAGTTGGAAAGCAAAAAATGAGGATGAGGATTAATTGCCAAAAGTTGCCTGTGTATATAATTTTGGAAGAAGTAGCTTGATTTTCAAATTTGTAAACTCCACAGGTATTTCATCCATGTAATGCAAAATAGAATCTATTCATTATAGCTTAATTTTTCATATAATCTTTCTTGATGGATGAAAGGAAGAGGAGTGCCTGAACAAATAAAATGTTTATTTTAGTACCTACTCCTAAAATCTATTTGCTATAGGCTCTATTTTCTTCTTACCATCTATTTGCTATAGGCTCTCTTTTCTTCTTTTCGTAGGCTGCACTGTTTTCTACAGGCTCCTCTAGGTTTTGTTTTCTTCGTACCGTCTATTTACTACAAGCTCTATTTTCTTCCTGTTTTAGGTTGCTCTATTTTCTATAAGCTCCTACAGGCTTTATTTTCTTCCTACCATCTATTTGCTACATACTCTATTTTCTTCTTACCATAGGTTGCTTTATTTTTTGTAGGCTCTTACAAGCTTTTTTTTCTTCTTGTCGTCTATTTGCTAGAGGCATTGTTTTCATTTTACTATCTATTTGCTAGAGGCTTTATTTTCCTCTTACTGTAGGTTGCTCTATTTGGCCAAGTGGATTGACAATCCTCCGAATCTCAGGTTATACACTCGAATGGTAGCTCGCAGTCATATAAGAATCCAACAGTTGGAAAGCAACAAATGAGAATGAGGATTAATTACCGAAGGTTGCCTGTGCACATGAGTGTGAAAAAAGTAGCTTCATGTTCAAATTCATAAACTCCATGGGTGTTTCAACCATGTAATACAAAACAAAATCTATTCATTGTAGCTTAAATTTTCATATAATCTTACTTGATGGATGAAAGGAAGAGGAGTGCTTGAACAAATAAAATGTCTATTTTAGTACCTACTCCTAAAATCTATTTGCTACAAGCTTTGTTTTCTTCTTTCTGTAGATTGCACTATTTTTTAGAGGCTCCTCTATGTTTTCTTTTCTTCTTACCGTCAATTTGCTACAGGCTCTGTTTTCTTCCTACCTTAGGTTGCTCTATTTTCTACAAGCTCTATTTTCTTCTTACCATAGGCTCTTCTCTTTTCTTCTTGTCATCTATTTGCTAGAGGGACTATTTTCTTCTTACTGTCTATTTACTAGAGGCTTTGTTTTCTTCTTACTATAGGCAGCTCTGTGTGGACAAGTGGATTGATAGTCCTCCTAATCCTAGGCCATACATTTTAATGGTAGCCAACAGTCATATAAGTTTCCAATAGTTGAAAAGCAACAAATGAGGATGAGGATTGATTACCAAAGGTTGATTGTGTATATAATTTTGGAAGAAGACTCCTTTAGGTTCTATTTTCTTCTTAACGTTTATTTGCTACAGACTCTATTTTCTTCCTACCTTAGGTTGCTTTGTTTTCTACAGGCTCCTACAGGCTCTATTTTCTTCCTACTATTTATTTGCTACAGGCTCTATTTTCTTCTTACCATAAGCTGCTTTATTTTCTATAGTCTTTTACAGGCTCTTTTTTCTTCTTGTTGTCTATTTGCTAAAGGCATTGTTTTCTTCTTATTGTCTATTTGCTAAAGGCTTTGTTTTCTTCTTACTGTAGGCTACTATGTTTGGCCAAGTGGATTGACAATCCTCCCAATCTTAGTCCATACACTCTGATGGTAGCCAGCAGTCATATGAGAATCCATCAGTTGGAAAGCAACAAATAAGGATGAGGATTAATTACCGAAGGTTGCCTGTACACATAAGTTTGAAAAAAGTAGCTTTATTTTCAAATACATAAACTCCATGGGTATTTTAACCATATAATACAAAACATAATCTATTCATTGTAGCTTAATTTTTCGTATAATCTTTCTTGAGGGATGAAAGGAAAAGAAGTGCCTGAACATATAAAATGTCTATCTTAGTATCTACTCCTAAAATTGTTTGCTACAGGCTCCATTTTCTTCTTACCATATATTTGCTATAGGTTCTGTTTTCTTCTTTCCATAGGCTGCACTATTTTCTATAGGCTCCTCTAGGTTCTATTTTCTTCTTACCGTCTATTTGTTCAAAGCTCTGTTTTCTTCCTACCTTAGGTTGCTCTGTTTTCTACAAGCTCCTACAGGCTCTATTTTCTTCCTACCATCTATTTGCTATAAGCTCTATTTTCTTCTTACCATAAGTTGTTTTATTTTTTATAGGCTCTTATAGGCTTTTTTTTCTTCTTGTCGTCTATTTGCTAAAGGCATTGTTTTCTTCTTATTGTCTATTTGCTAAAGGTATTATTTTCTTCTTATTGTCTATTTGCTAAAGGCTTTGTTTTCTTCTTATCGTAGGCTATTATGTTTGGCCAAGTGGATTGACAATCCTCCCAATCTTAGGTTGTACACTTTGATGGTAGCCAGCAGTCATATAAGAATCCATCAGTTGGAAAGCAACAAATGAGGATGAGGATTTATTACCGAAGGTTACTTATGCATATAAGTTTGAAAAAAGTAGCTTTATTTTCAAATTTGTAAACTCCATGGGTATTTCAACCATCTAGTACAAAACATAATCTAATCATTGTAGCTTAATTTTTTGTATAATCTTTCTTGATGGATGAAAGGAAGAGAAGTGCCTCAACATATAAAATGTCTATTTTAGTATCTACTCCTAAAATCTATTTGCCACAGGCTCCATTTTCTTCTTACCATATATTTGCTATAGGTTTTGTTTCCTCCTTTCCATAGGCTGCACTATTTTCTACAGGCTCCTCTAGGTTCTATTTTCTTCTTACTGTCTATTTGCTACAAGCTCTATTTTCTTCCTACCTTAGGTTGCTCTGTTTTCTACAAGCTCCTACAGGCTCTATTTTCTTCCTACCATCTATTTGTTACAGACTCTATTTTCTTTTTACCATAGGCTGCTCTATTTTCTGTAGGCTCTTACAGGCTCTCTTTTGTTCTTGTCATTTATTTGCTAGAGGGATTGTTTTCTTCTTATTGTCTATTTGCTAGAGGCTCTATTTTCTTCTTACCATAAGCAGCTCTATATGGACAAGTGGATTGATAGTCCTCCTAATCTTAGGCCATACATTATGATGGTAGCCAATAGTCATATAAGTTTCCAACAGTTGGAAAGCAACAAATGACGACGAGGATTAGTTATCAAAGGTTAACTATGTATATGGTTTTGGAAAAAGTAGCTTGATTTTCAAATTTGTAAATTCTACAGGTATTTCATCCATGTAATGCAAAATAGAATCTATTCATTCTAACTTAATTTTTCGTCTAATCTTTCTTGATGGATGAAAGGAAGAGCAGTGCCCGAACAAATAAAATATCTATTTTAGTACATACTCAGAAAATCTATTTGCTACAGGTTTTATTTTCTTCTTACCATCTATTTGATATAGGGTATGTTTTCTTCCTACTTTAGGTTGCTCTTTTTTCTACAGACTCTTACAGGCTTTTTTTTCTTCCTACCATCCTTTTGCTATAGGCTATATTTTCTTCTTACCATAGGTTGCTCTGTTTTTTGTAGGCTCTTACAAGCTCTATTTTCTTCTTGTCGTCTATTTACTAGAGGTACTGTTTTCTTCTTACTGTCTATTTGCTAGAGGCTTTGTTTTTTTCTTACCGTAAGTAGCCCTGTTTGGACAAATGGATTGATAGTCCTCCCAATCCTAAGCCATACATTCTAATGGTAGCCAACAGTCATATAAATTTCCAACAGTTAGAAAGCAACAAATGACGACGATGATTAATTACTAAAGGTTGCCTGTGTATATAATTTTGGAAGAAGTAGCTTGATTTTCAAATTTGTAAACTCCACTAGTATTTCATCCTTGTAATGCAAATTAGAATCTATTCATTATAGCTTAATTTTTCGTATAACCTTTCTTGATGGATGAAAGGAAGAGGAGTGCCTGAACAAATAAAATGTTTGCTTTAGTACTTACTCTTAAAATCTATTTGCTACAGGCTCTGTTTTTTTCTTACCATCTATTTGCTACAGGCTCTATTTTCTTCTTTTCATAGGCTGCACTATTTTGTAGAGGCTTCTCTAGGTTCTGTTTTCTTCTTACTGTCTATTTGCTACAGACTCTGTTTTCTTCCTACCTTAGGTTGTTCTGTTTTCTACAGGCTCCTACAGGCTTTATTTTCTTCCTACCATCTATTTGCTACAAGCTCTATTTTCTTCTTACTATAGGCTACTCTATTTTCTGTAGGCTCTGACAGGCTCTTTTTTCTTCTTGTCGTCTATTTGCTAGAGGCTTTATTTTTTTCTTACCGTAGGTAACCCTATTTGGACAAGTGGATTGATAGTCCTCCCAATCCTAGGCCATACATTCTGGTCGTAGCTAACAATCATATATGTTTCCAATAGTTGGAAAGCAACAAATAAGGACAATGATTAATTACTAAAGGTTGCCTATGTATATAATTTTGGAAGAAGTAGCTTGATTTTCAAATTTGTAAACTCCACTGGAATTTCATCCATGTAATGCAAACTAGAATCTATTTATTGTAGTTTAATTTTTCATACAATCTTTCTTGATGGATGAAAGGAAGAGGAGTGCCTGAACAAATAAAATGTTTGTTTTAGTACCTACTCTTAAAATCTATTTGCTACAGGTTCCATTTTTTTCTTACCATCTATTTGCTACAGGCTTTGTTTTCTTCTTTCAGTAGGCTGCACTATTTTCTAGAGGCTTCTCTAGGTTCTGTTTTCTTCTTACCTTTTATTTGTTACAGACTTTATTTTCTTCCCACCTTAGGTTGGTATGTTTTCTATAGGCTCCTACAAGCTCTATCTTCTTCCTACCATCTATTTGCTACAAGCTTTGTTTTCTTCTTATTGTAGGCTACTCTATTTTCTGTAGGCTTTTACAAGCTCTTTTTTCTTCTTGTCGTCTATTTGCTAGAGGTATTGTTTTCTTCTTACTGTTTATTTGCTAGAGGCTCTGTTTTCTTCTTACCATAGGTTGCCTTGTGTGGCCAAGTGGATTGACAATCCTCCCAATCTCAGGCCATACACTATGATGGTAACCAACAATCACATGAGAATCCAATAATTGGAAAGCAACAAATGAGGATGAGGATTAATTATTGAAGGTTGCCTATGCACATAAGTTTGAAAAAAGTTGCTTCATTTCAAATTCCTAAACTTCATGGGTATTTCAACCATGTAATACAAAACAAAATCTATTCATTGAAACTTAATTTGTCATATAACCTTTTTTTATGGATGAAAGGAAAAGGAGTGCACGAATAGATAAAATGTCTATTTTTGTACCTACTCCAAAAATTTATTTGTTGCAGGCTCAATTTTCTTCTTATTGTCTATTTACCAGAGGTTCTATTTTCTTCTTTCCATATGCTACCCTATTTTCTACAAACTCCTTTAAGTTCTATTTTCCTCTTACCGTTTATTTACTATAGGCTCTATTTTCTTCCTACCTTAGGCTGCTCTATTTTCTATAGGCTCCAATAGGCTATGTTTTCTTGTTATCGTCTATTTGCTACAAGCTTTGTTTTCTTCTTACCATAGGCTACTCTATTTTCTACAAGCTCTATTTTCTTCTTATCATCTATTTGCTAGAGGCACTAATTTCTTCTTACCAGAGGGTGCTCTGTTTGGACAAGTGGATTGATAGTCCTCCTAATTATAGCCCATAGACTCTGATGGTTGTCAATAGTCACATGAGTTTCCAACAGTTGGAAAGTAACAAATGAGGATGAGGATAAATTACCAAAAGTTGCCTATGCACATTATATTAAAAGCAAGTTGATTTTCAAATTTGTATACTCCACGATAATTTCAACCATATAATACAAAACAAAATCTATTCATTGAAGTTTAATTTCTCGTATAATCTTTTTTTTTTTTGTTGGATGAAAGGAAAAGGAGTGCAAGAACAAATAAAAAGTCTATTTTAGTACCTACTCCTAAAATCTATTTTTAGCAAGCTCTGTTTTCTTCTTTCCGTATGCTACCCTATTTTCTACAAGCTTTTCTAGGTTCTATTTTCTTTTTACTGTCTATTTGCTACGGGCTCTCTTTTCTTCTTTCCATATGTTGCCCTATTTTCTACAGGTTCTTGTAGGTTCTATTTTCTTCTTACTGTCTATTTGCTATAGGCTCTTTTTTCTTCTTACCATAAGCTACTTTGTTTTCTTTTTACCGTCTATTTGCTAGAGGCTTTGTTTACATCTTACTATAGGCTGCTATGTTTGGACAAGTGGATTAAGAGTCCTCCCAATCGTAGCCCATCCACACTAATGGTAGCCAGTAGTCATATGAGTTTCCAATAGTTAGAAAGTAACAAATAAGGATGAGGATTAATTACCAAAGGTTGCACGCGCACATAATTTTGAAAGAAATAGCTTGATTTTCAAATTTGTAAACTTCATGGGTATTTCAACCATGTAATGCACAACAAAATCTATTCATTGAAACTTAATTTGAAGTATAATTTCTTTTGATGGATGAAAGGAAGAGGAGTGCACGAATATATAAATGTCCATTTTATTACCTACTATTAAAATCTATTTGCTATAGGCTCTATTTTCTTTTTTTCACAGGCTACTTTATTTTCTACAGACTCCTCTATGTTATGCTTTCTTTTTACCATCTATTTTGTTATATGTTCTATTTTCTTCTTACCATAGGATGCTTTGTTTTCTATAGGCTCCTACAAGCTTTGTTTTCTTCTCCCCGTCTATTTGCTAAAAGCTATATTTTCTTCTTATTGTCTATTTGCTAGAGACTTTATTTCTTCTTACCATAGGTTGCTCTGTTTGGACAAGTGGATTGATAGTCCTCCCATTCCTAACCCATACACTCTATGCACATAATTTTGAAAGTAGCTTGATTTTCAAATTCGTAAACTCCACAGCTATTTTAACCATGTAATTCACAACAGAATCTATTCATTGAATCTTAATTTGTCATATAATCTCTTTTGATGGATGAAAGGCATATGAGTGCATGAATAGATAAAATGTCTATTTTAGTACCTACTCTTAAAATCTATTTGTTACAGGCTTTATTTTATTCCTTCCACAGGCTGCTTTATTTTCTACAAGCTCCATCAAGTTCTATTTTTTTTTTTATTGTCTATTTGCTATAGCATTTATTTTTCTTCTTAGCATAGGCTACTCTATTTTCTAGAGGCCCTTACTGGCTTTATTTTCTTCTTGCCATCTATTTGCTAGAGCCTATATTTTCTTCCTATCGTCTATTTGTTAGAGCTTTTATTTTCTTCCTACTATAAGTTGCTTTATTTGGACAAATGGATTGACAATCCTCCCAATTATGCCATACACTTTGACTGTAGCCAGCAGTCTCATGAGTTTTCAAGAGTTGGAAAGCAACTAATAAGGATGAGGATTAAATAGCAAAGGTTGCATGTGCACATCATTTTGAAAGAAGGAGCATGATTTTCACATTCGTAAACTTCGTGGGTATTTCAACCAGGTAAGCTAAACAGAATCTATTCATTGAAATTTAATTTTCCATGTAATATTTTTTTATGGATGAAAGAAAGAGGAGTGCACGAACAAATAAAATGTCTATTTGTTCTAGGTTTAGTTTTCTTCTTATCATCTATTTGCTAGAGGCTCTATTTTCTTCTTTACACATGCTACCCTATTTTCTACAAGCTCCTCCAGGTTTTGTTTTCTTTTTACCATCTATTAGCTAGAGGCCCTATTTTCCTCTAACCTTAGTCTGCTCTATTTTCTACGAGCTCCTATAGGCTCTATTTTCTTCTTATTGTTTATTTGCTACAAGCTATTTTTTCTTCTTACCATAGGCTGAATTATTTTCTTCTTACCTTCTATTTGCTAGAGGCTTTGTTTTCATCTTATCGTAGGTTGCTCTATTTGGACAAGTGGATTGACAGCACTCCCAATCTTTGCCCATCCACTCTAATGGTAGCCAGCAGTCACATGAGTTTCCAACAGTTGGAAAGCAATAAATGAGGACGAGGATTAATTTGAAACTTAATTTGTTCGTACTTAAACCTACTCCTAAAATCTATTTGCTCCAGACTCTGTTTTCTTCTTATTGTCTTTTTCCTACAAGCTCTATTTTCTTCTTTTCATATGTTGCTCTGTTTTCTACAAGCTCCTTCAGGTTCTATTTTCTTCTTACTGTCTATTTGCTATAGGCTCTGTTTGCTTCCTACATTAGGTTGCTTTGTTTTCTATAGGCTCTATTTCTTTTTGTCATCTATTTGCTACAAGCTCTATTTTCTTCTTTCCATATGCTGCTCTATTTTCTAAAGGCTCCTCTAAATTCTGTTTTCTTCTTACCATCTATTTGCTACAGGCTCTATTTTCTTCCGACTTTAGGCTACTCAGTTTTCTATAGGCTCTTACAATTTTTGCTTTTTATTACTATTTATTTACTAAAGGCTCTATTTTCTTCTTATCATTTATTTGCTAGGGTTTTTGTTTTCTTCTTATCGTTTATTTGTTAGAGACTCTATTTTCTTCTTACCATCGGCTACTTTGTTTGGACAAGTGGATTGATAGTCCTCCCAATCTTAAGCCATACACTTTGATGGTAACGAGCAGTCACATGAGTTTCCAACAGTTGGAAAGTAATAAATGAGGACGAGGATTAATTACCAAAGGTTACCTATACACATAATTTTGAAAGAAGTAGCTTGATTTTCAAATTCGTAAACTCCACAGGTATTTCAACTGTGTAATGCACAACAAAATCTATTCTTTGAATCTAAATTTGCAATATGATCTTTTTTTATGGATGAAAAGAATAAGAGTGCACAAATAGATAAAATGTCTATTTTAGTGCTTAATTCTAAAATCTTTTTATTACAGGCTCTATTTTCTTTCTTATTGTTTATTTGCTACAAGCTCTATTTTCTTCTTTCCATATATTGTTTTGTTTTCTACAAGATCCTCTAAGTTCTGTTTTCTTCTTTCCGTCTATTTGCTATAAGCTCTATTTCCTTCCTACATTAGGTTGCTTTGTTTTCTACAGGCTCTATTTCTTCTTACTGTCTATTTGCTACACGCTCTATTTTCTTCTTTCCATATGTCGCTCTATTTTCTATAAGCTCCACTAGGTTCTATTTTCTTCTTACCGTCTATTTGCTACATGCTCTATTTTCTTCCTACCTTAGACTACTAAGTTTTCTACATGCTCCTACAATCTCTCTTTCTTCTTACCATCTATTTACTACAGGCTCTATTTTCTTCTTATCATTAATTTGCTAGGGGCTCTATTTTCTTCTTACCTTCTATTTGCTAAGGGCTCTGTTTCCTTCTTACCTTTTATTTGCTATAGGCTCTATTATCTTCTTACGATAAGCTGCTCTATTTAGACAAGTGGATTACTAGTCCTCCCAATCTTAAGCCATACACTTTGATGGTAGCCATCAATCACATGAGTTTCCAACAGTTGGAAAGCAACAAATGAGGATGATGATTAATTCCTAAAAGTTATCTGTGCACATAATTTTGAAAAAGGTTGCTTGATTTTCGAATTCGTAAACTCCATAGGTATTTCAACCATGTAATGCGCAATAGAATCCATTCTTTGAATTGTAATTTGTAGTATGATCTTTTTTTATGGATGAAAGGAAGAGGAGTGCACTAACAGATAAAATGCCTATTTTAGTACTTACTTCTAAAATCTATCTGCTACATGTTCTTTTTTCTTCTTATGATCTATTTGTTATAGGCTTTGTTTTCTTCTTTTTGTATGCTTTTCTGTTTTATATAGGCTCTATAAGGTTTTATTTTCTTCTTACTGTTTATTTGCTATAGGCTTTGTGTTCTTCCCACCTTAGGCTACTTTGTTTTATATAGGCTCCTATAGGCTCTATTTTCTTCTTGTCGTCTATTTACTATAGGGTCTTTTTTCTTCATATCATAGGTTGCTCTATTTTCTTTTTACTATCTATTTGCTAAAGGCTCTATTTTCTTCCTATCATAGGTTATTATGTTTAGACAAGTGGGTTAACAGTCCTCTCAATCTTAGACCATGCATTCTAATGGTAGCCAGTAGTCACATGAGCTTCCAACAGTTGGAAAGAAACAAATGAGGAAGATGATTAGTTACCAAAGGTTCTCTGTACACATAATTTTGAAAGAAGTAGCTTGATTTTCACATACATAAACTCCATAGGTATTTCAATTATGTAATGCAAAACACAATATAGTCCTTAAAACTCAATTTGCTATATAATCCTTTTTTACGGATGAAAGGAAGAGGAGTGCACGAATAGATAAAATGTCTATTTTAGTATCTACTCCTAAAATCTATTTGGTCCAGACTCTATTTTCTTCTTATTGTTTATTTCTTATACGCTTTATTTTTTTCTTTTCGTATGCTACTCTATTTCTTCTTACAGTATGTTTACTACAGGCTCTGTTTTCTTCCTATATTAGTCTGCTCTCTTTTCCATAGGCTCTATTTCTTCTTGTCGTCTATTTGCTACAAGTTCTATTTTCTTCCTACATTAGGCTGCTTTGTTTTCTACAGGCTCTATTTCTTCTTGTTGTCTATTTACTACAAGTTCTATTTTCTTCTTTCAATATGTTACTCTATTTTCTACAAGCTCCTCCAAGTTCTATTTTCTTCTTACTATCTATTTGCTATAAGATCTGTTTTCTTCTTACCTTAGGCTGCTCAGTTTTCTACAGGTCCTACAGTCTCTGTTTCTTCTTACCGTCTATTTGCTATAGGCTTTATTTTCTTCTTACCTTCTATTTGTTGAGGCTCTGTTTTCTTCTTACCATAGGTTGCATGTTTGGACAAGTGGATTAACAGTCCTCCCAATCTTAGGCCATACACTTTGATGGTAGCAAGCAGTCACATGAGTTTCCAACAATTGGAATGCAACAAATGAGGATGATGATTAATTACCAAAGGTTGCCTATGCACATAATTTTGAAAGAAGTAGTTTGATTTTCAATTTCGTAAACTCCACTAGTATTTCAACCATGTAATGCACACCAAAATCTATTCTTTGAATCTTAATTTGTAGTATGATCTTTTCTGATGGATTCCAACTGTTGGATACTTATGTGACTGTTGGCTACCATCAACCCACTTGCTCAAACAAAACAATGTATAGTAAGAAGAAAAAAGAGCCTCGAGCAAATGGATAGTAAAAAGAAAACAAAACTTCTAGTAAATAAATGGTAAGAAGAAAACAGAACTTGTAGGAGCCTTTAGAAAACATAATAGCCTATAGTAAGAAGAAAACAGAGCCTGTAGGAGCCTTTAGAAAATAGAGAAGCTTATAGTAAGAAGAAAACAAAGCTTATGGCAAATAGATGGTAAAAAGAAAATAGGGCTTGTAGGACCTTGTAGAAAATAAAGTAGCCTAAGGTGGGAAAAAAAACAGAACCTGTAGCAAATAAACGGTGAGAAGAAAACAAAACCTGAAGGAGCCTATAGAAAACATAGTATACAAAAAGAAGAAAATAGAGCCTATATCAAATAGACGGTAAGGAGAAAATAAAGCCTGCAGCAAATAGATTTTAGGAGTAGGTATTGAAATAGACATTTTATTTGTTCGTACATTCTTCTTCCTTTCATCAATAAAAAAGATTGTATGACAAATTAAGTTTCAATGAATAGATTTTATTTTTCATTATATGGTTGAAATACCAATGGAGTTTATGAATTTGAAAATAAAGCAACTTCTTTCAAAATTATGTGCACAAGTAACCTTTGGTAATTAATCCTTGTCCTCATTTGTTGCTTTCCAACTATCAAAAACTCATGTGACTGCTGGTTACCATCAGAGTGTATGGGCTAAGATTGGGAGCACTGTTAATCTACTTGTTCAAACAGAGCAGCTTCTAGTAAGAATAGAAAATGCTAAAAGAAAATAAAACCTTTAGCAAATAAACGGTAAGAAGAAAACAAAACTTGCAAGAGCCTGTAGAAAACATAGTAACCTATGGTAAGAAGAAAATAGAGCCTGTAGCAAATAAAAGCTAAGAAGAAAATATAGCTTGTAAGAGCCAGTAGAAAATAGAGTAGCCTAAGCTAAGAAAAAAATAAAGCTTGTAGCAAATAAACAATAAGAAGAAAACATATCTTAGAAGAGCCTATAGAAAATAGAGATGCCTACAAAAAGAAGAAAACAAAACCTATAGCAAATAAATTTTAGGAGTAGGTACCAAAATAGACATTTTATCTGCTTGTGCACTCCTCTTTCTTTCATTCATAAAAAAAGATTATATGACAAATTAAACTTCAATAAATAGATTCTATTTTGCATTAAATGGTTGAAACACCCATGGAGTTTACGAATGTGAAAATCAAGCTATTTCTTTCAAAATTATTTGCATAGGCAACCTTTGATAATTAATCCTCATCCATATTTGTTACTTTCCAATTGTTGGAAACTCATGTAATTCTTGGCTACCATCAGAGTGTATGGGCTAAGATTGCGAGAATTGTCAATCCACTTGTCCAAACAGTGTAGCATACAGTAAGAAGAAAATAAAGACTCTAGCAAAGACTATAAGAAGAAAATAAAACCTATAAAAAACAGAGCAACCTATGGTAAGAAGAAAATAGAGCCTATAGCAAATAAATGATATGAAGAAATAGAGCCCAAAGGAGCCCATAGAAAATAAAGCAGCCTGAGGAAGGAAGAAAATAGAGCTTGTAGCAAATAGATGATAAGAAGAAAATAGAACCTAAAGGAGCCTAAGGAAAGAAGAAAACAAAGCCTATAGCAAATAAATTTTATAAGTAGATACTAAAATAGACATTTTATTTGTTTGTACACTCCTCTTCCTTTCATCCATCAAAAAAGATTATACGCAAATTAAGTTTCAATCAATAGATTATGTTTTGTATTACATAGATGAAATACCCCTAGAGTATACGTATTTGAAAATCAAGCTAGTTCTTTCAAAAATATGTGCATAAGTAACCATTGGTAATTAATCCTCGTCTTTATTTGTTGCTTTCCAACTATTGGAAACTCATGTCACTTATGGCTACCATCAGAGTGTATGGGCTAAAATTGGGAGGATTGTCAATCCACTCGTCCAAACAAAGTAGTGTCTACTAGGAAGAAAATAGAGTTTCTAGCAAATAAATGGTAAGAAGAAAACAAAACCTCTAACAAATAAATGGTAAAAAGAAAACAAAGCAGCCTATAGTAAGAAGAAAACAAAGCCTATAGTAAATAGACAATAAAAAGAAAATAGAGCCTATGGCAAATAGATGGTAATAAGAAAACAAAATTTGGAGGAGCTTGAAAACAGAGTAGCCTAAGGTGGGAAAAAAATAGAGTCTATAACAAATAGTCAGTAAAAATAAAACAGAACTTAGAGGAGCCTATAGAAAATAGAGCAGCATAGGGAAAGAAGAAACAAAACCTGTAGCAAATAGACAGTAAGAAGAAAACAAAACCTGTAGCAAATAGACGGTAAGAAGAAAACAAAGCCTATAGCAAATAGACAGTAAGAATAAAACAAAACTTGTAGCAAATAGATTTTATGAGTAGGTATTAAAATAGGCATTTTATCTCTTTGTGCACTCCTTTTCCTTTCATCCATCAAAAAAGATTATATGGCAAATTAAGTTTCAATGAATAGATTATGTTTTGCATTACATGGTTGAAGTACTCGTGGAGTTTACGAATTTGAAAATCAACTTACTTCTTTCAAAATTATGTGCATAAGCAACCTTTGGTAATTAATCCTTGTCCTTATTTGTTGAATTTGAACTATTGGAAACTCATATGATAGTTGGCTACCATTAAAGTGCATGGGCTAAGATTGGGAGGATTGTCAATCCACTTGTTCAAATAAAGCAACACCAGGTAAGAAGAAAATAAAGCTTTTAGTAAATAAACGGTAAGAAGAAAACAATGTATGTAGGAGCCTGTAGAAAATATAGCAGCCTATGGTAAGAAGAAAATAAAGCCTATAGCAAATAAACGGTAAGAAGAAAAGAGAGCATGTTGGAGCCTGTAGAAAATAGAGCAAGTTAAGGGAGGACGAAAATAACATCTATAAAGAATAGACGATAAGAAGAAAACAAAACTTAGAGGAGTTTGTAGAAAACATAATAGCCTATAGAAAGAAAAAATAGAGCCTCTAGCAAATAGACGATGAGAAGATAATAGAGCCTGTAGCAAATGGATTTTAGGAGTAGGTATTAAAATAGACATTTTATCTATTCATGTGCTCCTTTTCCTTTCATCCATAAAAAAGATAATATGACAAATTAAGTTTCAATGAATAGATTATGTTTTGCATTACATGGCTGAAATACCCATGAAGTTTATGAATTTGAAAATCAGCCTACTTCTTTCAAAATTATGTGCACAGGTAACCTTTGGGAATTACTCATTGTCCTCATTTGTTGCTTTCCAACTGTTGGAAACTCATGTGACTACTAGCTACCATCATAGTGCATGGCCTAAGATTGGGAGGACAATCAATCCACTTGTCCAAATAGAACAGCCTATGGTAAGAAGAAAACAGAGCCTATAGAAAATAGAGTAGCCTATGGTAAAAAGAAAATAAAGCCTATAGCAAATAGACAGTAAGAAGAAAATAAAGCCTGTAGAAAACAGAGTAGCCTAAGGTAGAAAGAAAATTGAGCTTGTAGAAAATAGATGGTAAGAATAAAATAAAACTTAGAGGAACCTATAATAAATAGACAGTAAGATGAAAGTAGAGCCTGTAGCAAATAGATTTTAGTAATAGGTACTAAAATAGACATTTTATCTATTTGTGCACTCCTCTTCCTTTCATCCATCAAAAAAGATTATACAGCAAATTAAGTTCAATGAATAGATTATGTTTTGCCTTACATGGCTGAAATACCTATGGGGTTTACAAATTTGAAAATCAACTTACTTCTTTCAAAATTATGTGCACAAGTAACCTTTCGTAATTACTCATTGTCCTCATTTGTTACTTTCCAAATATTGGAAACTCTTATGACTGTTCCCTACCATTAGAGTGTCTGAGCTATGATTAGGAGGACTGTCAATCCATTTGTCCAAACAAAGCAACCTCCAGTAAGAAAAAAACAAAGACTCTAGCAAATAGATGATAAGAAGAAAATAGAGCCTCTAGCAAATAAACGGTAAGAAAAAAATAGAGCCTATAGTAAATGGATGGTAAAAAGAAAATAGAGTTTGTAGAAATAGAGTAGCCTAAGGTAGCAAAAAAACATAACCTGTAGCAAATAGATGCTAAAGAGAAAATATAACATAGAGGAGTTTGTAGAAAATAGACCAATCTACAAAAGGAAGAAAACAGAGCTTACAGCAAATAGATTTTAGGAGTAGGTACAAAAATAGACATTTTATATGTTCGCATACTCCTCTTCCTTTCATCCATAAAAAAAGATTATATGGAAAATTAAACTTCAATGAATAGATTTTGTTCTACATTACGTGGTTGAAATACACGTGGAGTTTATAAATTTGAAAATCAAGCTACTTCTTTCAAAATTATGTGCATTGGCAACCTTTGGTAATAAATCCTCGTTTTCATTTGTTGCATTCCAACTGTTTGAAACTTGTGTGACTATTGGCTACCATTAGAGTGTATGGGCTAAGATTGGGAGGACTATCAATCCACATGTCTAAACAAAGCAACCTCCGGTAAGAAGAAAATAAAAACTCTAGCAAATAGACGGTAAGAAGAAAATAGAGTCTCTAGCAAATAAACGGTAAGAAAAAACAAGAGCCTGTAAGAGCTTATAGATAATAGAGTAGCCTATGGTAAGAAGAAAACAAAGCCTATAGGAAATGAACAATATGAAGAAAATAAAGCCTGTAGGAGCTTGTAGAAACAAAGCAACCTAAGGTAGGAAAAAAAACAGAGCCTGCAGGAAATAGATGGTAAGAAGAAAAAAAAACCTGAAGGAGTTAGTAGAAAATATAACAGCTTACAAAAAAAAGAAAATAAAGCCTGTAATAAATAGATAGTAAGAAGAAAATAGGGCCTGTAGCAAATAGATTTTAGGAGTAGGTACAAAAATAGACATTTTATCTATTCGTGCACTCCTCTTCCTTTCATCCACAAAAAAAGATTATAAGCAAATTAAACTTTAATGAATAGATTTTATTTTAATCCCATGGAGTTTACGAATTTGAAAATCAAGTTGTTTCTTTCAAAATTATGTGCACTAGCAACCTTTGGTAATTAATCCTCGTCCTTATTTGTTCCATTCCAACTGTTGGAAACTCGTGTGACTACTGGCTACCATCAAAGTGTATGGGCTAAGATTGGGAGGACTATCAATCCACTTGTCCAAACAGAGTAACTTTCGATAAGAAGAAAATAGAGCCTTTAGCAAATAAACAGTAGGAAGAAAACAAAGTTTGTAGAAAAGAGAGCAGCCTATGGTAAGAGGAAAATAGAGCCTATAGCAAATAAACGGTAAGAAGAAAACAGTTCCTGTAGCAAATAGATTTTAGGAGTAGGTACTAAAATAGACATTTCATTTGTTTGTGCACTCCTCTTCCTTTTATCCACTAAAAAAGATTATATTACAAATTAAGTTTCAATGACTAGATTATGTTTTGCATTACATGGTTGAAATACCCGTGGAGTTCATGAATTTGAAAATCAAGCTACTTTTTTCAAAATTATGTGCACATGCAATGTTTGGTAATTAATCCTCATCCTCATGTGTTGCTTTCCATTTGTTAAAAACTCATGTGACTGCTAGCTACCATCAAAGTGTCTAGGCTAAGATTAGGAGGACTGTCAATCCACTTGTCCAAACAAAGTAGCCTTTTGTAAGAAGAAAACAGAGCTTTTAGCAAATAGACGGTAAGAAGAAAAAAGAGCCTCTAACAAATAAATAGTAATAAGAAAATAGAGCTTCTAACAAATAAACAGTAAGAAGAAAATAGAGCATGTAGAAATAGAGTAGCCTAAGGTCGAAAAAAGACAAAGCTTGTAGCAAATAGGTGCTAAGAAGAAAATAAAACCTAGAGGAGCTTGTAGAAACATAGCAACCTTTGAAAAGAAGAAAGACATTTTATCTTTTCATGCACTCCTTTTCCTTTCATCCTTGAAAAAAGATTATATGGCAAATTAAGTTTCAATGAATAGATTTTGTTGTGCATTACATGGTTGAAATACCCGTGGAGTTTGCAAATTTGAAAATTAAGCTAGTTCTTTCAAAATTATGTGCACTGAAAACTTTTGGTAATTAATCCTCATCCTCATTTGTTGCTTTCCAACTGTTGCAAACTCATGTGACTGCTAGCTACCATTAAAGTGTATGGGCTAAGATTGGGAGGATTGTCAATCCACTTATCCAAACAGAGTAGCCTCCGGTAAGAAGAAAACAGAGCCTTTAACAAATAAAAGATAAGACGAAAATAGAGCCTCTAGCAAATAAATGGTAGGAAGAAAACAGAGCCTATAGAAAATAGAACAGCCTATGGTAAGAAGAAAACAGAGCTTATTGCAAATAGACGATAAGAAGAAAACACAGTAGACTCAGGTAGGAAGAAAATAAATCTTGCAACAAATAGAGAATAAGAAAAAATAGAACCTAAAGGAGCCTATAGAAAATAGGGCAGCATATGGAAAGAAGAAAACAATACTTGTAGCAAATAGACAGTGAGAATAAAATAGAGCCTGTAGCAAATAGATTTTAAGAGTAGGTACTAAAATAGGCATTTTATCTGTTTATACACTCCTCTTCTTTTCATCTAGAAAAAATGGTTATACGGCAAATTAAGTTTCAATGAATAGATTTTGTTTTGCATTACATGGTTGAGATACCCGTGGGGTTTATGAATTTGAAAATCAAGCTACTTCTTTCAAAATTATGTGCATAGGCAACCTTTGGTAATTAATCCTCATCCTCATTTGTTACTTTCCAACTATTGGAAATTCATATGACTGCTAGCTACCATCAGAGTGTTTGAGCAAAGATTGGGAGGACTATTAATCCACTTGTCCAAATAAAGTAGCCTACAGTAAAAGGAAAATAGAGCCTCTAACAAATATATGGTAAGAAGA
Source organism: Bruguiera hainesii (assembly GCA_023213295.1). Classification (NCBI taxonomy): domain Eukaryota; kingdom Viridiplantae; phylum Streptophyta; class Magnoliopsida; order Malpighiales; family Rhizophoraceae; genus Bruguiera; species Bruguiera hainesii. The sequence continues at coordinate 8,779,982 of JAHOYR010000018.1, forward strand.
AAACAGAGCTTGTAGGAAGAAAATAGAGCAACCTATTGTAAGAATAGAGCTTGTAGTAAATAGACGATAAGAAAAAAATAGAGTAGCCTAAGGTAGGAAGAAAACAAAACTTATAGCAAATAAATGGTAGGAAGAAAACAGAACTTGGAGGAGCCAATAGAAAATAGAGTACCTACAAAAAGAAGAAAACAAAGCCTGTAACAAATAGACAGTAAGAAGAAAATAGAGCTTATAACAAATAGATTTTAGGAGTAGGTATTAAAATAGACATTTTATCTATTCGTGCACTCCTCTTCCTTTCATCCATAAAAAAAGATTATACAAAAAATTATGCTTCAATAAATAAATTTTATTTTGCATTACATGGTTGAAATACCCATAGAATTTACAAATTTGAAAATCGAGCTACTTATTTCAAAATTATATGCATAAACAACCTTTGGTAATTAATCCTCATCCTTATTTATTGTTTTCCAGTTGTTGGAAACTTAAATGATTGCTGGTTACCATTAGAGTGTATAGGTTTCAAAATTATTCCCATTGTCCAAATAAAACAGCATACGGTAAGAAGAAAACAAAACTTGTAGCAAATAGATGGTAAAAAAAAGATAGAGCTTGTAACAAATAAATTTCAAAAGTCTCGGCAAGTATTGTTTATTAAGAGCCTATAGAAAATAAAGCTGACCTTCACTTCTAGTTGACCGCAAGTGGCTGCCCCCAATTTTGAGGTAAATGCTTAATAGTCAAAGTCTTATTAATTAGTATATTTAAGTATTTAAATTATATTATATCTGTAATCTATTTATTAGCTATATTTGGTTATCTATATATTACGAGAATGAAATAATAATAAGAGAAAAGTAATGGTAATAAATAATAATAGAATAGTAATAGAATATCATATAATATTACTATATATAATAATTAATATAATTCTATTACTATATAGAATACTATATATAATATTAATTATATAATATATAAATAAAATTTATGAATAGAATTCTAGAAAGTTTAATCCATCATTTAGTTAATTATGCAATTCCCAAAATCTTTTCAATATTCTTTTTTATCATTTACCAACAAGAAAACAAAAAAAAAAAGAAAAAATATTCTTTTCTAAACCTTGGTGTAGGTTCAAATCCTATTAGACATAATATATTTTCATTCTATATTAATATTTATTCCAATTTTATTCTATATATCTTATTCCATATTATAATTTATATTATATATTTTAATTTAATTTAGTATACAAATTTAGTATATTATATATTAGTATATATATATATATATATATATATATATATATATATATTATTTTTTAATATTTTTTAATTCATTTTTTTGTTTTTAGTTGTTTTTTTTCTATAGTTGTTTTATAGTTTATATTTATAATTTGATTTAAGTATTATACTTATTATAATCATGATCAAAGATTAAGAGTGATCAATTTCGTAGGTTGTAATCTTAATGGCAACTCCAATTTTATTCTGTCATTTTGCTACTATGGTTCACAAAAGTAGTAGCAGAAGATGAATTTTTAGTACATCCTAGATGTAAAGGCAAATGTGGAGACGTTGTCAATCCCTTCCCTTTTGGAGTTGGACCCAACTGTTCCTTGAACAACAAGTTTGTGGTAGATTGTAATGATACCTTTAGGCCTCCCAAACCTTTCTTGACAAGCATAGAAATGGAATTGCTTGGTGTTTCAATTGGAGGTTTGGTTCAAGTTAATAATTCAGTCTTTTTTTACAACTACAACAATACAAGCTTTGATGGAACAATTGACATGTCAGACAACCCATTCTTCTATTCAAGTGTATATAATAGGTTCATAGTTATAGGTTGCAACAATTATGCTGTGCTTTTGACGAATCACCGCCCTATTGGTGGGTGTCTTTCCTTTTGTAGCGGAACCCAAAGAAGTGATGGTTGTTATAGCCTAAGATGCTGTCAAGCCACCATTTCTCCTCACATTAAGTCTTTTGAAGTAGGGATGACTGGTGTTGTAAAAGATGATTCTAAGTATTGCAGTGACAACAAGACTGCCTTCATGGTTAACCAAGACTGGTTTGCTTCTAGGCAACTATCTCTTGACCTATTGATGTAGCGAGAATATGTTCCTGCAGTCCTTGAATGGGAAGCATTCTAGGGATATTGTCAACTAGCTAAAACTTCAGATCTTTTTTGCAGCAGCAATGGCTCTTGTTGGACACAGTTATCACAAAGGCATATATGTGTTTGCACTAATGGTTCCTCTGATTATTCCAAATCCTTTCACAAGATCCTTGACAAATGTGTAGATATTATAGCTTTAACTTAAATATAGAATATGACGCCACAAATATGATGTTGACTTGTAAATTTTTTTATAAAAATGTTGAAACTTGTTTTCTTTTGTTACGAATTTTTGAAATCCAATTAGTACTTGGGAACTCTTTTATAATTTATACATATAATTCTTACCAAAGATCCCTAAAATAACATTATTTTTCTTAATATTCCTAATTGGTAGGGGGCCGTTGTATGAACTCAAACTCACATTGTCATCTTCTTTGTATGTATATTGGGGATTGAGGATCCTATAACTGCTTATGTCCTGATGGGTACTTGCATCATGACAGTAAGAATACATGTTACCCACCATTTCTTCTGGAACTCGGTAAAAAATTTCAGCCTAAAGTTATCATCATAGGTATGCAATATCTATTTGGTTGTAGAATTAGTTGGAAGTCAGTTGTAAATTTGTTCAAGGATTTTGGACATTTTGAAAGCTCAAATTTGTGGTAGGCTAATCACTTCGACTAGATGTAGTTTATTATAGTCATTATAATAACACAATCATTTCTTAATCTTTCTGAATTAGAAATGATATCCAAATTTTTTCATAGAATTAAACTTATCTTCTGATTTGATGGTTGTACAGGCTGCAAATCTAGTATTTGATTACTTATACTAGTTATTAGTGCATGAGCATTGTACAAAACAATTCAAAGAAGAAAGGCCACTAAACTCAAACAAAAATGTTTCAAAAGAAATAGTGGTTTGCTATTGCAACAATGATTGTCTTCAAGAGCTAATAACATTGAGCAAATGAAACTATTTGGTTCCAAGGAACTAGAGAAGGCCACAAACAACTATAACGTGAGCTAAATCCTTAAAAATATCTCAATTAGAAGGCCACAACTATTTGGTTTCCATAATCATATTGTAACCACGTCAATATCTCAATGCATTCTAGTGAAGAAAGAAGTTTAATGACATATTTCTCTCTTTCAATGCAAGAGAACCACTTGTTTGTATACTTGATGCTTAAGTCCTCGAGTAAGGCCAGAAAGAAGAGATCAGAGTAGTTGCAAAGTTGGCAAAAAGATGTTTGCACTTGAATGGGAAGAAGAGGCCTACAATGAAAGTAGTGGCTATGGAGTTGAAAGTGATTAGAGCGTCGTTGGAGGCAGCTTTTTCAACCATTCATCAGGATTTTGGCCCCAACAAGGTGGATTATGCTAAAGCGGGCACTGCTAGACGTTGGGATATTGAATCCTCTCCATCTAGGTCACATTTGAACCACATCCCTATGCATATGGAAATTGATACAACCTCTACTCTCTAGCCAACACCTTAATTATTGTCAAATAATATATAAGTTTTTGACTACTTAACTAGACTTGGTTTGGTTAGATACAAATAAGAAGGGTTCAACTTTGATGCATGAACTATTTTCTATCTTGGTAGTTCTAAGAATGGGGCATACATCATTGGAACCTATATAACCAACATAATCCTCGCAGTTCCTTAGTGAACATATTTCGTTGCATTCCCTTTCCCAACTTCAGGTAAATGTTATTATTGGGGAAAAGAAAAAGAAGTTCTTGATTCATCGTGACTGAATTTCATTTGAAAAAAGACGATCAAGCATGGCATAAGATGCAAAAGTTATTTCAAATTTAAAAAATTCCAATACATACCATGTAAATCATTTGAAGGAAAAAGATTTTCAAATTTAAGTTAAATTAATTACAATAATAATAAAATAAATTTATATAATATAAAATTATATATGAACTACACTAATAAAAAAAAGTAAATATAAAATTTCATGTAAAACTCTTTTTACCAAAAAAATCAATTGCATTTATTAAAATATTGTCTTAATTATATTATACAATTTTTATTCTTATAATTAAAAATGAGGCCCTAAGATGGTAAATATAAATTTAATATATTCAAGTAAAATATTTTATATTATATATAAAAATATTATTATAATATATATATATATATATATATATTGCATTTTAATAGATTTATGTTTTTTTAATTAGATCATATATATCATAAATCTAATTTCACTAAAAGATTTTAGATCAAGTAGATGGATAGTACTATGCTTTAGTAACAAAGTCTTTTCAAAATTGGATCATTTGGTATCATATCAAGGCGATGTTTAGCTTTTGTGACCTCCAAATTATTTTAGGGATACCATAATGATGGTGGTGGGTAATCAAGGTTGTTGGCTTGCTAGTTGGCTTATAATTGTGTATAGAATCAATACACAAAAGTGGGTCGAGAAGGAAAAATAGTATCATGAAGAATGATATGAGAAAATAACTGAAGAAAAATAAATGATAGAGGTTTTTAATGCCTAGAACGATTGCATTACTACTAGGTTTCTATTACTCATACTAAAATGAGGCCAATGAATACATTTAACTTGCAATTTGGAATAAGTGTTTTACAAAACAAAGTAAACACCTAATTGAAATTGAAAGTGAAGATGCTTACTAGGGTGATACCATAGGAATTGAAAAAACAAGAGAATATTCTTGTAGTGAATATATCGTATAATAAGCTGACAGGTAGGTTTCTTGTTGAAGGCATATTTACAAGCTTGGATTATAGTACTTTGAAGAGAAATTTGGGAATTTATTCTTCTATGTTGAAAGGACCAAGTAAAATGAATGTTCCCAATGGCAACAAATCTTTAACCACATTGCATAGAAAGACGAAAGTCTCTTTCGTGCTTTCTCTTAGTTTTGCATTTCACTTTATGCTTATACTTGTAGAAAAATATATAAAAAAAAAAAGAAAACATTTCATTATATGCCTATACTTGTAGAAAATTATAAATAAATATACAAAATTTTAGATACATAAAGTTTACAGTTTAAAATACAATGTGTGAACAGTAATAGTATTACTCTTAAAAAGTGAAAATCATTAATCTTTCAATACATAAAGTGAAGCACGTGGCAGGAAGCAGGGAATGAAAGAGACAAATTCAGTCACATCAAAGCAAAGAGAGAGAGACTTGTACTAGAGCTTATAGACAAAAACTTGGACCATGTTTTGCAGAGAATATGTCAGGAGCCATATGGTCGAAATTGTCACATTAATTTTCCCTTCATGCTTATCCCTTCACATTCTATCTTTTCAAGCTTCCCTCTCTGCTTGCAAATTTCAAGGACCACCATAACACACAAAACATAATAAAAAAAAGAGAGGCAGAAAGAGAGAGGGGGTGGGCAAGAAATGGTGATAAATGGGTTTGGTTTTATTTTTATTATAGTTTCTGATTTTGGTAACTGGTCTTAAAAGTTTCATTAGAAATGATGATGTGCCCATTCTACTCAACAATGATGTTTTAGGCCTTCTTGTTTTCAAGTCAGGTATTATCGATGCATCTTCTTGTCTTAGCTTTCAAACGAAGATGATGACTCCCCCTGTTCATGGAATTTCATACAGTGCAATCCGGTGACTGGTCGAGTTTCTCAAGTCTCACTCGATGGCCTTAACTTATCCGGGAGATTTGGTAAAGGGCTTCAAAAGTTGCAAGGTTTGAAAACCTTATCACTTGCTCATAACAATTTTAGTGGAACTATCAGTTTTGAGCTTGGTCTTATGAGCAGTCTTGGAAGGCTTAAACTCAGACACAATAGTCTTTTTGGTCCCATTCCATCTTCGTTTGGTTCCACAAGATTTCTTGACCTTTCCAAAAACTCCTTCCTAGGATAAGTTTCTAATGATCTCTTATGAAACCGTATGTCCCTTCGTTACCTTTCTTTAGTTGACAATTTGCTTCAAGGGCCATTACCGAATGTAGTTGCCTGCTCTTCTTTAAACACTCTCAAGCTCTCCAACAACAAAATTTCTGGTGTCCCAGATTTTTCAACTGGAATTTGGTTACTTAAATGTCTTCGAACTTTACATTTTTCACACAATGCATTTTCCAAGTTTGTGCCAAAAGGGTATCTGCCATCCGCAACTTGAAAGATCTCCCGTTACAGGGCAACAAATTTTTGGGACCATTACCTGTGGATATTGGATTCTGCAGATACAAGAAGAAATTGATAGGTAACTTTGGGAATTTGAGACTTGTCGAGCAATGGATTTACTGGAAGCCTACCGTCATCAATTGGTGATCTGACTTCACTAAAGTACATGAGCTTGTCCAAAAAGAAGCTCACAAGTAGCATTCCAGCAATAATAGTTAACTGTGCCACAATATCAGTTATTCGAATTAGAGGTAACAGCCTTAATGGCAGCATACTGAAAGGCATTTTTATCTTGGGCTAGAAGAAGTAAATTTTTCACAATACAAATTGACGGGTTCCATTCCAACCGGTTTAAGTAAATTCTTTGGATCGGTTCACACATTGGACCATTCAAACAACTATCTCGCAGGACATATTCTTGTGAAAATGGGTCTATACTCAAATTTGGGATACTTGAATTTTTCGTGGAACAACCTTACCTTAAAAAATGCTGCTAGAGCTTGGCTACTTTCAGAACCTAAAGGTTTTGGATCTTCAAAGCAATGGACTGGTTGGCCCAATACTTGGGAATATATGTGAGTCTCGTAGCTTGATCATTCTTCAGTTGCATGGTAATTCCTTGACCAGGCCGCTTCCGAAGGAGATTGGAAATTCCTCAACTCTTTACTTGTTGTAAGGCCTTTGCTAATTTTTCTTCTATTAGTCATCTGCATCTTTTCTCTTTGGTTAAATTACATTACATTAGTAGCTTAGCCCATTAAGACACAAGGAAAATGATATATTATCATTAAGTAAATTCAAAATTGATAGTATATGAGTAATTGACCTACCTTTCTTAAGTGTAGAAATCAAGTAGGTTGATAACTTTGTACTTCAATGACTAGGCCTTTTCAAAATTGGATCATTTGGTATCGTATCAAATTGAAGGTGGACTTTAGCTTTTGCCACCATCAAATTATTATAAGGTATCATGGTGATGGTCAAAAGAGGCTAGAGGGTATTACAGTTATTGGGCCGCTAGTTAGTTTATAAAATTGTGTATAGAATCAACAGACAAAAGTGGATAGAGGGGTAAGTAAGGTAAAATAGTATAATAAATAATTATTTGAAAAAATAACTAAAAAATAAAATAAAAGAAATTTTTAATTCCCAAAATAATGTCATTACTATTGAATTTCTATTAGTCGTGTATTTAATTTCATAATATAAATGAAATACATTTTATTTAATTTTATAAATAAATAAAATTAAAATTTAAAAAATATTTTATTGAATTCTTATTATTTTTTATGTATTGTTATCTAATGTTGTACTTGTGAATATTGTAGATAATTAGCCTAAATAAGTTTTTGTGTCCAACATTATGCCTTGTACCATAAAGAAAATAAGCATAATTTTTATTAGAAATGGTCAAAAATATAATCATTATGACAATCCAAATGATATTTGCAATTGGACTCTTGCTAGCAATTCATTGGTGGGCAGCCTATGTTGAGGCTCAAGATGGTTTAATAGTTTAGGAGTGGATGAGAAAGCAGGTATAATTTAACACCAAAGTCACTAACTAAGATAAGGTAGCTGCTCATACAATTCATTACTAACTTACTTTGTGAGTCCAAAGCAGCTCTTTGCAAGTTTACATAGGAAAAAATGAAAAATCTCGTTAGATAGATCAAACCAAAACTGATAATGTAACTCTAGTCCATAAATTAGTGATCTATTTAGCACCTATGTTCATAGCCAAGCTAACTTTTACATTCTTAAAATTAGATGTAAACCATTATCACTTATTTGGATTCTACTCCTATGTTTGATTGCAGAATGGGTCTACAACTTTGCAAGTTTTATCATTGATTCTGCAAATAAATCCTTAAAAAGTATAAGGAATGTAGTGGTGTTGGATGATGACACTTGTATGACTTAAGTTGTGCTATTGCTAGAGAGAAATATGTTGATGACTTGAACAATCCTTGAATCCCCTTTGCCACCCCTTCTCCCTTGTCAAAAAATAAAAAATAAAAAACAAAGAAAATTATTTCCTCTCTAGATGGTAGTTAGTAGGAAACTAAGCAACTACCACAGAATTTTATTGGTTTATGCTTAGAAATTTTTCCTCATTCTTGACACCTGATCAGGTAATATATCAATTCATCAATTGTTGGTATTATTGGTCTTATTGACTTTGACACTGTGCCGATAGTTAGTTGGCATAATATTTCAAGATAAATGACTAAAAACTTTTTTCTCCCTTTTCTTTATTAGGGTGTATCAAATCGAGTGACTACTGAGGTCTTCATTGCAATGTCAAAGGCACTCAACTTCATTAACCCCTTGTGAACTCTCAATTTATTACATATTGATAGGTTCGAACTGGTTTCTTCAGGTTACTCACTGATCCATCCCGGTTTTGCGTGTTGATTTTATAAGAAAAACACATGTAGTCTAATAAGATGGGCAAGAGAATATCATTTATGATCTTTTGGTGGAATTATTGTTCATGCTAGAATTAGCATCTTTCTTGCATAAGTAAATGTAGCACATAAGAAAATTAGGTGTATGTTCTAGTTCGATGTAGTAGCACATTTTCCCTCTATTACATGTGAGGCATGGGATGAATCAGTGTTTCCTTGCCTTTATACGCCACTTAAATCTGTTTCTGTGCTTCTGCTAACCCATGAATTGTGGGTGTATTTTACTAGGAAACAGAAATTGTTCATTTCACTAGCTCTTGTCTTCCAATTTCACTCTAGACATATGCATAATCTTTGGAATAGCTTGCTACCGCTTACCAATATATATATGTTGGGAGCAGGGTTGGGGAGTGTTATATAGATCTGGATATGGTATTTTTATTTTATGTCCTGTTAAAAATTTTTCTTTCAAATATTGAAACAACAGAGCTAAAATTGAGTGAAATAGTTCAACAGGAGAAACATGGTTCAAAGATGGCCATTTTGGATGGCAACCCGCCCCCCTGAGAGACTCTGAATGCCAATTATTCATCTTATTCAGTCACTGGGTGGAGAAGTACAGCTTAATTCACCAATAAAGAAGATCAAGTTAAGCAATGAGGGAGCAGTGAGCAGTTTTTTGCTAAATAGTGGAGACATGATTGAAGAAGATGCTTATGTATTTGCCACTCTAGGTACACCAAAATGTTTTCTGTGTGTTGTCTAAATTGCACTACTTTTGTTTCCCAGTTTTTTTTTACTGTCGATCTATTTGCTCCAATCAGTTCCTGAAGCTTCGTTTGCCTGATGACTGGAGAGAGATTCCTTACTTTAAGGAATTGGAGAAATTAGTTGGAGTTCCTATTATCAATGTTCACATCTGGTGAGTAAGGCATTCTGCCATCAACAATCGGTAATGGAAATCATGCCATGCTCTTACACATAACAATATTACATTGGAATATTTGGAATTCAACAGAAGATTTTAGAATTAAGAGATTGCATTCATCAGAATGGTTTTGATAACATAGGAACATTCTTTCTTAGCTCTACATTATATCTCATGTTATCAATCATATTTTCTTATTTTCGATGCAAATCAGGCCATGCATTTAGTTTAGGTCAAGTCAATAGTGTCTCTATGTATATATGAGACTGTTTTCTAGAATTCAAATTTTCCACCAGTGAAATACTTGCATAAAGCTATCTTTGTTGCAGGTTTGACCGAAACTGAAGAATACATATGATCACCTACTCTTTAGCGGGTACTGCCATATTTCACATCACCTTTTGTGTTTATCAAGGAATTGGTTTCGGTATTTTGTTAACTTAACGCATTTTTCACATTTATTGCGACTTATTAACAAGCCGTTATTTTTTAAGTAATTACCTCATGAACATTTTGCAACGTCCTCAGCTCCTCCTCACTCCTCTCTAGTTTCTTTCTTTTATTTTCCTTCACTGCAAGGCATCGAATTTTCTTCAAAAGATTTTGCAACAAAATAATCCTCACCGTTCCAGAACAAGATGCTTTAGTGGGCACTAAGTAATGGAACAATTTTAGATACTCTCAAATTAAAACCTCCTAATAATATTTGTCAAATAAAATCCAATTTTCAAGAATTTTTAAATGGTAAGTTGCTCAAAATTTTGCTGCCTATTCAAGTTGTTTTAGGTCAGAGAAGAATTTGATTCTCATGTCTTCTTCTTCTTCTTCTTTTCTTTTTGTTAGTGTAACAAAACTTTTCTCTCCCTTCTTTCTATTTCTTACTAAAAATTATTTGATCTCATTAAATTTTCCTTTTTGATTTTTAAATTTGTTTGTAACATGTAAGGTAACTGCTATAACTGTTTCTATTTTTTTTTTTTTTATCTTTTTATGTTCACTTAGTTCATCTCCTTCATCCACCGTCATTTCCTATCTATTGTTTTTCTCCAATTCTTGAATGTTTGATTTGTGTCAGAGTTTGATCTTAAAGGCAGTTTATTTGGTGAATCATGTTTCATGGGTTGCAAAAGTCGGTTGTGTCCTAAGCAAAATGTTTAGTCTACAATATCTGGGATACTTTGACATCACCGATCAGCTTTTGCTTGATATTTTGCAACAAAATGCATGTTTCTTTTCCCTTCACATAAAATACAAGAGCATATTTTATTCCTTAGGTTGACATGATATCTGTAAAAGTTAATTACTTGTTACTGCTTGATTGATGGGCCATTCCTTAAATCTTCATGTGCAGTACTTCTAGAATAGGTGCTACTTTTTGAATCTAGGGTTTTTACCTTTTGGCCATTCCTAAGGGGAATGCAGCAGTATCGACCTAAAGAACTTCAACTGTCGCCTTCTCTGTATGTATATTGGGGGGACAGCAGACCTTATAACTGCCCGTGTCCATGCAGGTACTTTAGTTTTGATGATGACAATACATGCATCCAACTATCTGTTGAGCAACTTAGTAAAAAATCTCAAGCTAAAGTTGCATCATTAGTATGCAATATTTATTTGGTTTGTAATATTAGCTGAAAGTTGGTCTTAAATTTGTTTAAGAATTTGGACCTCTTGAAATTTCAAAATTGTAGTATGTGAATTACTTAATAGTTTTAATTTATTATAGTCACTACAATTAATGTGATTATTTCTTAATTTCTTTGAATTAGAAATGATATAAAAAAAATTTCATGGAATTGAACTTATTTTTCAATTTGATAGTTGTGCAGGCTGCTACTTTGGTCTTGGATTATTTTTTCTAGTTATTGGTGCATGGGGGTTGTATAAGACAATTAAAATAAGAAAGACCATTAAATTCAAGGAAAAAATTTTCAAAAAAAATGGTGGTCTATTATTGCAATAGTAATTGTCTTTAAGAGATAATAATGTGGAGCAAATGAAACTATTTAGTTTCAAGGAGGTAGAGAAGGCCACAAAACCATTACAACATGAGCTGAATCTTTGGTTAGGGAGGCCAAGGAATGGTCTATAAAGGAATGTTGAGATGAAAAGATTGTGACAATCAAGAAGTTCAAGATAGTCAACAAAAATGAAGGCAAAGTCGAATAGTTCATCAACGAAGTTGTAATTCTAACACAAATCAATCACAAAAATGTGGTTACAAATCAATCACAAAAATATGGTTAAGTTACTGGGAGGTTGTTTCAAGATAGAAGTACCTTTACTAGTCTGCGAGTTCATCTTTTAACACATACATGGTCAAAATGATTGGCAATCTCTAATTATGTGAAAAATACACTTGCGGACATAAAGTCCATAAATATACCACTGGATGATAAATATAGAGTGAAAGTTTCAGACTTTGGCACTTCAAAGTCAATTACAATTCATCAAACCCACGTAACTACTCGACTCTAAGGGACTATAGGATACTTAGACCTAGAGTACTTCTAGTCAAGCCAATTTATAGAGAAGAGTGATGTTTACAGCTTTGGAGTTGTGCTTATTGAGCTCTCAATTGAACAAAAGTCAATCTCCTTAATGTATTCTGTTGGAGAAAGAAATTAAGTGACATATTTCTTTCTTTCAAAGCAAGACAACCACTTGTTTGATATACTTGATGCTCCAGTCCTCTAGTAGGGTCGGAAAGAGGAAATCACAACAGTTGCAAAGTTGGGAAAAAGATGCTTGCACTTGAATGGGAAGAAGAGGCCTATAATGAAAGTAGTGGTTATGGAGTTGGAATCGATTAGAGCATTGTCAAAGGTAGCTTCTTCAGCCATTCAACAGAATTTTGTCCCTAATGATGTAGATTATGCTGAAGCAGGCACCACTAGACCTTGGGATACTACACCCTCTTCATCTAGGTCACATTTGAACCACTTTGCCATATATATGGAAATTGATACACAACCTCTACTCTCGAACTAGCACCTTAATTATGGTTAGATAATAGGTAAGTTTCCAACTAACTAACCAAACTTGGTTTGGTTAAATACAAACAAGAAGGTCTCAACTTTAATGCATGAACTATGTAGTGATAGGTTCTCGTTGTGATTTGTATGTTGACATTGTCAAAAGTAGTTTTATTTTATGCAGCCAAAACTTTTCCACATTTGCTATAACAAACCAAATAAAAAAAAATTGTATTACGACACTTTTTTGAGGGCCACCTCTTGAAATGATGGTGCAGGCTTATGATTTGGGAAATAATTCCTTCACACGAATCATCCCTTACCGCATGAGCTCAAAAATTAAAGGTTTGTTGATTCTTTTGGAACTATCTTCATAGTTTCTAATGGGCTTACAATATGACCTAAATCTTTGATGTTGGAAAAAAAATAAAATGTTTAAATGCAACATCATAATTTAGCCTAAATTAGATAATATTGAAGAAAAAGAATTAAACAAAAGGTAATAAGAAAGGTTTTATAGAAAAAAATTTATAATAATTATATTTTCATGTAATAATGGGAAATAATATATAAAAATTAATTAAAATGGAGGATTTAATACTAGTTGACAAAGAAAATAATTATATAATCATGCAAATTAAAATAATATCTCTAATATAATGTAGTATCAGTAGGTTATAAAAGGGAACACAGGGCAAATTGTGATCTTGAGAACCTATAACAAATAAACAGTAAGAAAAAAATAGAACATGTAGCAAATAGATTTCAAAAGAGTCTTGAAAAAAGTGAGCAACCTATGGTAAGAAGAAAATAAAGCTATAGCAAATAGATGGTAAGAAGAAAATAGAGCCAATAGGAGCTTGTAGAAAATAGAGCAGCTTATGGTAAAAAGAAAATAGAGCCTATAGCAAATAGATTTTTGGAGTAGGCACTAACATAGACATTTTATCTGTTCGTGCACTCATCTTCCTTTCATCCATAAAAAAAGATTATACGACAAATTAAGTTTCAATAAATAGATTATATTTTGCATTACATGGTTGAAATACCCATAGAGTTTACGAATGTGAAACTTAAGTTACTTCTTTCAAAATTATGTGCACAAGAAACCTTTGGTAATTAATCCTCGTCCTCATTTGTTGCCTTCCAATTGTTGAAAACTCATGTGACTATTGGGTACCATCAAAGTGTAAGGGCTAAGATTAGGAGGACAGTTAATCCACTTGTCCAAATAGAGTAGCCTACAGTCTAATAAATAGATGGTGAGAAAAAAATAGAGCTTCTAGCAAATAAATAGTAAGAAGAAAACAAAGTCTGTAGAAAACAGAGCAGCCAATGGTAAGAAGAAAATAGAGATGTAGCAAATAGACGTTATGAAGAAAACATAACCTGTAGGAGCTTGTAAAAAATAGAGTAGCATATAGAAAAAAGAAAATAGAGCTATAACAAATAGACAGTAAAACAGAGCAGCATACGAAAAAAAGAAAATAGAGCCTATAACAAATAAACAGTAAGAAAAAAATAAAGCTTGTAGCAAATAGATTTTTGGAGTAGGTACTAAAATAATTTTATTTGTTCGTGCACTCCTTTTCCTTTTATCCATCAAAACATATTATATGGGAAATTAAGTATCAATGAATAGATTTTGTTTTCCATTACATGGTTGAAATACCTATGGAGTTTATGAATTTGAAAATCAAGTTACTTCTTTCAAAATTATGTGCACAGGTAATCTTTGATAATTAATCCTTGTATTCATTTGTTGCTTTCCAACTGTTGGAAACTTATGTGACTGTTGGCTACCATTAGAGTGTATAGGCTAAGATTGGGAGGACTATCAATTCACTTGTCCAAACAGAGTAGCCTCCAGTAAGAAGAAAATAGAGCTTCTAGCAAATAGACGGTAAAAAGAAAACAAAACCTTTAGCAAATAAATGGTAAGAAGAAAATAGAACATATAGAAAAGAGAGCAGCCTATGGTAAGAAGAAAACATAGCTTGTAGTAAATAGACAATAAGAAGAAAATATATCCTATAGCAAATAGATGGTAAGGAGAAAACAGAGCCTATAGGAGCCTGTATAAAACAGAGTAGCCTAAGGTGGGAAGAAAATAGAACCTATAGCAAATAGACAGTAAGAAGAAAATAGAACCTAGAGGAGCCTATAGAAAACAGAGTAGACTAAGGAAAGAAGAAAACAGAGTCTGTAGCAAATAAATAGTAAGAAGAAAATAGAACTTGTAGCAAATAAACAACAAGAAGAAAATATAGCATATAACAGATAGATTTTAGGAGTAGGTACCAAAATAGACTTTTTATCTGTTCATCCACTCCTGTTCCTTTCATCTATAAAAAAAGGTTATACGATAAATTAAACTTCAATGAATAGATTTTGTTTTGTATTACATGGTCGAAATACCCATGGAGTTTATGAATGTGAAAATCAAGCTACTTCTTTCAAAATTATGTGCACAAGCAACCTTTGGTAATTAATGCTCGTCCTCATTTGTTTCTTTCAAATTGTTGAAAACTCATGTAATTGTTAGGTACCATTAGAGTGTATGGGCTAAGTTTGGTAGCACTGTCAATTCACTTGTCCAAACAGAGCAGCTTACTATAAGAAGAAAAGATAGCCTCTAATATATAAATAGTAACAAGAAAATAGTGCCTGTAAAAAACAAAGTAACCTATGGTAAGAAAGAAATAAAGGTTGTAGGAAATATATAGTAGCAAAAAAAAAAAACAAAATTTGTAGAAAACAGGCCAGCTTAAGGGAAGAAGAAAACAGAGCTTGTGGCAAATAGACGGTAAGTAGAAACTAGAACCTAGAGAAGCCTATAAAAAATAGAGTAGCCAACGAAAAGAAGAAAATAGAGCTTGTAGCAAATAAAATTTAGGAGTAGGTACTAAAATAGACATTTTATCTGTTCATATACTTCTCTTCCTTTCAACCATAAAAAAAGATTATAGGACAAATTAAACTTCAATGAATAGATTTTGTTTTACATTATATGGTTAAAACACCTATGGAGTTTAAGAATGTGAAAATCAAGCTACTTATTTCAAAATTATATGCATAGGAAACCTTTGGTAATTAATTCTTGTCCTCATTTGTTATTTTCCAACTATTGGAAACTTATGTGACTGCTAGCTACCCTCAGAGGGTATGGGATAAAATTGGGAGGATTGTCAATTCACTTGTCCAAACAGAGTAGCCTACGTTAAGAAGAAAATAGAGTCTCTAATAAATAGACAGTAAGAAGAAAACAAAGCTTGTGGAAAATCGAGCAGCCTATGGTAAGAAGAAAATTGACCCTGTAGCAAATAAATCGTATGAAGAAAATAGTGCAACCTAAGGTAGGAAGAAAACAAAGCTTATAGCAAATAGATAGTAAGAAGAAAACAAAACCTGGAGGAGCTTGTAAAAAATAGGGTAGCCTATAGAAAAAAGAAAATAAAACCTATAGCAAATAGGTTTTAGGAGTAGGTACTAAAATAGATATTTTATTTGTTCGTACATTTCTCTTCTTTTCATCCATCAAAAAAAATATACAGTAAATTAAATTTCAATGAATATATTATATTTTGTATTACATGGTTGAAATATCCATAGAGTTTACAAATTTGAAAATGAAGCTACTTTTTTCAAAATTATGTGCACATGCAACCTTTGGTAATTAATCTTTGTCCTTATTTGTTGCTTTCCAATAGATGGAAACTCATGTGACTGCTGGCTACCATCAAAATGTATGAGCTATGATTGGGAGGACTGTCAATCCACTTGTCCAAATCGAGCAGCCTCCAGTAAGAAGAAAACAGAGCCTCTAACAAATAAATAATAAAAAGAAAATAAAGCCTCTAGCAAATAAACGATAAGAAGAAAACTGAGTCTCTAGCAAATAGATGACAAGAAGAAAACATAGCCTATAAGAGCCTCTAGAAAATAAAGTATCCTATGCTGAGAAGAAAACAAAACCTATAGCAAATAGACAGTAAAAAAAAAAAATAGAACCTGGAGGAGCCTGCAAAAAACAGAACAGTCTACGAAAGGAATGAAATAGTGCCTGTGGAAAATAGACTTTAGGAGTAGGCACTAAAATAGACATTTTATTTCTTTATGCACTCCTCTTCCTTTCATCCATCAAAAGAGATTATACAGCAAATTAAGTTTCAATGAATAGATTATGTTGTGCATTAAATGGTTGAAATACCCATGAAGTTTACAAATTTGAAAATCAAGCTACTTTTTTCAAAATTATGTGCACAAGCAACCTTTGGTAATTAATCCTTTTCCTCATTTATTGATTTCCAATTGTTGGAAACTTATGTGACTACTGCCTACCATTAGAGTATGTGGGCTAAGATTGGGAGGACTGTCAAATCCACTTATCCAAATAAAGTAGCTTACGACAAGAAGAAAACAGAGTCTGTATCAAATTGATGGTAAGAAGAAAATAAAGCATGTAGGAACCTATAGAAAACAGAGCAACCTACAAAAGGAATGAATAGAGCTTGTGGAAAATAGATTTTAGGAGTAGGTACTAAAATAGACATTTTATCTTTTCGTGCACTCCTCTTCCTTTAATCCATCAAAAGAGATTATATGGCAAATTAAACTTCAATGAATAAATTCTATTTTGCATTACATAGTTGAAATACTCATGGAGTTTACATATGTGAAAATTAAGCTATTTCTTTCAAAATTATGTATAGAGGCAAGTTTTGGTAATTAATCCTCGTCCTCATTTATTGCTTTCCAACTGTTGGAAACTCATGTAACTGCTACCTACCATGAGAGTGTATGGGCTAAAATTGGGAGGACTATCAATCCACTTGTCCAAATAGAGCAGCTTATAGTAGGAAGAAAATAAAGCCTCTAACAAATAGATGGTAAGAAGAAAACATAACCTCTAGCAAATAGAGGACAAGAATAAAACAGAGCCTATTGTGCATTACATGGTTGAAATACCCATGGAGTTTATGAATTTGAAAATCTTGCTATTTCTTTCAAAATTATATGCACAAGCAACCTTTGGTAATTAACGCTCGTCCTCATTTATTGCTTTTCCAACTGTTGGAAGCTTATGTGACTGCTGACTACTACCAGAGTGTATGGGCTAAGATTGGGAGGACTGTGAATCCACTTGTCTAAATAGAGTAGCCTATGTTAAGATGAAAACAAAGTCTCTAGCAAATAGATAGTAAAAAGAAACAGAGCCTGTAGGAAATAGACGATAAGAAGAAAACAAAGTCTAGAGCAAATAGATATTAGGAGTAAGTACTAAAATAGACATTTTATTTATTCGTGCACTCCTATTCCTTTCATCCATCAAAAAAGATTATATGGCAAATTAAGCTTCAAGGAATAGATTCTATTTTGCATTACATGGTTGAAATACCCATGGAGTTTACATATGTGAAAATCAAGCTACTTCTTTCAAAATTATGTGCACAAGCAACCTTTGGTGATTAATCCTTATCCTTATTTTTTGCTTTTCAACTATTGGAAACTCATGTGACTGCAAGCTACCATCATAGTGTATGACCTAAGATTGGGAGGACTCTCAATCCACTTGTCCAAATAGAGCAACTTAGGTAGGAAGAAAGTAAAGCCTCTAGCAAATAGACTGGTAAGAAGAAAATATAGCCTCTATCAAATAGAAGACAAGAAGAAAACTGAGCTTGTAAGAGCCTTTAGAAAATAAAGTAGCCTATGGTAAGAAGAAAATAAACCTTATAGCAAATAGATAGTAAGAAAAAAATAGAACCTGGAGAAGCCTGTACAAAGTAGAGCAACCTACAGAAGGAGTAAAATAGAGCCTGTAGCAAATAGATTTAGATTTTAAGAGTAGGTACCAAAATAGACATTTATCTGTTCGTGCACTCCTATTCCTTTCATCCATCAAAAAAGATTATACGACAAATTAAACTTCAATGAATAGATTATGTTTTGCATTGCATCGTTAAAATACCTGTGGAGTTTATGAATTTGAAAATCAAGCTACTTTTTTCAAAATTATGTGCACAAACAACCTTTCATAATTAATCCTTGGCCTCATTTGTTGTTTTCTAACTGTTGGATTCTATTGTGAATGTAGGCTACCATTATAGTGTATGGGCTAAGATTGGGAGGACTGTTAATCTACTTGTCCAAATAGAGTAGCCTCTAGTAAGAAGGAAACAGAGCCTTTAGCAAAATAGATGGTAAGAAGAAACTGAGCATTTAGCAAATAAACGGTAAGAAAAACATAGAGCCTATAGGAGCCTGTAGAAAATAGAGTAACCTAAGGTAGGAAGAAAACAAAGCCTATATCAAATAGATAGTAAGAAAAAAACAGAACTTGGAGGAGTATGTATAAAACATAATAGCTTATGGAAAGAAGAAATAGAGTTTGTAGCAAATAAACAGTAAAAAGAAAACAGAGCCTGTAGCAAATATATTTTAAGAATAGGTACTAAAGTAGACATTTTATTTATTCATGCATTCCTCTTCCTTTCATCCATAAAAAAAGATTATATGGAAAATTAAATTTTAATGAATAAATTTTGTTTTGCATTATGTAGTTGAAATACCATGTAGCAAATAAACGATAAGAAGAAAATAGGGCCTGTAGGAACTTGTAGAAAGAAAACAAACCCTATAGCAAATAAACGGAAAGAAAAAAATAAAACTTGGAAGAGCTTGTAGAAAACATAATAGCTTACAGAAAGAGGAAAACAGAGCCTATAGCAAATAAATGGTAAGAAGAAAATAAAGCCTGTAGCAAATATATTTTAAGAGTAGGTACTAGAATAGACATTTTATCTATTCGTGCACTCCTCTTCCTTTCATCCATCAAAACAAATTATACGGCAAATTAAACTTCAATGAATAGATTTTGTTTTGTTTCACATGGTTGAAATACCCATGGAGTTTAGGAATTTGAAAATCAAGCTACTTCTTTCAAAATTATGTGCACATGTAAGTTTTGATAATTAATCCTCATCCTCAATTATGGCTTTCTAACTATTGGAAATGAAATGTCACATATTAACATATTTGCCCATTATAAGATAAAGAGGAAGCTTTCAATAACCAGACCAACAGACATATTGCAATTCCCACTTTCTCTACAAATCCTTTCTCCGCCCAACATCCTACAAATTTTGTTAGGAATAAAGGTTCCAAATTGATTAGGCAAACTTAGGGTGTAGGTGTCCTAAAATTGTTTTTTGTAAAGTTTTTGCAAGGCTTGGCTGTTAATAATTTTGATCTTATTATTAAATAAGTATATGAATATTTTATAATTTTATTAATTTAATAAAATGTCACATATTAACATATACAAATAATATTAATATAAGGTTATACTCATAATTTACATATACTAATTACGTATTAAATTGAAAAATTCAAATTCTAATATAATAAAAAAGTTTATTAAATTCAATTAATTGAACTTTTATTCAAATTCTTATTTTTAATTTATAAAGAATTTGAATTGATTTTAATATTTTCTTTTAATTTTAATTCAATCTCACAAGTATTTATAGTATATATTTTAATTTGATATAATCTTTAAATTTTTATAAATTATTTTTTAAGTCATTATTAATAGTATTAATAAAATTATTAAGAATTTTTTGATAATTTTTTCCACTAACTTTAATTAACTTTTACTTAACTTCTAAATTTTTAAGAACTTTGTAATATATAATTTTAAATAATAAGATCTAAAATTTCACTTTTCACTATATTTTATAATATGTAATATCTTTCAAATACTATTATATAATTATTTAGTTTTCTCAATTTTCATTTTACACAAAAAAGTTGAATTGAAATATTTTTATTTCTCAATTTAACATGTTTTTAATTCTTAATTTCCTTTAACTCTTAACTTCATAAATCGTAATATATCAACTTTATAAGTTTTACTACTCAATATGAACTTTATAAATTATTTGACTCACATATACTAGTTACATATTAAATTGAAAAATTACATTTAACACATGAAAAATAAAACATGGAGACATCGATTTTATAAGGCAAGCCAAAAAAGCTGACTAGTAGGGAAGTGGTAACCCAAAAACGTGATGGCAACAATTTTAGAAGGCAAGCCAAAATATGTTGGCCTTCACTTTTAGTAGGAAAGTGGTAAAAAGGGATTTCAAACAAGGCAAAAACATGGAGAATTGATGCAGGTTTCTTTTCGATAAGAAGGAAACAAAGTCTGTAGCAAATAAATGGTAAGAAGAAAACAGAGTATGTATCGAATTGACAGTAAGAAGAAAAGAGAGCATGTAGCAAATAGATTTACGAAGTAGGTACTAAAATAGACATTTTATCTGTTCATGCACTCCTCTTCCTTTCATCCATAAAAAAATATTATACAACAAATTAAGTTTTAATGAATAAATTTTGTTTTACATTATATGGTTGAAATATCCATAGAATTTATGAATTTGAAAATCAAGCTACTTCTTTCAAAATTATGTACACAAGCAACCTTTGGTACTTAATCCTTGTCCTCATTTATTGCTTTCCAGCTATTGGAAACTAATGTGACTATAGTTACCATCAAAGTGTATGGGCTAAGATTGGGAGGACTGTCAATCCACTTATCCAAATAGAGCAGCCTATTGTAAAAAGAAAACATAGCTTTTAGCAAATAGACGGTAAGAAGAAAACATAGTTTTTAGCAAATATATGGTAAGAAGAAAACATAACTTCTAACAAATAGACAGTAAGAAGAAAACAAAGCTTATAGAAGCCTGTATAAAATAGAGCAACCTATGGTAAGAAGAAAATATAGCTAGTAGCAAAT
Organism: Bruguiera hainesii; assembly: GCA_023213295.1. NCBI lineage: Eukaryota > Viridiplantae > Streptophyta > Magnoliopsida > Malpighiales > Rhizophoraceae > Bruguiera > Bruguiera hainesii. Next base: position 8,801,383 of record JAHOYR010000018.1, read on the forward strand.
ATGCAGAGAGAAGAAAAAAGGGCTTGTAGCAGATAGACAGTGAGAAGAAAATAGAGCTTATGGAAAACAAAGTTGCCTTAGGTAGGAAGAAAACAAAGCCTGTAGCAAATAAATGGTAAGAAGAAAACTGAACCTTGAGGAGCCTGTAGAAAATAGAGTAGGCCTATGGAAAGAAAGAAATGGAGCTTATAGTAAATAGACAGAAAGAAGAAAATAGAGCCTATAATAAATAGACGGTAAGAAGAAAATAGAGCCTCTAGCAAATAAATGGTAAAAAAATATATATAGCCTATAGAAAATGGAACAACCTATGGTAAGAAGAAAACAAAGTCTGTAGATAACATAACAACCTATAGTAAGAAGAAAATAGAGCCTGTAGCAAATAGATGGTAAAAGGATAATAGAGCTATAGAAAATAGAGTAGACTAAGGTAGGAAGAAAACAAAACCTGTAGCAAATAAATGGTAAGAAGAAAATAGAACTTAGAGGAGTCTATAGAAAACATAATAGCCTAGGGAAAGAAAAAATAGAGCATGTAGCAAATAGATGGTAAGAACAAACAGAGCCTATAGTAAATATATTTTAGGAGTATGTACTAAAATAGACATTTTATCTGTTTGTACACTCCTCTTCTTTTCATCCATAAAAAAAGATTATATGACAAATTAAGCTTTAATTAAGAGATTTTGTTTTGCATTACATGGTTGAAATACCTATGAAGTTCATGAATTTGAAAATCAACCTACTTCTTTCAAAATTATATACACAGGTAACCTTTGGTAATTACTCATTGTCCTTATTTGTTACTTTCCAACTGTTGGAAACTCATGTGACTGCTAGCTACCATCGTAGTGTATGGCCTAAGATTATGAGGACAATCAATTCACTTGTCCAAACAAAGTAGCCTACGTTAAAAAGAAAATAGAGCCTCTAGTAAATAAAAAGTAAAAAGAAAACAAAACAAATAAAAAATAGTGCAGCTTATGGTAAAAAGAAAATGACGCCTATAGCAAATAGACAGTAAAAAGAAAACAGAGCCTGTAAAAGCTTGTAGAAAATAGAGCAACCTAAGGTGAAAAAAAAATTGAGCTTGTAGAAAATAGATGGTAAAAATAAAATAGAACCTGGAGGAGCCTGTACTAGATAGACGGTAAGAAGAAAATAGAGCCTATAACAAATAGATTTTAGTAGTAGGTACCAAAATAGACATTTTATCTATTCATGCACTCCTTTTCCTTTCATCCATCGAAAAAGATTATACAGCAAATTAAGTTTCAATGAATAGATTATGTTTTGCATTACATGGTTGAAATATCCATAGAGTTTATGAATTTGAAAATCAACCCACTTCCTTCAAAATTATGTTCACAAGTAACCTTTAGTAATTACTTATTGTCATCATTTGTTGCTTTCCAACTATTGGAAACTCATATGATTACTGGCTACCATTAGAGTGTATGGGCTAAGATTGGGAGAACTGTCAGTCCACTTGTCCAAACAAAGCAACCTCTACTAAGAAGAAAATAGAGCTAGTAACAAATGGACGGTAAGAAGAAAACAAAGCTTGTAGAAACAAAGCAACCTAAGGTAGGAAAAAAGTATAGCCTGTAGCAAATAGATGCTAAAAAGAAGATAGAACCTAGAGGAGCCTATGGAAAATAAAGCAGCCTATAGAAAACAAAGTAGCCTATGAAAAGAATAAAACAGAGTTTGTAGCAAATAGATTTTATGAGCAGGTACAAAAATAGACATTTTATATATTCATGCACTCCTCTTCCTTTTGTCTATCAAAAAAGATTATATGGCAAATTAAGCTTCAATGAATAGATTTTGTTTTGTATTATATTGTTGAAATACACGTGGAGTTTACAAATTTGAAAATCAAGCAAATATATATGAAGAAAATAGAGCCTGTAGCAAATAGAAGGTAAGAAGAAAACAAGACCTATAGTAAATAGATTTTAAGAGTAGGTACTAAAATAGACATTTTTTCTATTCATGCACTCCTCTTCCTTTCATCCATTAATAAAGATTATAAGAAAAATTAAGATTCAATGAATAGATTCTATTTTGCATTACATGGTTGAATAGATTCAAGTTGTTTCTTTCAAAATTATGTGCACTAGCAACCTTTGGTAATTAACCCTCATCCTCATTTGTTACATTCCAACTCGTGTAACTACTGGCTACCATCAAAGTGTATGGGCTATGATTAGGAGGACTATCAATCCACTTGTCCAAATAGTATAGCCTTTAGTAAGAAGAAATAGAGCCTCTAGCAAATAGACAATAAGAAGAAAATAGAGCCTCTAGCAAATAGACAATAAGAAGAAAACAGTGCCTTTAACAAATAAATGGTAAGAAGAAAACAAAACTTGTATGAGTCTATAGAAAACATAGCAGTCTATGCTAAGAAGACAACAATGCTTGTAACAAATAGACGGTAAGAAGAAAATAGTGCTTGTAAGAACCTATAGAAAAAAAAAGCAACCTAAGGTAGGAAGAAAAGAGAGCTTGTAGCAAGTAGACGGTAAAAAGAAAACAAAACTTGGAGGAGCCTATAGAAAACATAGCAGCCTACGGAAATAAGAAAACAAAACCTATAGCAAATAGACGGTAAGAAAAAAGTAGAGTATATAACAAATAAATTTTAGGAGTAGATACTAAAATAGATATTTTATCTGTTTGTACACTCTTCTTCCTGTCATCCATAAAAAAGGATTATATGGCAAAGTAAGCTTCAATGAATAAATTTTGTTTTGCATTACATGATTGAAATACCCGTGGAGTTTACAAATTTGAAAATCAACCTATTTCTTTCAAAATTAAGTGTACTGAAAACCTTTGGTAATTAATCCTCGTCCTTATTTGTTGCATTCTAACTGTTGGAAACTCATGTGACTGTTGGCTACCATCAGAGTGTATAGGCTAAGATTGGGAGGACTATCAATCCACTTGTCCAAACTTAGTAGCCTTCGGTAAGAAGAAAATAGAGTCTAGCAAATAGGTAGTAAAAAGAAAACAGAGCCTCTAGCAAATAAACAGTAAGAAGAAAACAAAACCTATAAGAGCCTGTAGAAAATAAAATAGCGTATAGCAAAAGGAAAATAGAGACTATAGCAAATAGACGGTAAAAAAAAAATAATGCCTATAGCAAATAGATTTTAGGAGTAGGTACTAAAATAAACATTTCATCTATTCTTGCACTCCTCTTCCTTTCATCCACTAAAAAAGATTATACGACAAATTAAACTTCAATGAATAGATTATGTTTTGTATTACATGGTTGAAATACCTACAGAGTTTTTGAATTTGAAAATCAACCTATTTCTTTCAAAATTATGTGCACTTGCAACATCTGGTAATTAATCCTCTTCCTTATTTATTGCTTTCCAACTGTTGAAAACTCATGTGACTGCTGGCTACCATAAGACTGTATGGGCTAAAATTAGGAGGACTGTCAATCCACTTATCCAAACAAAGTAGCCTTTGGTAAGAAGAAAATAAAGCCTCTAGCAAATAGACGATAAGAAGAAAATAGAACTTCTAGCAAATAGATAGTAAGAAGAAAACAAAGCCTTTAGCAAATAAATGGTAAGAAGAAAATAAAGCCTGTAGAAATAAAGCAACCTAAGGTAGGGAAAAAAACAAAACTTGTAGAAAATAAATGCCAAGAAGAAAATAGAATTTAAAGGAGTTTTTAGAAAACAAAGCAGCCTACGAAAAGAAGAAAATAATGCTTGTAACAAATAGATTTTAGGAGTAGGTACTAAAATAGACATTTTATCTTTTCATGCACTCCTCTTCCTTGTAGAAAATAGAGCAGCCTAAGGTAGGAAGAAAACAAAACTCGTAACAAATAGATGTTAAGAAGAAAAAATAATTGGGAGGAGCCTGTAGAAAACAAAGTAGCCCACAGAAAAATGGAAACAAAGCCTAAAGTAAATAGACGGTAAGAAAAAAAACAAACCCTATAACAAATAGATATTTGGAGTAGGTACTAAAATAGACATTTTATCTATTTGTGCACTCCTCTTCCTTTCATCCATCAAAAAATATTATATGGAAAATTATGCTTTAATGAATAAATTATATTTTGCATTACATGGTTAAAATACCTATAAAGTTTATAAATTTGAAATTTAAGCTACTTATTTCAAAATTATATGCATAGGCAACCTTTAGTAATTAATCTTTGTCCTTATTTATTGTTTTCTAGTTGTTGGAAACTCAAGTGACTGCTGGTTACCATCATAGTATATGGGCTAAGATTAGGATTACTATCAATTTACTTGTCCAAACAAAAGAGCCTATAATAAAAAGAAAATAAATTATGTAGCAAATAGACAGTAAAAAGAAAATATAGTTTGTAGTAAATAAATTTTAGGAGTCTCGGCAAGTATTTTTTATTAAAAGTTTGTAGAAAATAAAGTTGACCTTCACTTATAGTTGACTGCAAGTGGCTACCCCTAGGTAAATGCTTAATAATCAAAGTCTTATTAGTTAGTATATTTAAATATTTAAATTATAATATATCTGTAATCTATTTATAAGCTACATTTTGTTATCTATATATTACGAGAATGAAGTAATAATAAAAGAAAAATAATGGTAATAGATAATAATAGAATATAATATACTATTACTATATATAATAATTAATATAATTATAATACTATACCTAATAATTACTATATATATATATATATAATAGTATATATAATTCTATTACTGTATAAAATATTATATATAATATTAATTATATAATATATAAATAGAATTTATAAATAGAATTCTAGAAAGTTTAATCCATCATTTAGTTAAATATGCAATTCCCAAAATGTTTTCAATGTTCTTTTTTATCATTTATCAACAAGAAAACAAAAAAAAAAAAAGAAAAAATTTGAAATGAAAACATCCATTGTCTAATAGATAGGACATATGTCTTCTAAACCTTGGTATAGGTTCAAATCCTATTAGACGTAATATGTTTTCATTCCATATTAATATTTATTCCATTTTATTTCAATTTTATTCTATATTTCTTATTATATAGTATAATTCATAGTATATATTATAATCCATATTCTAATTAATTATTAGAATAATTATTATAATATAT
>JAHOYR010000018.1:8806604-8972655 GCA_023213295.1 Bruguiera hainesii
TTTTATATTTATAATTTGATTTAAGTATTATACTTATTATAATTAAGATTAAAGATTAAGAGTGATCAAATTTACAGGCTGTATTCTTGATGGAAACTCTAATTTTATTTCATGTCATTTTGCTACTATGGTTCACAAAGCAGTAGCAGAAGATGAATTTTTAACACATCTTGGATGTAAAGGCAAATGTGAATTTTTAACACATCTTGGATGTAAAGGCAAATGTGGAGACATTGTCATTCCCTTCCCTTTTGGAGTTGGACCCATCTCTTCCTTGAACGACAACTTTGTAGTAGATTGTAATGACGCCTTTAAGCCTCCCAAACCTTTCTTGACAAGCATAGAAATGGAATTGCTTGGTGTTTCAATTAGAGGTTTGGTTCAAGTTAATAATTCGGTCTTTTTTACAACTGCAACAACAACAAAAACTTTGATGGAACAATTGACATGTCAAACAACCCATTCTTCTATTCAAGTGTATATAACAGGTTCACAGTTACAAGTTGCAACAATTATGTTGTGCTTCTGATGAATCACCGCCCTGTTGGTGGGTGTCTTTCCTTTTGTAGTGGAACCCAAAGAAGTGATGGTTGTTATGGCCTGAGATGCTGTCAAGCCACCATTCCTCCTCACATCATGTCTTTTGAAGTAGGGATGACTGGTGTTGTAAAAGATGATTCTAAGTATTGCAGTGACAACAAGACTGCCTTCATGGTTAACCAAGACTGGTTTGCTTCTAGGCAACTATCTCTTGACCTGTTGATGCAGTGGGAATATGTTCCTGCAGCCCTTGAATGGGGAGCATTCCAGGGATATTGTCGACTAGCTAAAACTTCAGCTCTTTTTTGCAGCAGTGATGGCTCTTGTTGGACACAGTTATCACAAAGACATTTATGTGTTTGCACTGATAGTTCCTCTGATTATTCCAAATCCTTTCGCAAGATCCTCGGCAAATGTGCAGATATTACAGCTTTAACTTAAATATAGAATATGACGCTGTAAATATGATGTTGACTTGTAAATTATTTTATAAAAATTTTGAAACCTTTGTTATTTCGTTGCGAATTTTTGAAATCCAATTAGTACTTGGGAACTCTTTTATAATTTATACATATAATGGTTACCAAAAATCCCTGAAATAACATTATTTGTCTTAATATTCCTAATTGGCACGGGACCACTGTATGAACTCAAACTCACATTGTCGCCTTCTTTGAATGTATACTGGGGATCAATGATCCTATAACTACTCGTGTCCTGATGGGTACTTGCATCATGACAGCAAGAATACATGTTACCCACCATTTTTTTGGGAACTCAATAAAAAATCTTAGGCTAAAGTTATTATCATAGGTATGCCATATCTATTTGGTTTGTAGAATTAGTTGGAAGTTAGTTGTAAATTTGTTCAAGGATTTGGACATTTTGAAAACTCAAATTTGTGGTAGGCTAATCACTTCGACTGGTTGTAGTTTATTGCAGTCATTATAATAACACAATCATTTCTTAATCTTTCTGAATTAGAAATGATATCCAAAGTTTTTCATAGAATTAAACTTATGTTCTTATTTGATGGTTGTACAGGCTGCAACTCTAGTATTTGATTACTTTTACTAGTTATTAGTGCATGAGCATTGTACAAAACAATTCAAAGAAGAAAGCCCACTAAACTTAAACAAAAATATTTCAAAAGAAATAGTGGTCTACTATTGCAACAACAATTGTCTTCAAGAGATAATAATGTTGAGCAAATGAAACTATTTGGTTCCAAGGAATTAGAGAAGGCCATAGACAACCATAACGTGAGCTAAATCCTTAAAAATATCTCGACTAAAAGGCCACAACTATTTGGTTTCAGAAATCATATCGTCTATTTTGGAACCATATATATCTTGATGCGTTTTGTTGAAGAAAGATGTTTAGTGACATATTTCTCCCTTTCAGTGTAAGAGAACCACTTGTTTGTATACTTGATGCTCAAGTCCTCAAGTAGAGCTAGAAAGAAGAGATCAGAGCAGTTGCAAAGTTGGCAAACAGATGTTTGCACTTGAATGGGAAGAAGAGGCCCACAATGAAAGCAATGGCTATGGAGTTGGAAGTGATTAGAGCATTGTTAGAGGCAACTTCTTCAACCATTCATCAGGATTTTGGCCCCGTCAAGGTGGATTATGCTAAAGTGGGCACGTTGGATTGGTTCACGCGTTGGACATTTCAAACAAGTATCTTGCAATACATATTCCTATGAAAATGGGTCTACACTCAAATTTGGGATACTTGAATTTTTCGTGGAACAACCTTACCTCAAAAATGTCGCTAGAGCTTGGCTACTTTAAAAACCTAAAGGTTTTGGATCTTCAAAGCAGTGGACTGGTTGGCCCAATACCTGTGAATATATGCGAGTCTTGTAGCTTGAGCATTCTTCAGTTGCATGGTAATTTCTTGACTGGGCCACTTTCGGAGGAGATTGGAAATTCCTCAGCTCTCTACTTGTTGTAAGGCCTTTGCTAATTTTGCTTCTATTAGTCATCTACATCTTTTCTCTTTGGTTAAATTATATTACATTAGTAGCGTAGCCCATTAAGACACAAGGAACATGATATATTATCATTAAGTAAATTCAAAATTGGTAGTATATGAGTAATTGACCTACCTTTCTTGAGTGTAGAAGGAATTGGGATAATCAAAGGAACCATCGGTGCAAACACATAGATGCCATAGTGATAACTGTGTCCAACAAGAGCCATTGCTGCTGCAAAAGAGAGCTGAAGTTTTAGCTGGTTGACAATATCCTGTAATGCTCCTCACTTGAGGACTGCAGGAACATATTCCTGCTGCGTCAACAGGTCAAGAGATAGTTGCCTAAAAGCAAATCAGTCTTGGTCAACTACGAGGGCAGTTTTATTGTCACTGCCATTATCAAAACCAGCTTCTAAAATACCGGTCATCCCCGCTTCAAAAGAGTTGATGTGAGGAGGAATGGTGGTCTGGCAGCACTTCAGGCCATAGTAACCATCACCTCTTTGGGCATTGTTGCAAAAGGAAAGACACCCACCAACCAGGCAGTGATCCCTCAGTCTTTAGCTATGGTTATCCCAATTGTTCACAGCAAAACCATGCACTAGTGTTTACTAGTAGTGAATCTATGGGCCATCCTATAACAAACCCTTCTGCAAATGCTACTAAAACAAGAATGAGGACTAACATAATCCCTTTGTGTGGTGTCTTCTCCTAATTTCCCAATTTATTTTTTTTAGTTATTTTCTCAAATAATTTTTCATTATACTATTTTACCTTACTTACCCCTCTATCCACTTTTTTCTGCTGACTCTATACACAATTTTATAATCCAACTAGCGGCCCAACAACTGTAATACCCTCCAGCCTCCTTTGACCATCACCATGGTACCCTACAATAATTTAATGGTGGCAAAAGCTAAAGTCCACCTTTGATTCGATACGATATCAAATGACCCAATTTTGAAAAGGCATAGTCATTGAAGTACAAAGCTATCAACCTACTTGATTTTTACACTCAAGAAAGGTAAGTCAATTACTCATATACTATCAATTTCGAATTTACTTAATGATAATATATCATGTTCCTTGTGTCTTAATGGGCTAGGCTACTAATTTAATGTAATTTAACCAAAGAGAAAAGATGTAGATGACTAATAGAAGCAAAATTAGCAAAGGCCTTATAACAAGTAGAGAGCTGAGGAATTTCCAGTCTCCTTTGGAAGTGGCCCGGTCAAGAAATTACCATGCAACTGAAGAATGCTCAAACTACGAGACTTGTATATATCAGTAGGTATTGGGCCAATCAGTCCACTGCTCTAAAGATCCAAAACCTTTAGGTTCTGAAAGTAGCCAAGCTCTAGCAGCATTTTTGAGGTAAGGTTGTCCCACAAAATATTCAAGTATCCCAAATTTGAGTATAGACCCATTTTCGTAGGAATATGTCTTGTGAGATAGTTGTTTGAAAGGTCAAATGTGTGAATCGATCTAAAGAATTTGCTTGAACCGGTTGGAATGGAACCCGTCAATTTGTTTTGTGAAAAATATACTTCCTCCAGCCCAAGATAAAAATGCCCTCCAGTATGCTGCCATGAAGGCTGTTACCTCTAATTTGAATAACTGATATTGTGGCACAGTTAACTATTTTTGCTGGAATGCTACTTGCGAGCTTTTTGTTGGACAAGCTCATGTACTTTAGTGAAGTCAGATCACCAATTGATGATGGTAGGCTTCCAGTAAGTCCATTGCTCGACAAGTCCAAGTATTCCAGGCTACTCAAATTGCCAAAGTTACCTGTCAACTTCTTGTTGTATCTGCATAATCCAATATCCATTGGTGGTGGTCCTGAAAATTTGTTGCCCTGTAACCAGAGATCTTTCAAGTTGCGGATGGCAGAGACCCTTTGAGGATGGACCTGGAAAATGCATTGTGTGAAAGATGTAAAGTTGAAAGACGTTTAAGTAAGCAAATTCCAATTGAAAAATCTGGGACACCAAAAATTTTGTTGTTGGAGAGCTTGAAAGTGTTCAAAGAAGAGCAGGCAACTACATTCTGTAATGGCCCTTGAAGCAAATTGTTAGCTAAAGAAAGGTAACGAAGGGACATACGATTTTGGAAGAGATCATTAGAAACTTGTCCTGAGAAGGAGTTGTTGGAAAGATCAAGAAATCTTGTGGGACCAGAAAGACTATTGTGACTGAGTTTAATCCTTTCAAGACTGCTCATAAGACCAAGCTCAAAACTGATTGTTCCACTAAAATTGTTATAAGCAATTGATAAGGTTTTCAAACCTTGCAACTTTTGAAGCCCTTTAACAATTTTCCCGGATAAGCTGAGGCCATCAAGTGAGACTTGAGAACTTCCATGAACAAGGGGAGTCATCGTCTTCGTTCCAAAGTTGAGATAAGAAGATGCATCGATAATACCTGACTTGAAAACAAGAAGGCCTAAAACATCATCATTGAGTAAAATGGGCACATCATCATTTCCAATGCAACTTTTAAACCAGCTACTGAAATCAGAAACCATAATAAAAATAGAACCAAACCCATGTATCACCACTTCTTGCCCACCCCCTCTCTCTCTCTCTGTTTTTTTTTATTATTTTTTGTGTGTTATGGTAGTCCTTGAAATTTTCAAGCAGAGAGGGGAGCTTGAAAAGATAGAATGTGAAGAGATAAGCATGAAGGGAAAATTAATGTGACAATTTCGATCATATGACTCCTGACATATTCCCTACAAAACATGGCCCAAGTTTTTGTCTATAAGCTCATGTGCAAGTCTCTCTCTCTTTGCCTTGATGTGACTGAATTTGTCTCTTTCATTCGCTGTTTCCTGCGACGTGCTTCACTTTCTACATTGGAAGATTAATGATTTTCACCTTTTAAGAGCAATACTATTACTATTCACATGTTGTGTTTTAAAGTGTAAACCTTATGTTTCTGAAACTCTATATATCTATTTATAATTTTCTACAAGTATAACCATATAATGAAATGTTTATATATATATATATAGGCATATAGTGAAATGCAAAACTGAGAGAAAGAACGAGAGAGACTTTCATCTTTCAATGCAATATGGTTGAAGATTGGTTGCCATTAAGAACATTCATTTTACTTGGTCCTTTCAACAGAGACGAATAAATTCCCAAATTTCTCTTCAAAGCACTATAATTCAAGCTTGTAAATATGCCTTTAAATCTCTAAGCTTGAGAGCACTATAATCCAAGGGTGTTTACCTGTGCACATAATTTTGAAATAAGTAGCTTAATTTTCAAATTCGTAAACTTCAAGGGTATTTCAACCACGTAATGCAAAATAGAATCTATTCATTAAAGTATATTTTTCATATAATCTTTTTTTATGGATGAAAGGAAGAGGAGTGCACGAACAGATAAAATGTCTATTTGAATACTTCCTACAGCCTAGCCTATGTGCTATAAGCTATGTTTTCTTCTTACTGTTCATTTGCTAGAGTCTCTATTTTCTTCTTACTATTTATTTGCTATAGGCCTTTTTTTCTTCTTACCGTCTATTTGTTATAGGCTTTGTTCTCTTCTTTCCATAGGTTATTCTGCTTTCTACTAGCTCCTCCAGGTTCTATTTTCTTCTTACCGTTTATTTGCTACAGGCTTTGTTTTCTTCCTACCTTAGGCTTCTCTATTTTCTTCTTACCATCTATTTGGTACAGGCTCTATTTTCTTCTTACAATAGATTGCTCTATTTTCTACAGGCTCCTACAAGTTTTGTTTTCTTCTTACCATCTATTTGCTAGAGGCTCTATTTTCTTTTTACTATAGGTTGCTCTATTTGGACAAGTGGATTGACAGTCCTCCCAATCTTAGCCCATACACTCTGATGGTAGCTAGTAGTCACATGAGTTTCCAACAGTTGGAAAGCAACAAATGAAGATGAGGATTAATTACCAAAGGATGCCCATGCACATAATTTTGAAAGAAATAGCTTGATTTTCAAATTCGTAAACCCAAGTATTTCAACCATATAATGCAAAGCAGAATTTATTCATTGAAGCTTAATTTGTCATATAATCTTTTTGATGGATGAAAGGAAGAGGAGTGCATGAAGAGCTAAAATGTCTATTTTAGTGCCTACTCCTAAAATTTGTTTGTTATAGGTTATGTTTTCTTCTTACTGTTTATTTGCTACAGGCGTTGTTTTCTTCTTTCCATATGCTGCCCTATTTTCTACAAGCTGCTCTAGGTTATATTTTTTCTTATCATCTATTTGCTATAAGCTTTATTTTCTTCCTAACTTAGGCCACTCTATTTTCTACAAACTTTGTTTTCTCCTTACTGTCTATTTGTTACAAGTTTTGTTTTCTTCTTACCATAGGTTGTTCCATTTTTTACATGCTCTTACAAGCTCTGTTTTTTACTTACTGTTTATTTGCTAGAGGATGTATTTTCTTCTTACCGTTTATTTGCTAGAGGCTATGTTTTCCTCTTACTAGAGGCTACTGTATTTGGACAAGTGGATTGACAGTCCTCCCAATCTTAGCCCATACACTCTTATGGTAACTAGCAGTCACATGAGTTTGTAATAGTTGGAAAGCAACAAATGAAGATAAGGATTAATTACCAAAGGTTGCTAGTGCACATAATTTTGAAAGATGTAACTTGAATTTCAAATTTGTACACTCTACAGGTATTTCAACCATGTAATGCAAAACAAAATCTATTTATTGAAACTTAATTTGTAGTATAATATTTTTTTATGGATGAAACGAAGAGGAGTGCATGAATAGATCAAATGTCTATTTTAGTACCCACTCTAAAAATCTATTTGCTACAGGGTCTGTTTTTTTTCTCACCGTCTATTTACTACAGGCTCTATTTCCTACCTTTTCGTGGGCTGCTTTGTTTTCTATGTCTATTTGCTTACAAGTTTTGTTTTATTCCTACCTTAGACTACTTTGTTTTCTATAGGCTTTTACAAGATATGTTTTCTTCTTACTGTCTATTTGCTACAAGCTTTATTTTCTTTCTTACCATAGGCTGCTTTATTTTCTATAGGCTTCTACAAGCTCTGTTTTTTGCTTACCATTTATTTGCTAGAGGTTTTGTTTTCTTCTTATCGTCTATTTGTTAGAGGCTATGTTTTCTTCATACCAAAGGTTGCTCTGTTTGGACAAATGGATTGACAATCTTCCCAATCTTAGCCCATACACTCTAATGGTAACTAGCAGTCACATAAGTTTTTCATGGATGAAAGGAAGAGGAGTGCACAAAAAGATAAAATGTCTATTTTAGTACCTACTCCTAAAATCTATTGGTTACAGGCACTATTTTTTTCTTTTCGTAGGCTACTCTATTTTTTACAGGCTCCTCTAAGTTTTATTTTCTTGTTAGTGTCTATTTGCTATAGGCTTTATTTTTTTCCTACCTTAGGTTGCTCTATTTCTACAAGCTTTGTTTTCTTCTTACCATTTATTTGCTAGAGGCTCTGTTTTCTTCTTATTGTCTATTTGTTAAAGGCTATATTTTCTTCCTACCATCTATTTGCTAAAGGTTTTGTTTTCTTCTTACCAAAGGCTGCTTTGTTTGGACAAGTGGATTGACAGTCGTCCCAATCTTAGCTTATACACTCTAACTAATGGTAGCTAATAGTCACATGAGTTTTCAATAGTTGGAAAGCAACAAATGAGGATAAGGATTAATTACCAGACGTTGCATGTGCACATAATTTTGAAAGAATTAGCTTGATTTTCAAATTCGTAAACTCTATAGGTATTTCAACCATGTAATGCAAAATATAATCTATTCATTGAATCTTAATTTGCCGTACAATCTTTTTAATGGATGAAACAAAGATGAGTGCACGAACAGATGAAATGTCTATTTTAGTACCTACTCCTAAAATCTATTTGCTATAGGTATTGTTTTCTTCTTACTATCTATTTGCTATAGACACTATTTTCTTCTTATTGTCTATTTGCAACAAACATTATTTTTTTCTTACCATCTATTTGCGACAAGCTCTATTTTCCTCTTACTATAGGCTGCTCTGTTTTCTACAGGCTTTTATAGGTTTTGTTTCCATCTTGCCATTTATTTGCTAGAGCTCTATTTTCTTTTTACTACTTATTTGCTAGAAGCTCTATTTTCTTCTTACTATTTATCTGCTAAAGGTTCTGTTTTCTTCTTACTGTAGGCTGCTTTGTTTGGACAAGTGGATTGATAGTCCTCCCAATCTTAGCCCATATACTCTGATGGTAGTTAACAGTCACACGAGTTTCCAATAGTTGGAATGCAATAAATGAGGATGAGGATTAATTACCAAAATTTGCCAGTTTTCATAATTTTGAAAGAAGTATCTTGATTTTCAAATTTGTAAACTCCACATGTATTTCAATCATATAATGCAAAACAAAATCTACTCATTGAAGCTTAATTTGCCATATAATCTTTTTTGATGGACGAAAGGAAAAGGAGTGCACAAACATATAAAATATTTATTTTTGTACCTACTCCTAAAATTTATTTGCTACAAACTCTATTTTCTTCTTTTCATAGGTTGTTCTGTTTTCTACAGGCTCCTTTAGGTTCTATCTTCTTCTTAGCATCTATTTGCTACAGGTTATGTTTTTTTCCTACCTTAGGCTATTTTGTTTATACAAGCTCTGTTTTCTTCTTACGATCCATTTGCTACTGGTTTTGTTTTTTCTTCTTACCGTTTATTTGCTAGAGGCTCTATTTTCTTATTATTGTCTATTTGCTAGAATCTCTGTTTTTTTCTTACCGGAGGTTGCTTTGGTTGGACAAGTGGATTAATAGTCCTCCCAATCTTAGCCCATACACTCTGATGGTAACCAATAGTCACATGAGTTTCCAATAGTTACAAAGTAACAAATAAGGATAATGAGTAGTTACCAAAGGTTACTTGTGCACATAATTTTGAAAGAAATCGGTTGATTTTCAAATTTGTAAACTTCATGGGTATTTCAGCCAATGCAAAACATAATTTGTTCATTGAAGGTTAACTTGTTGTATAATCTTTTTTTATGGATGAAAGGAAAAGGAGTGCACAAACAAATAAAATGTCTATTTTAATACCTACTACTAAAATCTATTTGCTATAGGCCTTATTTTCTTCTTATAGTTTATCTGTTACAGGCTCCTCCAAGTCTTGTTTTATTTTTATCATCTCTTTTTGATGAGAATTGTATAGATGATGGGTGGAAGGCTTCAAAGGATGCAAGAGGTCTATTACACATTCCAGAAAGCCTAATAACATGAGCTAGAGCTTCAATGGATTTAAGAGGTCCATTGCACATTCCAGAAGGCCCAATAACACAAGTTAGAGATTTAATGGATACAAGAGATTCATTGTACATTCCAAGAGGCCTAATAACATGGGTTAGAGTCAAAAAGATGAAAGAAGAACTAAATGGGCTGATTAAGGACGTTCAGGCCAACTAAGCTTTAAATGGTGCAAATTCAAGCTTGAAAGAGAGTTTAGGCCTTATTAATATTATTGGAATACTTAAAGTGTTAGGACTAAGTAATAATAGTTACTCCAAATTAAGAGTTTATTGTCTGTGTAAGAATTTGTACCTAGATAGGAATTCCTCCTAAATAAGGAATTGTCCTAAGTAGGAATTTATACCCTTTTAGGATTGTTATCTTAGCCTATAAATAGGCACCCCTTATAACATCAAATAATCAAACAACTTTGAGTGAAATAGAAAGCAAGGGTTTTTCTCCCTCGGTTCTTTTAAGAACTAAAGAACTTATCAAGAGGTAATTCTTCTTATGGCGTTCAAATCAACTTATCACTCCCAATTCCTTTCTTTTCTGGAGTGTGCTGTCTATATCCATCTTGAATACTCTAGGTTCGTGTTCCTTTGAATATTGGGTCTAGGGTTTGTGTTATTAAACTCTAATTTAACTTTCTTGGTTGTTCTTTGATTCATTGTGTGCGTTGGGTCCCTAAGCCACGTCTTTTTGGGGTTTTCCGTATCAGTTGGTATCAGAGCCCGACTCTAAATCAGTTGGCTCTAAATTAGAAGAAATAATATGACTTCAAAACACAAAGGTGCTGCTCAGGAGGGAGCTATTGACATGTCATTCATGATCAAAGTTATGCAACAAGAATTTGAGCACATGAATACCAGATTTGATGATATGAGTGAGAGGATAGAGGAGCAAGCTAATACAATAGCAGATTTGCAAAGGAGGCATGAAGAATATGAGACTTCTAAAGGAAGAAGGCAATTGAGACGTGCCTATGACCACGAA
This sequence comes from Bruguiera hainesii, assembly GCA_023213295.1. NCBI lineage: Eukaryota > Viridiplantae > Streptophyta > Magnoliopsida > Malpighiales > Rhizophoraceae > Bruguiera > Bruguiera hainesii. The sequence continues at coordinate 8,817,379 of JAHOYR010000018.1, forward strand.
GATGATGATTCTGTGCCATCATCAAAGGGTGAAAGTGATGGAGAGAAGTATCCGGCTAATGGAGTAGCTCTCATCACAAGGAGAGCATTGAATGTGCAAGTGAAAGAAGAAAATGAAGGGCAATGAGATAACATCTTTCAGACAAGATGTCTCATCAAAGATAAGGTATGTAGTATGATTATTGATGGTGGGAGTTGCACTAATGTTGCTAGCACAACTATGGTTGAGAAGCTGAATTTACCTACTATGAAGCATCCTAAACCATATAAACTTCAATAGTTGAATAAGAGTGGTGAAGTTAAAGTAGATAAGCAAGTGCTCATGTCATTTTCTATTGGAAGGTATCACAATGAAGTTTTATGTGATGTTGTACCTATGCAAGAAGGCCATATTCTATTAGGAAGGCCATGACAGTTTGACAAACGAGTTATGCACGATGGATTCAAGAATCGATATTCCTTTGTAATCAATGATAAACCCGTCACTCTTGTACCATTATCACCTTAACAAGTTTATGAGGATCAATTAAGGATTAAAAATGAGAGTGAACAGAAAAGAGAGATGGAAAAAAGAGAAAAGAGAGGAGAAAACATGAGAACACAAGAGAAAGAGAAGAAAACATAAAGTTCCTATGCAAAAGAAAGTGATGTCCAAAGAGCAATTTTTTCTAAACAACCTATGATCATACTTTTGTATAAAGTGGCTTATTTTAACACTAACAAGTTTGAGCCATCTTTGTCTAGTGTTGTTGTTGTTCTATTGCAGGAATTTAAAGGTGTATTCCATGACAATGACCCAAGTGGATTGCCACCCAAGAGAGGAATTGAGCATCAAATTGATTTCATCCTTGGTGCATCCATCCAAAATCGGCCAACATATAAGAGTAATCCAAAGGAGACAAGGCAGTTTCAAAAACAAGTTGAGGAACATATTTCAAAAGGGCATGTAAGGGAAAGCATGAGTCCTTGTGTAGTTCTTGTCCTCCTTGTACAAGGAAAGTTGAACAAAAGACATACCAAGTGGATCAAATTCATTCAGACCTTTCCCTACATCATCAAGTATAAACAAGGTGATAATTCGAGGTCGAATCCTTTCGAGGAAAGGAGGAATGATGATAACTATACAGATGATGGGTGGAAGGCTTCAAAGGATGCAAGAGGTTCATTGCACATTCCAGAAAGCCCAATAGCGCGAGTTAGAGCTTTAATGGATTTAAGAGGTCCATTGTACATTCTAGAAGGCCCAATAACATGAGTTGGAGATTTAATGGATGAAAGAGGTTCATTATACATTCCAAGAGGCCTAATAACATGGGCTAGAGTCAGAAAGATGAAAGAAGAACTAAATGGGCTGATTAAGGACGTTCAAGCCAACCAAGCTTTAAATGGTGCGAATTCAAGCTTTAAAGAGAATCCAGGCCTTATTAATATCATTGGAATACTTAAAGTGTTAGGACTAAGTAATAGTAGTCACTCCAAATTAGGAGTTTATTTTCTATGTAAGAATTTGTACCTAGATAGGAATTCCTCCTAAATAAGGAATTGTCCTAAGTAGGAATTTGTACCCCTTTAGGATTGTTATCTTAGCCTATAAATAGACACCCCTTGTAACATCAAATAATCAGACAACTTTGAGTGAAATAGAAAGTAAGGATTTTTCTCCCTCAGTTCTTTTAAGAACTAAAGAACTTATCAAGAGGTAATTCATCTTATGGCGTTCAAATCGACTTATCACTCCCAATTCCTTTCTTTTTTGGAGTGTGGCGTCCATATCCATCTTGAATACCCTAGGTTCGTGTTCCTTCGAATATTGGGTCTAGGGTTTGTGTTATTAAACTCTGATTTAGTTTTCCTAGTTGTTCTTTGATTCATTGTGTGCGTTGGGTCCCTAAGCCACATCTTTTTGGGGTTTTCCACATCACTTTTCTACAAGCTCGATTTTCTTTTTACCTTAGACTGCTCTATTTTCTACAGGCTTTTACATGCTATGTTTTCTTCTTACCATTTATTTGCTATAGGCTTTATTTTCTTTTTATCATAGGCTTCTCTATTTTATGTGGGCTTTATTTTCTTCTTATCGTAGGCTACTTTGTTTGAACAAGTGGATTGACTATCCTCCTAATCTTAGGCCATACACTATAATGGTAGCTAGTAGTCACATGAGTTTCCAATAGTTAGAAAGCAACAAATAAGGACAATGAGTAATTACCAAAGGTTACCTGTGCACATAATTTTGAAAGAAGTTGATTTTCAAATTCATAAACTCCACGGGTATTTCAGCCATATAATGCAAAACATAATCTATTCATTGAGCTTAATTTGCTATATAATCTTTTTTTTTTATGGATGAAAGGAAGAGGAGTGCATGTATAGATAAAATGTCTATTTTAGTACATACTCCTAAAATCTATTTGCTACAAGCTCTATTTTCTTCTCAATGTCTATTTGCTAAAGGCTTTATTTCTTCTTTCCATAGGTTTCTACGTTTTCTACAAGTTCCTCCAAGTTATGTTTTCTTCTTACCATCTATTCTCTATAGGTGTTGTTTTCTTCCTACCTTAGCTTACTCTATTTTCTATAGGCTCCTACAGGCTCTGTTTTCTTCTTATCGTCTATTGGCTACAATGTCTACTTTCTTTTTACCATAGGCTACTCTATTTTCTACAAGCACTGTTTTCTTCTTACCGTTTATTTCCTTGAGGCTTTATTTTCTTTTTACTTGACATTGCTTTGTTTGGACAAGTGGATTGACAATCCTCCCAATCTTAGCCCATGCACTCTAATGGAAGCCAACTGTCACATAAGTTTTCAACAATTGAAATGCAACAAATGAGGACGAGGATTAATTACTAAAGGTTGCTTGTGCATATAATTTTGAAAGAAGTAGCTTGATTTTGAAATTTGTATACTCAAGGGGTATGTCATCCATGTAATGTAAAAAAAAATCCATTAGTTGAAGCTTAATTTGTCATATAAACTTTTTTGATGGATGAAAGGAAAAGGAATGCATAAACAAATAAAATGTCTATTTTAGATTTACTTATAAAATCTATTTACTACAGGCTCTATTTTCTTCTTATAGTTTATTTGCTTCAAGCTTTATTTTCTCCTTTCTATAGGCTGTTCTGTTTTCTTCTTTTTGTAGGCTACTCTATTTTCTACAAGCTCCTCCAGGTTCTCTTTTCTTCTTACCGTCTATTTACTACAAGCTCTATTTTTTTCCTTCCTTAGACTGCTCTGTTTTCTACAGGCTTCTTTGGTCTCTATTTCTTCATACTATCTATTTGCTACAAGCTCTGTTTTCTTCTTACCCTAAGTTGTTCTATCTTGTTGAGACTCTTATGAAATCTATTTGCTACAAACTTTGTTTTCTTTTTACCGTCTGTTTGCTACAGGCTCTATTTTCTTCTTATCGTCTATTTGCTATAGGTTTTATTTTTTTCTTACCGAAAAAAAACTTGCAACAATTGTTTATGTTTTTGCCTTGTTTAAAATTCCTTTTTACCCCTTCCCTACTAAAATTGAAGGCCAACTCCTTTTGGCTTGCCTTGTAAAATTGATGCCTTCATGCTTTTGGGTTATCACTTCCTTACTAGTTGACTCTTTTTGGCTTGCCTTCTAAAATTAATGCCTGTGTGTTTTATTTTCCTTGTGTTAAATGTAATTTTTCAATTTAATACGTGACTAGTATATGTGAGTCAAATAATTTATAAAGTTCATTTTGAGTAATAAAACTTATAAAGTTCATATATTAGGATTTATGAAGTTGAGAGTTAAAGGAAATTAAGAATTAGAAACTTGTTAAATTGAGAAATAAAAATAGTTTCATTCAACTTTTTTATGTAAAATGAAAATTGAGAAAATTGAATAGTTATACAACAATATTTTAAAAATATTACAGATTATAAAATATAATAAAAGGTGAAATTTTAGATCTTATTATTTAAAATTATATATTACAAATTTCTTAAAAATTTAGAAGTCAAGTAGAAGTCAATTAAAGTTAGTGAAAAAAATTGTCAAAAAAACTCCTAATAATCTTATTAACACTGTTAATAATGACTTAAAAATAATTTATTCAAATTTGAATATTATATCAAATTAAAATATATACTATAAATACCTGTGAGATTGAATTAAAATTAAAAGAAAATGTTAAAATTAATTCAAATTCATTACAAATTAGAAATAAGTATTTGAATAAAAGTTTGAGTAATTAAATTAAATTTAATATAATTTAAATATTTATGTAAAATTATATACTTTTTTTATTATATTAGTATTTGAATTTTTCAATTTAATACGTAATTAGTATACGCGAGTTATGAGTATAACTTTATATTTATATTATTTGTATATGTTAATATGTGACCTTTTATTAAATTAATAAAATTATAAAATATTCATATACCTATTTAATAATAACATCAAAATTATTAACAATCAAGACTTACAAAAACTTTACAAAATACAATTCCAAGGCACCTGCACCCTAAGTTTGCGTAATTAGTTTGGAGCCTTTGTTCCTAACAAAATTTGTAGATTGTTGGGTGGAGAAAGGGTTCACAGAGAAAATGAGATTTGCAATATGTCTGTTGGGTTGGTTACTGAAAGCTTCCAAGTTCTCTACAAGCTTCAGCTCATTATTCAACCATTACTTTGTTAATTCTCTCTCTTTCTCTTTTTTTTTTTCCCCTTTTTCAGTTCACTTAGAAGAAGGAGATTTTTATGGTGTAAATGCAAACATCATAAGTTAGGTACTTATTATTGTTTGTTTTGATGATTGTAATTCGACAAAGAATTGATGGCTGATGGAGTAAATGTCATCGCTCACACTTGCTTTAATTTGTCGGACAATTCAAAGCAAAAGTTTCAAGCTTCTTGTTATAAACATTACATTTAACAAATGAGCCCATTGAAACAATCACTAAGCCCAATAAGTTAGAAGAGTAAATTATTCTATCAATTTAAACTCTAAACACAGATTATATATAATTAATAAGGAGGTAAATATTATTGGAGAAAGGAATTTCTTTCATATGAGTGAATTAATAGTATCCGTAACATTACATGATTAATTGTTGTCACATATCTTATTGTACAGTACAACATAAGATGGGGAGCAACAAGAATCACTGAGAGATTAGTACAAAGTGAGTTGTTTAAGGAATGACATATGCTTAGAGGAAATTAGAAAAAAATAAGGGAAATCTATAAGAACAAAATTCTAAATGGAACTGGCTAAAAATGAAAATGTAGAGAGAAATGTTGGCTCTTCAATAACTAGAAGTTTAAGACTTAGAATGGACTAATACAACCTACTAGCCTTAATAACATCATTTTTCTTTTTTATTTTTCACATTTTTTCTCTTCTTTTCTTTTCATTTTTCAATAGGTCATCAAATGTAATTCCTAATTTAATAAATTCATACCTTAAAATATCTGAAATATAAAGTAACTCGATTTCAATATGATTTGTCCATATAAGTTTTGTTTTCTTCTTACCATCAATTTGCTATAGACTCTATTTTCTTCTTACCATAGGCTACTCTATTTTTTATAGCCTTTTACATGCTCTGTTTTCTTCTTACCTTCTATTTGTTAAAGGTTTTATTTTCTTCTTACCGTCTATTTGCTAAAGGCTTTATTTTCTTCTTACCATCTATTTGCTAAAAGCTTTATTTTCTTCTTACCGTCTATTTGCTAAAGGCTTTATTTTCTTCTTACCGTCTATTTGCTAAAGGCTTTATTTTCTTCTTACCGTAGGCTGCTCTATTTAGACAAATGGATTGATAGTCCTCCTAATCATAGGCCATACACTCTGATGGTAGCTAGCAATCACATGAGTTTCCAACAATTGGAAAGCAACAAATAAGGACAAGGATTAATTACCAAAGGTTACTTGTGCACATAATTTTGAGAGAAGTAGCTTGATTTTCACATTTGTAAATTCCACGAGTATTTTAACCATGTAATGTAAAACAAAATCTATTCTTTGAAGTTTAATTTGGCATACAATCTTTTTTTATGGACACAAACAGATAAAATGTCTATTTTAGTACCTACTCCTAAAATCTATTTGCTAGAGGTTTTATTTTCTACAGGCTTTGTTTTCTTCTTTTTGTAGGCTACACTAATTTCTACAAGCTCCTCTAGGTTTTGTTTTCTTCTTATCATCTATTTGATATAGGCTCTATTTTCTTCCTACTTTAGGCTGCTCTATTTTTTACAAACTCCTACAGGTTCTATTTTCTTCTTACTATCTATTTGCTACATCCTCTATTTTCTTCTTCCCATAGGATGCTCTATTTTCTATAAGCTCCTACAGGCTTTGTTTTTTCTTACCAAATTTTTTTGCTAGAGGCTCTATTTTCTTCTTACTAGAGGTGGCTCTGTTTGGACAAGTGGATTGATAGTTCTCCCAATCTTAGCCCATACACTCTTATGGTAGCCAACAGTCACATGAGTTTTCAACGGTTGGAAAGCAATAAATGGGAAGGAAGATTAATTGTTGAAGATTGCCTATGCACATAATTTTGAAAGAAGTAGCTTGATTTTCTAATTCATAAACTCCACGAGTTTTTCAACCATGTAATGCAAAACAAAATCTATTCATTGAAACTTAATTTCCCATATCATCTTTTTTGATAGATGAGAGGAAGTGGAGTGCATGAACAAATAAAATGTCTATTTTAGTACCTACTCCTAAAATTTATTTGCTATTGGCTCTATTTTCTTCTTTTGTAAGTTGTTCTGTTTTCTATAGACTTTGTTTTCTTCTTACCGTTTATTTGCTAAAGGCTCTATATTCTTCTTACCATTTATTTGCTAGAGGCTCAGTTTTCTTCATACCATAGGTTGCTCTGTTTGGACAAGTGGATTGACAATCCTCCTAATCTTAGCCCTTACACTTTGATAGTACCCAGCAATCACATAAGTTTTCAATAGTTGGAAAGCAACAAATAAGGATGAGGATTAATTACCAAAGGTTGCCTATGCACATAATTCTGAAAGAAGTAGCTTGAGTTTCACATTTGTAAACTCCATGGGTATTTCAACCATGTAATGCAAAACAGAATCCATTTATTGAAACTTAATTTTTCATATAATCTCTTTTGATGGATGAAAGGAAGATGAGTGCACGAATAGATAAAATGCCTATTTTAGTACCTACTTAAAAAATCTATTTGCTACAAACTTTGTTTTGATCTTGTCGTAAGCTACTCTATTTTCTACAAGCTCCTACCAACTCTGTTTTCTTCTTACCATCTATTTGCTACAAGCTTAGTTTTCTTCTTACGATAGGTTACTCTATCTTATCGAGACTCTTTTGAATTTTATTTGTTACAGGCTCTATTTTTTTCTTACCATATATTTGCTACAAGTTCTATTTTCTTCTTACCGGAAAAAAACCTACAACAATTGTCTTTGTTTTTGCCTTTTTTGAAATTCCTTTTTACCACTTCCTTACTAGAAGTGAAGGCTAACTCCTTTTGGCTTCTTTTCTAAAATTGATGCCTCCATGTTTTATTTTTCACGTGTTAAATGTAATTTTTCAATTTAATACATAACGAGTATATGTGAGTCAAATAATTTATAAAGTTCATATTGTGTAATAAAACTTATAAAGTTCAGATATTAGGATTTATGAAGTCGAATAGAAGTCAATTAAAGTTAGTGGACAAAATTGTCAAAAAAAAACTCTTAATATTCTTATTAATACTGTTATTACTGATTTAAAAAATAATTTATTAAAATTTGAAAATTATATCAAATTAAAATATATACTGAGAATGCTTGTGGATAAAAGTTTGACTAATTTAATTTAATTTTGATATTTAGGTAGAATTAGATATTTTTTTTATTATGGAAAAATTTGAATTTTTCAATTTAATATGTAACTAATATATGTGAATTATGAGTATAACCTTATATTTATATTATTTGTATATATTAATACGTGACATTTTAAATTAATAAAATTATAAAATATTTATATACTTATTTAATAATAACATTAAAAGTATTACACATTAAAAACAATATCAATTTTATTGCAATTTTAATAACCAAGTCTTGTAAAAACTTTACAAAATACAATTTTGGGGCATTAGCACCTTAAGTTTGTGTAATCAGTTTGGAACCTTTGTTCCTAACAAAATTTGTAAGATGTTGGGTGGAAAAAGGATTCGCAAAGAAAATGGGATGTGTTTGTTTTGATGATTGTGACCGTCTTCAATTTATCATGGTATAAATAACATTGAGATGTGCATTGGGTCCTAGTTTCATCGAGATTTGTCTGTGGGATATTTAAGCTTGATCTTAACCCATTAAACATTTGCTTTGATTTTTCCAAGAGCCTGTATAGGTGAAAAATTATAAAATATTTTTAACTTTTGAGAAATAATCAAACCGGATCTAATTAAATCGAAACAAAACTAAATTCGAAGTATGAAGTGATGGTCATGGATTGGCTTAACAAATTTTATGAAAGGGTGATAGATATAGCTCTGCGTAGAGCCATCTCTTACATTGCGTCTATTTATCTTTGTGTGATTCGCGGTCTCTTTTGAAGCTAGGTACTTATAGGTAATGTGATGTGGAGACCACAATTTTGTACATTTCTTTTCCATAGTATTTTAAAGTCTAAACCTTATTCTTTGGACACTTGGTACTTCAAAAATGAGCAAAATAAATCTATGTCTATTTACAATTTTCTATAAGAATAGGCGTACATTGAATAGATAAAATGTTTATTTTAGTACCTACTCCTAAAATCTATTTGCTACAGGCTTTTTTTTTCTTTTTACTATCTATTTGCTATACTCATTGTTTTCTTCTTTCCATATATTGCCTTGTTTTCTACAGGCTCCTCTAGGTTTTTCTTTTTATCATCTATTTGTTACAGGCTTTATTTTCTTCCTACCTTAGGCTGCTTTGTCTTCTATAAGCTCTATTTTCTTCTTACCATAAACTATTATGTTTTCTACAGGCTCCTATAAGCTCTGTATTCTTCTTACCGTTTATTTGCTAAAGGCTTTGTTTTCATCTTATTATCTATTTGCTAGAAGTCTTATTTTCTTCTTACTGGAGGCTACTATATTTGGACAAGTGGATTGACAATCCTCTCATTCTTAACCCATACACTCTGAGGGTAGCCAACACCCACATGAGTTTGCAATAGTTGGAAAGCAATAAATAAGGATTAGGATTAATTACTAAAAGTTGTCAGTGCACATAATTTTGAAAGAAGTAGCTTGATTTTCAAATTTGTAAAATCCACGGGTATTTCAACCATGTAAAGCAAAATAGAATCTATTCATTGAAACTTAATTTTTCATATAATCTTTTTTCATGGATGAAAGGAAGATGAGTGTACAAAAAGATAAAATGTCTATTTTAGTACCAACTCCTAAAATATATTTCTTATAGACACTATTTTCTTCTTTCCGTAGGCTACTCTATTTTCTACAGGCTCCTTTAGGTTCTATTTTCTTCTTAGCGTCTATTTGCTACAGGCTTTGTTTTTTTCCTACCTTAAGCTCTATTTTCTTTTTACCATCTATTTGCTACAAGTTTTGTTTTCTTCTTACCATTTATTTACTAGAGGTTCTGTTTTCTTCCTACTGTCTATTTGCTAGAGGCTCTGTTTTCTTCTTACCGAAGGCTACTTTGCTTGGACAAGGGGATTGATATTCCTCCTAATGCCCATACACACTGATGGTAGCCAGTAGTCACATGAGTTTCTAATAGTTATAATGTAGTAAATGAGGACGAGGATTAATTACCAAAGATTGCTAGTGCATATAATTTTGAAAGAAGTAGGTTGATTTTCAAATTCATAAACTCCACGAGTAATTCAATGATGTAATGAAAAACAAAATCTATTCATTAAAACTTAATTTTCCATATAATCTTTTTTATCGATGACAAGAAGAGGAGTGCACAAACAAATAAAATATCTATTTTAGTATCTACTCCTAAAATCTATTTGTTACAGACTCTATTTTTTTCTTACTATTTATTTTCTATAGGCTTTGTTTTCTTATTTTCATAGGCTACTTTGTTTCCTACAAGTTCCTCCAAGTTTTGTTCTCTTCTTACTGTCTATTTGCTATAGGCTCTCTTTTCTCACTACCTTAGGCTACTTTATTTTCTATAAGCTACTATAGGCTTTGTTTTCTTCTTACTATCTATTTGTTATAGCCACTATTTTCTTCTTTCCATAGGCTACTCTATTTTCTATAGGCTCATATAAGCTCTGTTTTCTACAGGCTCTATTTTCTCTATATCATCTATTTACTAGAGGCTCTATTTTCATTTTATCGTCTATTTGCTAAAGGCTCTATTTTCTTCTTACCGAAGGCTACTCTATTGGGACAAGTGGATTAACAGTCCTCTCAATCTTAGCCTATACACTTTGATGATAACTAGAAGTCACACAAGTTTCCAATAATTGGAATGCAACAAATGAGGATGAGAATTAATTACCAAAGGTTGCCAATGTGCGTAATTTTGAAAGAAACAACTTGATTTTCAAACTCATAAACTCCATGAGTATTTCAACCATGTAATGCAAAATGGAATCTATTCATTGAAACTTAATTTTTGTGTAATCTTTTATGGTGGATGAAAGGAAAATGAGTGCATGAACAAATGAAATGTCTATTTTAGTACTTACTCCTAAAATCTATTTGCAACAGGCCTTCTTTTTTTCTTACTATCTATTTGCTACAGGCTCTGTTTTCTTCTTTTTGTAGGTTGCTTTGTTTTCTACTGACTCCTCTTAGTTCTATTTTCTTCTTATCGTCTATTTGCTATAGGCTTTGTATTTTTCTTACCTTAGGCTACTCTGTTTCTACAGACTCTATTCCCTTTATACCGTCCATTTCTTACAAGCTCTATTTTCTTCTTACTATAAGCTACTATATTTTCTACAGGCTCTTACAGGCTTTGTTTTTTTCTTATGGTTTATTTACTAGAGACTTTGTTTTCTTCTTATTGTCTATTTGCTAGAGTTTTTGTTTTCTTCCTATTAGAGGTTGCTTTGTTTGGACTGTGGATTGATAGTCCTCCCAATCTTAGCCATACATTATGATGCTAAACAATAGTTACATGAGTTTCCAACAATTGGAATGCAACAAATGAGGATAAGGATTAATTACCAAAGGTTGCCAATGCATATAATTTTGAAAAAAGTAGCTTGATTTCCAAATTTGTAAACTCCACGTGTATTTCAACTATGTAATGTAGAACAAAATCTATTCATTAAAACTTAATTTTCCATATAATCTTTTTTGATGGATAAATGGAAGAGGAGTGCACGAACATATAAAATGTCTATTTTAGTACCTACTTCTAAAATCTATTTGCTACAGGCTCTATTTTCTTCTTTCCTTAAGATGCTATATTTTCTACAGGCTCCATTAGGTTCTATTTTCCTTTTAGCATCTATTTGCTAAAGGCTATGTTTTTTTCCTACCTTAGGCTGCTCTATTTCTACAAGCTCTATTTTATTCTTACTGTCCATTTGCTACAGGCTTTATTTTCTTCTTATTGTTTATTTGCTAGAAGTTTTGTTTTCTTCTTATTGTCTATTTGCTAGAGGCTCTGTTTTCTTCTTCCTAGAGGTTGCTTTGTTTGAATAAGTGGATTAACAATTCTCCCAATCTTAGCCCATACACTTTGATAGTAGTCAGCAGTCATAAGAGTTTCCAATAGTTGGAAAGTAACAAATGAGGACAATAAGTAATTATCAAAGGTTACCTGTGCACATAATTTTGAAAGAAGTTGGTTGATTTTCAAATTCATAAACTCTATGGGTATTTTAGCCATGTAATGCAAAACATAATCTATTCATTGAAATTTAATTTGCCATATAATCTTTTTTTATGGATGAAAGGAAGATGAGTGCTCAAATAGATAAAATGTCTATTTTAGTACCTACTACTAAAATCTATTTGCTACAGGCTTTGTTTTATTCTTACCATCTATCTGTTACAGTTTCCTCAAAGTTCTGTTTTATTCTTACCGTTTATTTCCTACAAGCTTGATTTTCTTTCTACTTTAGGCTGCTCTATTTTCTACATGCTCTGTTTTCTTCTTACCATCTATTTGCTACAAGTTTTATTTTCTTTTTACCATAGGCTACTTTGTTTTCTATAGGCTCTGTTTTCTTCTTACTGTTTATTTCCTTGAGGCCCTGTTTTCTTCTTACCATAGGCTATTTTATTTGGACAAGTCGATTGACTATCCTCCCAATCTTAAGCCATACATTACTATGGTAGCCAGTAGTCACCTGAGTTTCCAATAGTTGAAAAACATCAAATGAGGACAAGGATTAATTACCAAAGGTTACCTGTGCACATAATTTTGAAAGAAATAGGTTGATTTTCAAATTTGTAAACTCCACAAGTATTTCAGCCATGTAATGCAAAACATAATCTATTTATTGAAACTTAATTTGTCGTATAATCTTATTTGATGGATGAAAGGAAGAAGAGTGCATGAATAGATAAAATATCTATTTTAGTACCTACTCTTAAAATCTATTTGCTACAGGCTCTATTTTCGTCTCATTGTCTATTTTCCAGAGACTCTATTTCTTCTTTCCATAGGCTGTTATGTTTTCCACAAACTCCTTTAAGTTCTATTTTCTTCTTATCATATATTCTCTCCAGGCATTAGTTTCCTTCTACCTTAGTTTGCTCTATTTTTTATAGGCTCTTACAAGTTCTCTTTTCTTCTTACCCTCTTATTGCTATAGGCTCTGCTTTCTTCTTACCATAGGCCACTCTATGTTCTATAGGCTCCTACAGGCACTATTTTCTTCTTACCTTTTATTTCCTAAAGGCTCTATTTTCTTCTTACCTGACGTTGCTTTGTTTGGACAAAAGGATTTACAATCCTCCCAATTGTAGCACATGAACTCTAATGGTAGCCAATTGTCATATAAGTTTCCAACAGTTAAAATACAACAAATAAGGATGAGGACTAATTACCGAAGGTTACTGGTGCACATAATTTTTAAAAGAAAGAGGTTGATTTTCAAATTCGTAAACTCCACCGGTATTTCAACCATCTAATGCAAAATAAAATCTATTCATTAAAGCTTAATTTGTCATATAATCTTTTTTGATGGATAAAAGGGAAAAAGAGTGCATGAAGAGATAAAATGTCTATTTTAATACCTACTCCTAAAATCTATTTGCTATAGGCTCTATTTTCTTCTTACTCTCTATTTGCTACAAGCTTTATTTCCTCTTTCCTTACTCTGCTCTATTTTTTCTAGGCTCCTTCAAGTTTTGTTTTTTTCTTACTGACTATTTACTATAGACTCTATTTTTTTCCTACCTTAGGCTTCTCTATTTTTTATAAGCTCTTACAAGCTTTGTTTTATTTTTATTGTCTATTTGCTACAGGCACTATTTTCTTCTATAGGCTCCTACAAACTTTGTTTTCTTTTTATCTTCTATTTGCTACAGGCACTATTTTCTTCTTATCATAGACTACTCTGTTTTCAACAAACTTTGTTTTCTTCATACTATTCATTTCCCAGAGTCTCTGTTTTCTTCTAAACATAGGTTGCTCTATTAGGACAAGTGGATTAATTGTCCTCCCAATCTTAGGCCATACACTTTGATGGTAGCTAGCAATCACTCGAGTTTCCATCTGTTGAAAAGCATCAAATGAGGACAAGGATTAATTACCAAAAGTTGCCTGTTTACATAATTTTGAAAGAAATAGGTTGATTTTCAAATTCGTAAACTCCATAGGTATTTTAGCCATATAATGCAAAACATAATCTATTCTTTGAAACTTAATTTGTCGTATAACCTTATTTGATAGATGAAAGGAAAAAGAGTGCATGAATAGATAAAATGTCTATTTTAGTACCTACTCTTAAAATCTATTTGTTACAAGCTCTATTTTTGTCTCATCATCTATTTTCTAGAGACTCTATTTCTTCTTTCCATAGGTTGCTATGTTTTCTATAGACTCCTCCAAGTTTTGTTGCCTTCTTATCATCTATTCTCTCCAAGCATTAGTTTTCTCATATCTTAGCTTGCTTTATTTTCTACAAGCTCTTACGAGCTCTCTTTTCTTCTTACCCTCGTGTTGCTATAGGCTCTACTTTCTTTTTACCATAGGCCACTCTATTTTCTACAGGCTTTTACAGGCATTATTTTCTTCTTACTATTTATTTCCTAGAGGCTCTATTTTCTTCTTAGCTAATGTTGCTTTGTTTGGCTTCTTATCATTTATTTCCCACAAGCTCTGTTTTCTTCTTTCTGTATGCCACTCTATTTTTTACAAGCTCCTCCGAGTTCTATTTTCTTCTAACCATCTATTTGCTACAAGCTGTTTTTTTTTTCTACCTTAGGTTGCTTTATTTTTTAAAGGTTCTATTTCTTCTTACTATCTATTTGCTAGAGGCTTTTTTTTCATCTTACCATAGGCTGCTTTACTTGGACAAGTGGATTGACAGTCCTCCCAATCTCAATCTATACACTTTGATGGTAGCTAGCAGTCACACGAGTTTCCAATAGTTGGAGAAACAATAATTAGGGACGATGATTAATTACCAAAGGTTGCATGTGCACATAATTTTGAAAGAAATGGCATAATTTTCAAATTCCTAAACTCCACGAGGTATTTCAACCATGTAATGCACAACAACATTTATTCATGACAGTTTAATTTGTCATATAATCTTTTTTGATTAATGAAAGAAAGAAGAGTGTACAAACAGATAAAATGTCTAACTCCAAAAATCTATTTGCTACAAACTTTATTTTCTTCTTACTGTCTATTTGCTAGAGACTCTGTTTTCTTCATTTTGTATACTGTTCTATTTTGTACAAGCTCTTTTAGGTATTGTTTTCTTTTCACTGTCTATTTGCTATAGGCTCTGTTTTCGTCCTACCTTAGGCTACTCTATTTTCAACAGGCTCCTACTGGCTCTATTTTCTTCTTATCATTTATTTACTATAGGCTCTTTTTTCCTTTTACCACACACTGCTTTATTTTCTTCTTAACATTTATTTGCTAAAGGCTATATTTTCTTCTTACCATAGGCTACTCTATTTGGACAAGTGCATTGATAATCCTCCCAATTTTAGCCCATACACTCTGATGGTAGCTAGTAGTCACATGAGTTTCCAATATTTGGAAGGCAACAAATGAGGATGAGGATTAATTACCAAAGGTTTCTTGTGCATATAATTTTGAAAGAAGTAGCTCGATTTTTAGATTCGTAAACTCCACAGGTATTTCAACCATGTAATGCACAACATAATCTATTCATTGATACTTAATTTGTTGTATAATCTCTTTTGATGGATGAAATGAAAAGGATTTCAGAAATAGATAAAATGTCTATTTTATTACATACTCCTAAAATTTATTTGCCATAGGCTTTATTTTATTCCTTCCATAGGTTGCTTTGTTTTTTATAGGCTTCTTCAGGTTCTGTTTTTTTTTCTTACTGTTTATTTGTTATAGGCTCTGTTTTCTTCTTAGCATAGGTTGTTCTATTTTTTATAGGCGCCTACTAGCTCTATTTTCTTCTTGCCATCTATTTGCTAGAAGCTCTATTTTCTTTTTACCATCTATTTGCTAAAGGCTCTATTTTCTTCCTACCATTGGCTGCTCTATTTGGACAAGTGAATTAACAATCCTCCCAATCTTAGCTCATACATTCGAATGGTAGCCAGCAATCATATGAGTTTCCAATAGTTAGAGAAGCAATAAATGAGGATGAGGATTAATTATCGAAGGTTATCTATATACATAAATTTTGAAAGAAATAGCATGATTTTCAAATTCATAAACTCGACAAGTATTTCAACCATGTAATGCACAACAAAATCTATTCATTGTAGCTTAATTTGCTGTATAATCTTTTTGATTGATGAAAGGAAAAGGAGTGCACGAATAGATAAAATGTCTATTTTAGTACCTCCTCCAAAAATTCATTTGTTGTAACCTATATTTTCTTCTTACTGTCTATTTGTCATAGGTTTTGTTTTTTACAAGCTCTTCCAGGTTTTGTTATCTTCTTACTGTATATTTGCTACAAGCTCTATTTTTGTCCTACCTTAGGTTGCTTTATTTTCAACAAACTTTGTTTTCTTTTTATCATTTATTTGCTACAGGCTCTTTTTCCTTCTTACCACACATTGCTCTATTTACTTTTTACCATCTATTATAAGGCTCTCTTTGGATAAGTGAATTGACAATCCTCATAATCTTAGTCCATACTCTTTGATGGTAGCCAGCAGTCACATGGGTTTCTAATAGTTAAAAGGCAATATAGAGTATGAGGATTAATTACCAAAGGTTTCTTGTGCACATAATTTTCAAAGAAGTAGCTTAATTTTCAAATTCTTAAACTTCGTGGGTATTTCAACCATGTAATGCACAACAGAATCTATTCATTGATACTTAATTTCTTGTATAATCTCTTTTGATGGATGAAATGAAGATGAGTGCACAAGCAGATAAAATGTCTATTTTGGTACTTACTCCAAATTTTATTTGCTATAAGCTTTATTTTCTTTTTTCTGTTGGCTACTTTGTCTTTTAGAGGCTTTTTTAGGTTCTGGTTTCTACTTACCATATATTTGCCATAGTCTCTATTTTCTTCCTCCCTTAGGTTATTCTGTTTTCTACAGGCTTTGTCTTTTTCCTATTGTCTATTTCCTACAACCTCTATTTTCTTCTTACCATAGGTTGCTTTGTTTTCTACAAGCTCTGTTTTCTTTTTACCATTTATTTACTAGAGGCTATGTTTTCTTCTTATCGTAGGGTGCTCTATTTGGACAAGTGGATTGACTGTCCTCCTAAACTTAACCCATACACTTTGATGGTACCTAATAGTCATATGAGTTTTCAACAGTTTGAAAGCAACAAATGAGGACAAGTATTAATTACCAAAGGATACTTGTGCACATAATTCTATTTCCTACCTTAGGCTGCTTTATTTTCAATAGACTATCTTTTCTTCTTACCATCTATTTGCTACAAGCTTTTTTTTCTTCTTACCATCTATTGCTAAAGGCTTTATTTTCTTCTTACCATAGGTTGCTCTATTAGGACAAGTGAATTGATAATCCTTCCAATTTTAGTCCATACACTCTGATGGTAGCCAGCAGTCACATGAGTTTCCAATAGTTGGAAGGAAACAAATAAGGATGATGATTAATTACCAAAGGTTGCCTGTGCACATAATTTTGAAAGAAATAACTTGATTTTCAAATTCGTAAACTCCACGGGTATTTCTACCATGTAATGTACAATAGAATCTATTCATTGATGTATAATTTGTTGTATAATTTCTTTTGATGGATGAAACGAAGAGGAGTGCATGAACAGATAAAATGTCTATTTTGGTACCTACTCCTAAATTCTGTTGGCTGCTTTGTTTTTTATGGGCTCCTCTAGGTTTCGGTTTCTACTTACCGTATATTTGCCATTGGCACTGTTTTCTTCCTCCCTTATGTTGTTATATTTTTTACAGGCTTCTACAGGCTTTGTTTTTTTCCTACTATTTGTTTCCTACAGCCTCTGTTTTCTTCTTATCATAGGCATCTTTGATTTTTACAAGCTCTATTTTCTTCTTACCGTTTATTTACTAGAGGCTATGTTTTCTTCTTACAATAGGCTACTCTATTTGGACAAGTGAATTGACTATCCTCCCAATCTTAGTCACATAAGTTTACAATAGTTGGAAGGCAACAAATGAGAACAAGTATTAATTACCAAAAGTTGCTTGTGCACATAATTTTCAAAGAAGTAGCTTGATTTTCACAATCATAAACTCCATGGGTGTTTCAACCATGTAATGCAAAAGAAAATCTATTAATTAAAACTTAATTTGCTATGTAACCTTTTTTGATAGATGAAGGAACAAGAGTGGACAAATAGATAAAATGTCTATTTTAGTACCTACTCTTAAAATCTATTTGCTATAGGCTTTGTTTTCTTCTTACCCTCTATTTGCTATATGCTTTGTTTTCTTCTTTCCTTAGTCTAGTCTATTTTCTATAGGCTTCTCTAGGTTCTTTTTCCTTTCTACCGTTTATTTGCTAGAAACTCTCTTTTCTTCCCACCTTAGGCTGCTTTGTTTTCTACAGGCTCTTATAGGCTCTGTTTTCTCCTTACCTTCTATTTGCTATAAGATTTATTTTCTTCTTATTGTTTATTTGCTATAGGCTTTGTTTTCTTCTTACTATAAACTGCTATCTTTTCTATAGGCTCTTACAGGCTTTGTTTTCTTTTTACTGTTTATTTGCTAGAAGCCCTATTTTCTTCTTATCAAAGGCTGCTCAGTTTGAACAAGTGAATTGATAGTCCTCCCAATCTTAATCCATACATTTTGATGTTAGCTAGCAGTCACATGAATTTCCAACAGTTGGAAAGTAACAAATGAATACGATGATTAATTACCAAAGGTTGCTTCTACACATAATTTTGAAAGAAGTAACTTGATTTTCAAATTCATAAACTCCATAGATATTTCAACCATGTAATGCAAAACAAAATCTATTCATTGAAACTTAATTTCCCGTATAATCTTTTTTAATGGATGAAAGGAAGAGCAATGCACGAATAGATAAAATGTCTATTTTAATACCTACTCCAAAAATCTATTTGTTACATGCTTTATTTTCTTTTTACTGTATATTTGCTACAGACTCTATTTTCTTCTTTCTGTATACTGCTATATTTTCTATAGGGTCCATTAGGTTTTATTTTCTTCTTACCATATATTTGCTATAGGCTTTATTTTCTTCCTATCTTAGGTTGCTCTATTTTTTACAGAATTTGTTTTCTTCATATCCTCTATTTGCTACAACTTTGTTTTCTTTTTACCATAGGCTACTTTATTTTCTAGAGGTTCTATTTTCTTATTACCATTTATATGCTAGAGGCTATATTTTCTTCTCACCAGAGGCTGCTTAGATTGGACAAGTGGATTGACAGTCCTCCCAATCTTAGCCCATACACTCTGATGTTACCTAATAGTTACATGAGTTTCCAAAAGTTAGAAAGTAACAAATGAGTATGAGGATTAATAATCAAAGATTACCTATGCATATAATTTTGAAAGAAGTAGTTTCATTTTCACATTCACAAACTCCATGGGTATTTCAACTATGTAATGCAAAACAGAATCTATTCATTAAAGTTTAATTTGTCGTATAACCTTTTTTTATGCATGAAAGGAAGAGGAGTACACAAACAAATAAAATGTCCATTTTAGAGCTTACTCCTAAAATATATTTGCTCCTAGCTTTGTTTTCTTCTTATTGACTATTTGCTATAAGCTTTGTTTTCTTCTTTCCATATGTTACTCTGTTGTTTACAAGCTCCTTTAGGTTATATTTTCTTCTTACCATATATTTGCTACAAGCTTTGTTTTCTTCCTACCTTAGGCTGCTCTATTTTCTGTAGGCTCTATTTTCTTTATATCATCTATTTGCTACAAGCTCTATTTTCTTCATACTGTCTATTTGCTACAAACTCTATTTTCTTATAATCGTTTAATTGCTAGATACTTTGTTTTCTTCTGAACATCTATTTGTGAGAGGCTCTGTGTTCTTCTTATTGGAGTATGCTCTATTTGGATAAGTGGATTGACAGTCCTCTCAGTCTTTGCCCATACACTCTAATGGTAGCCAACAATCACATGAGTTTCCAACAGTTGGAAAGCAACAAATAAGGACAAAGATTAATTACCAATAGTTACCTGTGCACATAATTTTGAAAGAAGTAGCTTCATTTTTGCATTTGTAAACTCCATGGTTATTTCAACCATATAATACAAAACATAATCTATTCATTAAAGCTTACTTTGCTATATAATCTTTTTTGATAGATGAAAGGAAGAAGAGTGCACAAACAGATAAAATGTCTATTTTAAAACTTACTCATAAAATCTATTGGCTCTAGTCTTTGTTTTCTTCTTACTGACTCTTAGCTATAGGTTTTGTTTTCTTCTTTACGTATGTTGCTCTATTGTTTACAGGCTCTTTTAGGTTCTATTTTTTTCTTATTGTATATTTGCTACAAATTTTGCTTTCTTCCTAACTCAAGTTGCTTTATTTTCTACGAGTTCTATTTTCTTCATGCCATCTATTTGTTACAAGCTCTATTTTTTATAGACTCCTACAGACTCTATTTTCTTCATACTGTCTATTTTCTACAGTCTCTATTTTCTTCTAATAGTTTACTTGCTAGAGGCTCTGTTTTCTTCTTACCATTTATTTACGAGTGGCTTTGTGTTCTTCTTACCAGAGGATGTTCTATTTAGACAAGTGGATTGACAATCCTCCCAATCAATGAAGTAATAACAAGTAATTAACTTTTTCTAAGCATCATGTCAACCAAAGAAATAAAATATGCTCTTGTATTTTATGTGAAGGAAAAAGAAACATGAATTTTGTTGTAAAATATCAAGCAAAAGCTGATTGGTGATGTCAAAGTATCCCAAATATTGTAGACTGAACATTTTGCTTAGGACACAACCAACTTTTGCAACCCATGAAATATGATTCACGAAGTAAACTGCCTTTAAGATCAGACTCTGACACAAATCAGACATTTAAGAATTGGAGAAAAACAATATATGGGAAATGATGGTGGATGAAGGTGATGAACTAAGTGAACATAAATTGTAAGCTCACACAGATAAAAAATAATAATAATAAAACAAAAACAATTATAGCAGTTACCTTACATGATACAAACAAATTTAAAAATCAAAAAGGAAAATTTACTGAGATCAAACAATTTCTAGTTAGAAATAAAAAAAAAAGGGAGAGAAGTTTTGTCACACTGACGAAAAGAAAAGAAGAAGAAGAAGAAGAAGACATGAGAATCAATTTCTTCTCTGACCTAAAACAAAATTTTGTGCAATTTACCATTTAAAAATTCTTGAGGATTGGATTTTATTTGACAAATATTATTTAACAACACATAGAAAACATTTTGGTGTACCTGGAGTGGCAAATACATAAGCATCTTCTTCAATCCTGTCTCCACTATTTAGCAAAAAACTGCTCACTGCTCCCTCATTGCTTAACTCGATCTTCTTTATTCGTGAATTAAGCTGTACTTCTCCACCTAGTGAATGAATAAGATGAACAATTGGCATTCAGAGTCTCTCAGGGGGAGTTGCCATTTTAAAAGGCCATATTTGAACCATGTTTCTCCTGTTGAACTATTTCACTCAATTCTAGCTCGGTTGTTTCAATGTTAAAAAGAAAATTTTTTAACAGGACATAAAGTAAAAATACTATATCCAGATTTATATAACGCCCTCCAACCCCGCTCCCAACAAATATATCGTTAAGCAGTAGCAAGCTATTCCAGAGATTATGTATATGTCTCGAGTGAAATTGGAAGACAACAGCCAATGAAATGAACAATTTCTGTTTCCTACTAAAATACACCCACAATTAATGGGTTAGAAAAAGCACAGAAACAGATTTAAGTGGCACATAAAGGCAAGGAAACACTGATTCATCCCATGCCTCACATGTAATAGAGGGAAATGTGCTACTACATTGAACGAGAACTAAACAAAGGGATAAGTCAAAGTTGACATCCTGATGGCAAATCTTTCTGCGCTTGAAAAATCATCACAGCATACAACTTCAGGTGCTCAAAATTGAGCCTCTTAATTTTGTTATGTGCTACATTTACTTATGCAAGAAAGATGCTAATTCTAGCATGAACAATAATTCCACCAAAAGATCATAAATGATATTCTCTTGCCATCTTATTAGACTACATGTGATTTTCTCATAAAATCAACACACAAAAGCAGGATGGATCAGTGAGTAACCTGAAGAAACCGGTTTGAAGCTATTAATATGTACTAAATTGAGAGTTCATAAGGGTTAATGAAATTGAGTGCCTTTGACATTCCAATGAAGACCTCAGTAGTCACTCGATCTGATACACCCTAATAAAGGAAAGGGAGTAAAAAGTTTTAGTCATTTATCTTGAAATATTACGCCAACTAACTATCGGCACAATGTCAAAGTCAATAAGACCAAGGATACTGACAATTCTCAATTTCAGAACTGAAGTGATGAACTAATATATTACTTGATCAGGTGTCAAGAATGAGGAAAATTTTCTTATCAAAAACCAAGAAAATTCTGTGGTAGTTGCTTAGTTTTCTACTGACTACCATCCAGAGAGGAAATAATTTTCTCTATTTATTTATTTTTTTTGAAAGGGGAGAAGGGGTGGAAATGGGAGTTCAAGGATTGTTCAAGTCATCAACACATTTCTCTCTAGCAATAGCACAACTTAAGTCATACAAGTGTCATCATCCAGCACCACTAAAGTCCTTATCCTTTGTAAGGATTTATTTGCAGTATCAATGATAAAACTTGCAAAGTTGTAGACCCATTCTACAAACAAATATAGGAGTGGAATCCAAATAAGTTATAATGGTTTACATCTGATTTTAAGAATGTAAAAGTTAGCTCGGCTGTGAACATAGGTGCTAAATAGATCGCTAATTTATGGACTGGAGTTACATTATCAGTTCTGGTTTGATCTATCTAACGAGATTTTTCGTTCTTTGCTATGTAAACTTGCAAAAAGCTGCTTTGGACTCCCAAGATAAGTTAGTAGTGAATTGTATGAGCAGCTAACTTATCTCAGTTAGTGACTTTGGTGCTAAATTATACCTACTTTCTCATCCACTCCTGAACTGTTAAACCGTCTTGAGCCTCAACATAGGTCTGCCCACCGATGATTGCTAGCAGGAGTCCAATCACAAATTTCACTTTTTCTGGCCAAGTTACCTTTTCATTGTTTAAAATGGCCAATATCCTTGTCAGACATATTCACAGCATCATGCATCTGCAAAAATTGATGCGAAGGACGAGTAAAAGTAGTTCAATAAGGAAATTTCAGCATTAAGCCCATCTTGTAATACTTCACCATGGCAATATTCATATATATTGAAAACATTTCTTATCATTCTCACAAATATATGGGGAACTCTAGTGTGTCAAGAATTTTATTTAGGACTTTGACAACATAGCCAATATATTCTATTGGATGCCAAGGGAAAAACCATTTCACAATACACACACACACCCACCCAACTGATGATGAAATGATGATATTTCTTCCACTAGTGATTTTGCTTGCCTTTCAAGTCCTGACGGTTCAATTTTGCAATGTATCTTGGCAGCTAATTTGTGGAAATGGATTGCTTACCATTTAATGGTGCAGGAAGAACTTCCGGGAAATCAAATAGGCTGAACTCTCTTGGCTTGTTTGGCATTGCAAATATCATAGAGTACTCCTTCCATTGCAACCTATCATTGATACCAAGTTCTCTAAACATTTTCTGCACATTTGGATAGGCCCCTAACTAGTAAACAAAGAGCACAAATTCAGACATCTACAGTTAAAGATTATGTCACAATGTGGAGAAAGCAGCAGATGGATATAGAGGCCAAAAAAACTGTTGGCAAACTCAAATTCTTTACTGTTCAAGTCATCCTGACTTTGCCTGCAGAAGGGGCTGCTGGTGGTGGTGGTGTTGCTGCTGCTGATTAGAACTCCAGGATTGCAGCAACCTACAGCAAACCATTGAAGCAGAGGCTGCATTGAAAAAAAAAAAAAAATTTTTTTGGTTACATTTTGATAATTAAGTTGTAATTCGACAAAATTAGTTTAATTGGTTGATTAGATGGTGAGAGTAGGTAGAACCGCTAGTCTAACCATCATGGATTGTAGTGCTGGACCATCTTCTGTCACTTAACTTGTGAGTTTCATCAAGTAATGTCCACTCCCTATGCCATAATTAAGTGATTGTAATAATTGAAATTGGGTCTATATAAGGACCTTGACAGGTTAATGAAAAAGTATCTCCCTTCTGCAAAATCTTCTGCTCCTTGCTTGCTGGCTGGTTTAGCTTCCTCTGTACACATTTGTTTCTTTCAAAAACAGGGTAAAGCTGTAAAATGTTGTGCAGACTATCTAATGTCATATCGTAGGATGGGAATGGCAAGGAAAAAAATGAAGATTAAGAAGTGAAAATGAAGTAGAACTGATGAGACATTTTATATAAGCTCTCATGATCAAAAGTTCCACCATCCAAGGGATTAGAACTTACAGAATATATGCATGCCAGTCTCATACCAGTCTCCATCATTGTCTTTCCAACAGTCACATGTGTTTCCAACAATTGGAAAGCAACAAATGAGAACGAGAATTAATTACCAAAAATTAGCTGTGCATATAATTTTAAAGGAAGTAACTTGATTTTCAAATTCGTAAACTCCGCAAGTATTTCAACTAAGTAATGCAAAACAAAATCTATTCATTAAAATTTAATTTGTCGTATAATCTTTTTTGCCAAATAAAAAAAAGAGAACTACATGAACATATAAAATGTCTATTTTAGTACCTATTCCTAAAATCATTTTTCTACAAGCTCTCTTTTCTTCCTATCGTCTATTTGCTTCAAGCTTTGTTTTTTTCTTACCATCTATTTGCCATAAGCTCTGTTTTCTTCTTACCATAAGCTGCTATGTTTTCTATAGGTTCTTATAGGTTTTATTTTCTTCTTATTATTTATTTGTTAGAGGCTCTGTTTTCTTCTTATTGTTTATTTGTTAGAAACTCCATTTTCTTCTTTCCATAGACAACTCTGTTTGGACAAGTGGATTGATGTTTCTCCCAATCTTAGCCCATACTCTGATGGTACCCAACAGTCACATGAGATTACAACAGTTGAAAAACAACAAATAAGGACAAGGATTAATTACCAAAGGTTTCTAATGCATATGAGGACGAATATTTCAATCATGTAATGCAAAATAGAATCTATTCATTAAAACTTAATTTGTTGTATAATCCTTTTTTATGGATGAAAGAAAGAGGAGTGCACGAATAAATAAAATGTCTATTTTAGTACATACTCCTAAAATCTATTTGCTACCAGCTCTGTTTTCTTATTATCATCTATTTGCTACAGGCTCTATTTTATTCTTTTTGTAGGCTACCCTGTTTTCTACAAGCTCCTCCAGGTTTTGCTTTCTTCTTACTGTTTATTTTCTATAAGCTCTATTTTCTTTCTACCTTAGGCTACTCTGTTTTCTATATGCTCTATTTCTTCTTCCCATCTATTTGCTATAGGTTCTGTTTTCTTCTTACTATTTATTTGCTACAGGCTCTATTTTCTTCTTACCATCTATTTGCTATAGGCTCTATTTTCTACAATCTCTCTTTTCTTCTTGCTGTTTATTTTCAAGAGGCACTGTTTTCTTCTTACTGTCTATTTGCTAGAGGCTCTATTTTCTACTTACCGTAGGTAGTCTATTTGGAAAAGTGGATTGATAGTCCTCCTAATCTTAGCTCATACACTTTGATGATACCCAACAGTTACATGAATTTGCAACAGTTGAAAAGTAATAAATAAGGACAAGGATTAATTACCAAAGGTTTCCAGTGCATATGAGGATAGGTATTTCAATCATGTAATGTAAAATAGAATTTATTCATTGAAACTTAATTTGCGATATAATTTTTTTTATGGATGAAAGGAAAAGAAGTGCACGAAAAAATAAAATGTTTATTTTAGTACCTACTCCTAAAATCTATTTGTTATAGGTTTTGTTTTCTTTTTATCGTAAGCTGCTCTATTTGGTCAAGTGGATTGACAATCCTCCTAATCTCAGGCCATACACTTTAATGGTAGCCAACAGTCACAAGAGTTTCAAATAGTTGGAAAGCAACAAATGAGGATGAGGATTAATTACCAAAGGTTACTTATGCACATAATTTTGAAAGAAGTAGCTTGATTTTCAAATTGTAAACTCCACAGATATTTCAACAATGTAATGCAAAATAGAATCTACTCATTATAGCTTAATTTTATGTATAATCTTTTTTGATGGATAAAAGGAAGAAGAGTGTATGAATAAATAAAATATTTATTGTAGTACCTACTCCTAAAATTTATTTCCTACAGACTTTGTTTACTTCTTACTGTCTATTTGCTATAGGCTCTATTTTCTTCTACACACTCCTTTAGGTACTATTTTCTTTTTACCGTCTATTTGCTACAAGCTTTGTTTTCTTCCTACCTTAGATTGCTCTATTTTCTATAAGCTCTGTTTTCTTCTTACCGTTTATTTGCCTTTGTTCTTTTCTTACCGTAGGCTGCACTATTTTTTATAAGCTCTTACAGGATCACTTTTCTTCTTGTCATCTATTTGCTTAAGGCATTGCTTTCTTCTTACCATCTATTTGCTAAAGGCTTTATTTTCTTCTTACTATAGGCTACTTTATTTGTCTAGGTGGATTGACAATCCTCCCAATCTCAAGCCATACACTTTAATGTTAGCCAACAGTCACATGAGTTTCTAATAGTTGAAAAGCAACAAATGAAAATGAGGATTAATTACCAAAGGTTGCCTGTGCATATTATTTTGAAAGAAGTAGCTTCATTTTCACATTTGTAAAGTCCATGGGTATTTCAACCATGTAATGCAAAATATAATCTATTCATTGAAACTTAATTTGTCTTATAAACTCTTTTGATGGATAAAAGGAGGAGGAGTGCACGAACATATAAAATGTCTATTTTAGTACCAACTCCTAAAATTTATTTCCTATAGGTTTTATTTTCTTCTTATCGTCTATTTGCTATAGCTCTATTTTCTTCTTTCTGTATGTTGCTCTATTTTCTATAGGCTCATTCAGGTTCTATTTTCTTCTTACCATCTATTTGCTACAGACTCTGTTTTCTTCCTATCTTAGGTTACTTTGTTTTCTACATGCTCCTACAAGGTCTATTTTCTTCCTACTGTCTATTTGCTTTGTTTTCTTCTTACTATAGGCTGTTATGTTTTTTGTAGGCTCTCTTTTCTTTTTGTTGTCTATTTGCTAAAGGCAATGTTTTCTTCTTACCATAGTCTATTCTGTTTGGCCAAGCGGATTGACAATTCTCCCAATCTCAGGCCATACATTCTAATGGTAGTTAATAATCACAAGAGTTTTTAATAGTTGGAAAGCAATACATAAGGACGAGGATTAATTACCAAAGGTTGCCTATAAACATAATTTTGAAAGAAGTAGCTTTATTTTCAAATTTGTAAACCTAACGAGTATTTCAACCATGTAATGTAAAACAAAATCATTTCATTGTAACTTTAGTATAATCTTTTTTGGTGGATGAAACAAAGAGGAGTGCACAAACAAATAAAATGTCTATTTTAGTACCTACTCCTAAAATTTATTTGCTACAAGCTCTATTTACTTCTTACTGTCTATTTGCTATAAGTTTAGTTATGTTTTTTCTATAGGCTACATTGTTTTCTACATGCCCTTTTAAGTACTATTTTCTTCTTACCGTCTATTTGCTACAAGCTTTATTTTCTTCCTAACTCAGGTTGATCTAGGCTTTGTTTTTTTCCTGCTGCCTATTTGCTATAGGCTCTGTTTTCTTCTTACCATAGACTATTCTGTTTTTTACAAGCTCTCTTTTCTTCTTGTCGTCTATTTACTTGAGGCATTATTTTCTTCTTACCATCTATTTACTAAAGGCTTTATTTTCTTCTTATTGTAGGTTGCTCTATTTCTCTAAAAGGATTGACAATCCTCCCAATCTCAAGGCATACACTTTGATGTTAGCCAACAGTCACATGAGTTTCCAATAGTTGGAAAGCAACACATAAGGATAAGGATTAATTACCAAAGGTTACCTGTGCACATAAAATTGAAAAAAGTAGCTTGATTTTCAAATTTGTAAACTCCACAGGTATTTCAACCATGTAATGCAAAACAACATCTATTCATTGAAACTTAATTTGTCATATAATCCTTTTTTATGGATGAAAAGAATAGGAGTGCACAAACAGATAAAATGTCTATTTTAGTACCTACTCCTAAAATATATTTGCTACAGGTTCTATTTTGTTTTTACCGTCTATTTGCTACAGGTTCTATTTCTTCTTTCACTAGGCTACTATGTTTTCTACAGGCTCCTCTAAGTTCTATTTTCTTCTTACCATGTATTTGCTCCAGACTTTGTTTTCTTCCTACCTTAGGCTACTTTGTTTTCTATAGGCTCTTACAAGCACTATTTTCTTCTTATCGTCTATTTGCTATAGGCCCTATTTTCGTCTTACCATAAGCTGCTCTATTTTCTATAAGTTTCTACAGACTTTGTTTTCTTCTTACCAGAGGTTATTCTATTTGGACAAGTGAATTGATAGTCCTCACTATCTTAGCTCATACACTCTAATGGTAACCAATAGTCACATGAGAATTCAACAGTTAGAAAGCAATAAATGAGGACAAGCATTAATTAACAAAGGTTGTTTGTGCACATAATTTTGAAAGAAATAGCTTGATTTTCAAATTTGTAAACTCCACAGGTATTTCAACTATGTAATGCAAAACAAAATCTATTCATTGAAACTTAATTTGCCATATAATCTTTTTTTATAGATGAAAAGAAAAGGAGTGCAAGTAGAGTTAAAATGTCTATTTTAGTACCTACTCCTAAAATCTATTTATTATAAGTTTTATTTTATTCTTATCATTTATTTGCTATAGACTTTGTTTTCTTCCTACCTTAGGCAACTCTATTTTTTGCAGGCTCCTACAGGCTCTATTATTTTCTTATTGTCTAATTGCTATAGGCTCTATTTTCTTCTTACCATAAGTTACTATGGTTTCTACAAGCTTTGTTTTCTTCTTACCATAAGCTGCTCTATTTTCTACAAGTTTTGTTTTCTTTTTGTCATCTATTTTTCACATTTTAAATGTAATTTTTCAATTTAATATGTAACTAGTATATGTGAGTCAAATAATTTATAAAGTTCATATTGAGTAGGATAACTTATAAAGTTCATATATTAGGATATATGGAGTTAAGAGTTAAAGGAAATTAAGAATTAGAAACTTGTTAAATTGAGAAATATAAATATTTTAATTCAACTTTTTATGTAAAATGAAAATTGAGAAAATTAAATAATTATATAATAGTATTTTAAAGATATTACATATTACAAAATATAGTGAAAAATGAAATTTTAGATCTTATTATTGAAAAGTATATATTACAAAGTTCTTAAAAATTTAAAAGTCAAGTAGAAGTCAATTAAAATTAGTGGAAAAGATTGTCAAAAAAGCTCTTAATAACTTTATTAATACTATTAATAATGACTTAAAAAATAATTTATTTAAATTTGAAGATTATATTAAATTAAAATATATACTATAAATACTTGTGAGATTGAATTAAAATTAAAAGAAAATGTTAAAATCAATTCAAATTCATTATGAATTAGAAATAAGAATTTGAATAAAAGTTTAATTAATTGAATTTAATATACCTTTTTATTATATTAGAATTTGAACTTTTCAATTTAATATGTAATCAATATACATGAGTTATGAGTATAACTTTAAATTTATATTATTTGTATATGTTAATATGTGACATTTTATTAAATTAATAAAATTATAAAATATTCATATACTTATTTAATAAAAACATCAAAATTATTAACAACTAAACCTTGCAAAAGCTTTACAAAATATAATTTTGAGACACTTACATCTTAAGTTTGCGTAATCAATTTGGAACCTTTGTTCCTAACAAAATTTATAGGATATTGGGTGGAGAAAGGATTTACAGAGAAAATGAGATTTGCAATATGTCTATTAGTCTGGTTATTAAAAGCTTCCTCTTCATCTTATAATGGGCAAATTTGTGCTTCCAAGTTCTTTACAAGTTTCGGCTCATTATTTAGCCATTACTTTGTTGATTCTCTCTCTCTCTCTCTCTCTCTCTCTCTCTCTTTTTCCCCTTTTTTCAATTCACTTAAAATGAATTTTTATGGTGTAAATGCAAACATCATAAGTTAGGTACTTATTAATATTTGTTTTGATGATTGTGATTTAGCAAAGAATTGAAAGCTTAAAATTGTTTATGGCTGATGGAGTAAATGTCATCCCTTACACTTGCTTTAATTTGTTAGACAATCAAGAGCAAAGTTTCAAACTTCTTGTTATAAATATTGTATTTAACAGATGAGCCCACCAAAATAATCACTAAGCTCAATAAGTTAGAAGAGTAAATTATTCTACCAATTTAAGCTCTAAACATAGATTACATATAAACAATAAAGAGGCAGATATTATTGGAGAAAGGAATTTTTGTCATATGAGTGAATTAATAGTATCCATAATGTTACATGATTAATTGTTGTCACATATCTTATCGTACATTACAACATAAGATAGGGAGCAACAAGAATCACTGAGAGATTTATACAAAGTGAGTTGTTTAAGAAATGACATACGCTTAGAGGAAATTAGAAAAAAAAAAAAGGGAAATTTATGAGAACAAAATTTTGAATAGAATTGGGTAGAAATGAAAATGCAAAGAGAAATGTTGGTTGTTTTCTTCTTATTGTCTATTTGCTAAAGGCTTTGTTTTCTTTTTACCATAGGCTGCTTTATTTGGACAAGTAGATTGATAGTCCTCCCAATATTAGGCCATAAACTCTCATGGTAGCCAACAGTCACATGAGTTTCCAACAATTAGAAAGTAACAATCGAGGATGAGGATTAATTACCAAAGATTATACGTACATATAATTTTGAAAGAAGTAGCTTGATTTTCAAATTTCTAAACTCCACGGGTATTTCAACCATGTAAAGCAAAACAAAATTTATTCATTAAAACTTAATTTGCAATATAATCTTTTTTTATGAATGAAAGGAAGAGGAGTGCATGAACAAATAAAATATTTATTTTAGTACCTACTCCTAAAATCTATTTGCTATAGGCATTATTTTCTTCTTAACGTCTATTTGCTACAACATTTGTTTTCTTCTTTCTGTAAGCTACTCTATTTTCTATAAACTCTTTCAAGTTCTATTTTCTTCTTATCATCT
This sequence comes from Bruguiera hainesii, assembly GCA_023213295.1. Lineage (NCBI taxonomy): Eukaryota > Viridiplantae > Streptophyta > Magnoliopsida > Malpighiales > Rhizophoraceae > Bruguiera > Bruguiera hainesii. The sequence continues at coordinate 8,848,335 of JAHOYR010000018.1, forward strand.
ATTTGTTAAAGACTTTATTTTCTTCTTATCGTAAACTGCTTTATTTGGACAAGTAGATTGACATTCCTGCCAATCTTAGACCATAAACTCTAATGGTAGTTAGCAGTTACATGAATTTTCAATATTTAGAAAGCAACAATCGAGGATTAGGATTAATTACTAAAAGTTGCATGTGCACATAATTTTGAAAGAAGTAACTTGATTTTCAAATTCCTAAAATCCAAATAAATATTGCATACCAATGATGCAACTTTAACCCAAGACTTTTTACTGAGTTGTTTGACAGATAATTGGATGCATGTATTGTCATTGTCAAAACTAAAGTACCCATATGGACATGGGCAGTTATAAGGTCCGCTGTCTCCCCAATATACATATAGAGAAGGCGACAATTGAAGTCCTTTAGGTCGATACTATTGCATTCCCCTTAGGAATGGCCAATAGGTAAAAGCCCTAGATTCAAAAAGTAGCATCTCTACTAGAAGTACTACACGTGAAGATCTAGGGAATGGCCAATCAATCAAGCAGTAACAACTAATTAACCTTTTCCAAACATCATGTCAACCAAAGGAATAAAATATGCTCTTGTATTTTATGTGAAGGAAAAAGAAACATGCATTTTGTTGCAAAATATCAAGCAAAAGCTCTGTAGACTGAACATTTTGCTTAATACACAACTGACTTTTGCAACCCATGAAATATGATTCACCAAGTAAACTGCCTTTAATATCAGACTATGACACAAATCAAACATTCAAGAATTGGAGAAAAACAATAGATGGGAAATGATAGTGGATGAAGGTGATGAACTAAGTGAACATAAATTGTAAGCTCACAAAAAGATTAAAAAAAAAACAAAACAGAAATAGTTATAGCAATTACTTTACATGTTACAAACAAATTTAAAAATCAAAAAGGAAAATTTAGTGAGATTGAACAATTTCTAGTAAGAAATAGAAAGAAGGGAGAGAGAAGTTTTGTTGCACTGACCAAAAGAAAAGAAGAAGAAGAAGACATGAGAATCAAATTCTTTTCTAACCTAAGACAACCTAAATAGGCAGCAAAATTTTGTGCAATTTATCATTTAAAAATTCTTGACGATTGGATTTTATTTGACAAATATTATTAGGAGGTTTTAATTTGAGAGTATCTAAAATTGTTCCATTACTTAGTGCCCGTTAAAGCATCTTATTCTGGAACGGTGAGGATTATTTTTGTTTCAAAATGTTTTGAAGAACTATCGATGCCTTGCAGTGAAGGAAAATAAAAGAAAGAAACTAGAGAGGAGTGAGGAGGAGATGAGGACATTGCAAAATGTTCATGAGGTAATTACTTCAAAAATAACGGGTTGTTAATAAGTCGCGATAAATGTGAAAAATGCCTTAACAGAATACTGAAACCAATAAGGTGATGTGAAATATGGCAGTACCCGCTAAAGAGTAGGTGACCATATGTATTCTTCAGTTTTGGTCAAACCCGCAACAAAGATAGATTTATGCAAGTATTTCACTGGCGGAAAATTTGAATTCTAGAAAATAGTCTCATATATACATAGAGACATTATTGACTTGACCGAAACTAAAGGCATGGCCTGATTTGGATCAAAAATAAGAAAATATGATTGATGACATGAGATATAATATAGAGCTAAGAAAGAATGTTCCTACGTTATCAAAACCATTCTGATGAATGCAATCTCTTAATTCTAAAGTCTTCTGTTGAATTCCAAATATTCCAATGTAATATTGTTATGTGTAAGAGCATGGCATGATTTCCGTTATCGATTGTTGATGGCAGAATGCCTTACTCACCAGATGTGAACATTGATAACAGGAACTCCAACTAATTTCTCCAATTCCTTAAAGTAAGGAATCTCTCTCCAGTCATCAGGCAAAAGAAGCTTCAGGATATCAACTGATTGGAGCAAATAGATCGACAGTAAAAAAAAACTGGGAAACAAAAGTAGTGCAATTTAGACAACACACGGAAAACATTTTGGTGTACCTGAAGTGGCAAATACATAAGCATCTTCTTCAATCATGTGTTCACTATTTAGCAAAAAACAGCTCACTACTCACTGCTCCCTCATTGCTTAACTCGATCTTCTTTATTCGTGAATTAAGCTGTACTTCTCCACCTAGTGACTCAATAAGATGAACAATTTCAGAGTCTCTCGGGGGGTTGCCATCCAAAAAGGCCATATTTGAACCATGTTTCTCCTGTTGAACTATTTCACTCAATTCTAGCTCGGTTGTTTCAATGTTAAAAAGAAAATTTTTTAACAGGGCATAAAGTAAAAATACCATATCCAGATTTATATAACACCCTCCAACCCCACTCCCAACAAATATATCGTTAAGCGGTAGCAAGCTATTCCAGAGATTATGTATATGTCTCGAGTGAAATTGGAAGACAAGAGCCAGTGAAATGAACAATTTCTGTTTCCTAGTAAAGTACACCCACAATTCATGGGTTAGCAGAAGCACAGAAACAGATTTAAGTGGCGCATAAAGGCATGGAAACACTGATTCATCCCATGCCTCACATGTAATAGAGGGAAAATGTGCTACTACATTGAACGAGAACGTAAACAAAGGGATAAGTCGAAGTTGACATCCTGATGGCAAATCTTTCTGCGCTCGAAAAATTATCACAGCATACAACTTCAGGTGCTCAAAAATGAGCCTCCTAATTTTCTTATGTGCTACATTTACTTATGCAAGAAAGATGCTAATTCTAGCATGAACAATAATTCCACCAAAAGATCATAAATGATATTCTCTTGCCCATCTTATTAGACTACATGTGGTTTTCTCATAAAATCAACACGGAAAAGCAGGATGGATCAGTGAGTAACCTGAAGAAACTAGTTTGAAGCAATCAATATGTACTAAATTGAGAGTTCATAAGGATTAATGAAGTTGAGTGCCTTTGACATTGTAATGAAGACCTCAGTAGTCACTTGATCTGATACACCCTAATAAAGAGTAGGTCAATTACTCATATACTATCAATTTTGAATTTACTTAATGATAATATATCATGTTCCTCAAGTCTTAATGGGCTAGGCTACTAATGTAATGTAATTTAACCAAAGAGAAAAGATGTAGATTACTAATAGAAGCAAAATTAGCAAAGGCTTTAAAACAAGTAAAGAGCTGAGGAATTTCAAATCTCCCTCGGAAGCGGCCCAGTCGAGGAATTACCATGCAACTGAAGAATGCTCAAGCTACGAGACTTGCATATATGCACAGGTATTGGGCCAACCAGTCCACTGCTTTGAAGATCCAAAACCTTTAGGTTCTGAATTGTTCCACGGAAAATTCAAGTATCCTAAATTTGAGTATAGACCCATTTTTGCAGAAAGACGTCCTGCAAGATAGTTGTTTGAAAGGTCCAATGTGTGAACGGATCTAAAGAATTTACTTAAACCGGTTGGAATGGAACCTGTCAATTTGTTTAGTGAAAAATTTACTTCCTCCAGCCCATGATAAAAATTTCCTCCGGTATGCTGCCATGAAGGCTGTTACCTCTAATTCGAATAACTGATATTGTGGCACAGTTAACGATTGTTGCTGGAATGCTACTTGTGAGCTTCTTGTTGGACAAGCTCATGTACTGTAGTGAAGTCAGATCACCAATTGATGACGGTAGGCTTCCAATACATCCATTACTTGACAAGTCCAAGTATTCCAGGTTGCTCAGATTGCCAAAGTTACCTACCAATTTTTTGTTGTATCCGTAGAATCCAATATCCACTGGTAGTGGTCCTGAAAATTTGTTGACCTATAACCGGAGATCTTTCAAGTTGCGGATGGCAGATACCCTTTTGGCACGGACCTGGGAAATGCATTGTGTGAAAGATGTAAAGTTCGAAGCCGTTTAAGTAACCAAATTCCAGTTGAAAAATCTGGGACACTAGAAATTTTGTGGTTGGAGAGCTTGAGAGTGTTCAAACAAGAGCAGGCAGCTACACTCAGTTATGGCCCTCGAAGCAAATTGTCAGCTAAAGAAAGGTAACGAAGGGACATATGGTTTCAGAAGAGATCATTAGAAACTTGTCCTGAGAAGGAGTTTTTGGAAAGATCAAGAAAACTTATGGAACCAAAAGAAGATGGAATAGGACTGGAAAGACTATTGTGATTGAGTTTAAGCCTTTCAAGACTGCTCATAAGACCAGCTACCGAAATCAGAAAGCATAATAAAAATAGAACCAAACTCATTTATCACCACTTCTTGCCACCCCTTCTCTCTTTCTCTCTTTTTTTTATTATTTTTTGTATGTTATGGTGGTCCTTGAAATTTGCAAGCAAAGAAGGGAGCTTGAAAAGATAGAATGTGAAGGGATAAGCATGAAGGGAAAATTAACGTAACAATTTCGACCATATTCCCTGCAAAATATGACTCAAGTTTTTGTCTTCAAGCTTATGTACAAGTCTCTCTCTTTGCTTTGATGTGACTAAATTTGAATATGGTCGAATAATTTTTACCTTTTAAGAGAAATATTACTATTATTCACACGTTATATTTTAAAGTGTAAATTTTATATTTCCAAAATTTTGTATATTTATTTATAATTTTTTACAAGTATAGACATATAATAAAATATATTTTATATATATATATTTTCTACAAGTATAGGAATAAAGTGAAATGTAAAATTGAGAGAAAATACGAGAGAGATTTTCATTTTTCTATGCAATGTGGTTAAAGATTTGTTGTCATTGGGAACATTCATTTTACGTGGTCTTTTTAACATAGACGAATAAATTCCCAAATTTCTCTTCAAAGCACTATAATCCAAGCTTGTAAATATGCCTTCAATAGGAAGCCTACCTGTTAGCTTGTTATATGATATATTCACTGCAAGAATATTCTCCTTTTTTTTCAACTCTTGTGGTATCACCCTAATAAGCATCTTCATTCTCAATTTCAACTAGGTGCCTACTTTGTTTTGTACAATACTTATTCCGAATTGTAAGTTAAATGCATTCATTGGCCTCATTTTAGTATAACTAATAGAAACTTAGTAGTAATTCAATCGTTCTAGGCACTAAAAATCTCTATCATTTATTTTTCTTCAGTTATTTTCTCATATAATTCTTCATGATATTATTTTGCTTTCTTTACCCACTTTTGTTTGTTGACTCTATACACAATTATAAGACAACTAGCAGGCCAACAACCTTAATTACCCACGACCATCATCATGGTATCCCTAAAATAATTTAGAGGTCACAAAAGATAAACGCCGCCTTGATACGATACCAAATGAGCCAATTTTGAAAAAACTTGGTTACTAAGACACAATACTATCCATCTACTTGATCTAAAATCTTCTATCCAAATCGAATTTAGTCGTGACGAATCAAGAACTTCTTCTTTTTACCAATAATAACATTTACTTGAAGTTGGGAAAGGGAATGCAACGAAATATGTTCACTAAGGAACTAGGAGCGTTATGTTAGTTATATAGGTTCCACTGATGTATACCCCATTCCTAGAACTACCAAGATCGAAAATAGTTCATACATCAAAGCTGAGCCCTTGTTGTTTGTATCTAATGAAACCAAGTCTAGTTAGGTAGTCAAAAACATATATATTATTTGAAAATAATTAAGGTGTTAGCCAGAGAGTAAAGGTTGCACATTAATTTCCATATGCATGGTGATGTGGTTCAAATGTGACCTAGATGGAGAGGATGCAGTATCCCAACGTCACACAATGTCCGCCTGAGCATAATCCACCTTGTCAAGGCCAAAATCCTGATGAATGGTTGAAGAAGCTGCCTCCAATGATGCTCTAATCACTTCCAACTCAATAGTCACTGCTTTCATTATAGGCCTCTTCTTCCCATTCAAGTGCAAACATTTTTTTGCCAGCTTTGCAACTACTCTGATCTCTTCTTTCTGGCCCTATTTAAGGACTTGAGCATCAAGTATAGAAACAAGCGGTTCTCTTGCATTGAAAGAGAGAAGTATGTCACTAAACTTCTTTCTTCAACATAACGCATTGAGATATTGACGTGGTTCCAAAACAAATGATATGATTACTGAAACCAAATAGTTGTGGCCTTCTAGTTATGATATTTTTAAGGATTTAGCTCACGTTATAGTTGTTTGTGGCCTTCTCTAGTTCCTTGGAACCAAATAGTTTCATTTGCTCAACATTATTATCTCTTGAAGACAATCGTTGTTGCAATAGCAAACCACTATTTCTTTTGAAATATTTTTGTTTGAGTTTAATGGCCTTTCTTCTTTTAATTTTTCTGTACAATGCTCATGCACTAATAACTAGTAAAAGTAATCAAATACTAGAGTTGCAACCTATACAACCGTCAAATCAGAAGATAAGTTTAATTCTATGAAAAACTTTGGATATCATTTCTAATTCAGAAAGATTAAGAAATGATTGTGTTATTATAATGACTATAATAAACTGCAACCAGTCAAAGTGATTAGCCTACCACAAATTTGAGCTTTCAAAATGTCCAAATCCTTGAACAAATTTCAACTAAATTCCAACTAATTCTATAAACCAAATAGATATTCCATACCTATGATGATAACTTTAGCTTGAGATTTTTTATTGAGTTCCCAAAGAAATGATGGGTAACATGTATTCTTGTTGTCATGATGCAAGTACCTATCAGGACAAGAGTAGTTATAGGATCCTCGATCCCAAGTATACATACAGAGAAGGCGACAATGTGAGTTTGAGTTCATACAGCAGCCCCTTACCAATTAGTAATATTAAAAAAATAATGTTATTTCAGGGATCTTTGGTAACCATTATATGTATAAATTATAAAAGAGTTCCTAAGAACTAATTGGATTTCGAAAATTCACGAAAAAAAAAAGGTTTCAACATTTTAGTAAAAAAATTTACAAGTCAACATCATATTTGTGGCGTCACATTCTATATTTAAATTAAAACTATAATATTTGCACATCTGCCGAGGATCTTATGAAAGGATTTGGAATAATTAGAGGAACCATCAATGCAAACACATAAATGCCTTTATGATAACTGTGTCCAATAAGAGCCATTGCTAATGTAAAAAAGAGCTTAAGTTTTAGCTAGTCAAAAATATCCCTGGAATGCTCCCCATTCAAGGACTACAAGAACATGTTCCCGCTACATCAACAGGTCAAGAGATAATTGCCTAGAAGCAAACCAGTCTTAGTTAACCATGAAGGTAGTCTTGTTGTCACTGCAATAGTTAGACTCATCTTTTACAACACCGGTTATCCCTACTTTAAAAGACTTGATGTGAGGAGGAATGGTGGCTTGACAGCATCTTAGGCCATAACAACCATCATTTCTTTGGGTTTCGTTACAAAAGGAAAGATGCCCACCAATAGGGCAGTGATTTGTCAAAAGCACAACATAATTGTTGCAACCTATAATTATGAACATGTTATATACACTTGAATAGAAGAAAGGGTTATCTGACAAATCGATTGTTCCATCAAAGCTTTTGTTGTTGTTATAATTGTAAAAAAAGACTAAATTATTAACTTGAACCAAACGTCTAATTGAAACGCTGAGCAATTCCATTTCTATGCTTGTCAAGAAAGGTTTGGGAGGCCTAAAGGTTTCATTACAATCTACCACAAAGTTGTCATTCAAGGAAGAGTTGGGTCCAACTCCAAAAAGGAAGGGAATGTCAACATCTTCACATTTTCCTTTACATCCAGGATGTGCTAAAAATTCATCTTTTACTACTACTTTTGTGAACCATAATAGCAAAATGACATGAAATAAAATTAGAGATGCCATTAAGAATACAACTTGCGAAATTGATCACTTTTAATCTTTAATTTTGATTATAATAAGTATAATACTTAAATCAAACTATAAATATAAAACATAAAACAATTATAGAAAAAAAAACAATTATAAAACAAAAAATGAATTAAAAAATATTATATATATATATATATATATATAATATACTAAATTAAATTAAAATATATAATATATATTATAATAATTATTCTAATAATTAATTAGAATATGGATTATAATATGTAATATGAATTATAATATAGAATAAGAAATATAAAATAAAATTGGAATAAATATTAATATGGAATGAAAACATATTATGTCCAATAGGATTTAAACATATACCAAGGTTTAGAAGACTTATGTCCTATCCATTAGACAATGGATGCTTTTCAATTCAATTTTTTTTTCTTGTTGATAAATGATAAAAAAGAATATTGAAAAAATTTTGGAATTTCATATTTAACTAAATGATGGATTAAACTTTCTAGAATTTTATTTATAATTATATAATTAATATTATATATAGTATTCTATATAGCAATAAAATTATATACATATTACAAATATAATATAATTTAAATACTTAAATATATTAACTAATAAGACTTTGACTATTAAGCATTTACCTTAAAATTAGGGGCAACCACTTGCAGTAGCCTAGAAGTGAAGGTTAGCTCTATTTTCTACAGACTCTTTATAAACAATACTTGTCGAGCCTCCTAAAATTTATTTGCTATAAGTTATGTTTTCTTTTTACTATCTATTTGCTACAGGTTTTGTTTTCTTCTTACTATAGGCTGTTCTGTTTGGACAACTAGAATACTTTTGAAACCCATACACTCTAAAGGTAACCAGTAATCATTTGAGTTTCCAACAACTAGAAAGCAATAAATGAGGATAAGGATTAATTATTAAAACTTGTTTGTGCACAAAATTTTGAAATAAGTAGCTTGATTTTCAAATTCGTAAACTCCATGGGTATTTCAACCATGCAATACAAAACAAAATCTATTCATTGAAGCATAATTTTTCGTATAATCTTTTTTTATGGATGAAAGGAAGAGGAGTACACGAATAGATAAAATGTCTATTTTAATACCTACTTCTAAAATCTATTTGCTATAGGTTTTGTTTTCTTCTTACTGTCTATTTGCTATAAGCTCTATTTTGTTCCTTCAATAGGTTGCTCTATTTTCTACAAGCTCTGTTTTCTTCTTACTGTCTATTTGCTATAAGCTCTATTTTCTTCCTTCAATAGGTTGCTCTATTTTTTACAAGCTCTGTTTTCTTCTTACAGTCTATTTGCTACAGGTTTTGTTTTCTTCTTTTCGTAGGCTACTCTATTTTATATTGGCTCCTCCAAGTTCTGTTTTCTTCTTACTATCTATTTGCTACGCTTTGTTTTTTTCCTACCTTAGCCTACTCTATTTTCTTCTTACCATCTATTTGCTATAAGTTCTATTTTCTTCTTTCAATAGGTTGCTCTATTTTCTACAGGTTTTATTTTCTTCTTACAATCTATTTGCTATAGACTTTGTTTTCTTCTTTTCGTAGGCTACTTTGTTTTCTATTTGCTCCTCAAGGTTCTATTTTCTTCCTACTATTTATTTGCTATAGGGTATGTTTTCTTCCTACCTTAGGCTACTATGTTTTCTTCTTACCATCTATTTGCTACAAGCTCTATTTTCTTCTTACAATAGGTTGCTCTATTTTCTACAGGCTCTATTTTCTTCTTACCATTTATTTGCTAGAGGCTTTATTTTCTTTTTACTGTAGGCTGCTCTATTTGGACAAGTGGATCAATAGTCCTCCCAATCTTAGCCCATACTCTGATGGTAGCCAGCAATCACATGAGTTTCCAACAATTGGAAAGCAACAAATAAGGATAAGGATCAATTACCAAAGGTTCCCTGTGCACATAATTTTGAAAGAAGTAACTTTATTTTCAAATTTGTAAACCCCACGGGTATCTCAACCATGTAATGCAAAACAAAATCTATCATTGAAACTTAATTTTCTATATAACCTTTTTTTATGGATGAAAGGAAGAGCAATGCATGAACAAATAAAATGTCTATTTTAATACCCACTCCTAAAATCTATTTGCTACAAACTCTGTTTTCTTCTTATTGTTTATTTGCTACAGGTGTTGTTTTCTTCTTCCCATACACTTTAGTGGTAGCCAGCAGTGACATAGTTTGCAACAGTTGGAAAGCAACAAATGAGGATGAAGATTAATTACCAAAGGTTGCTTGTGCATATAATTTTAAGAGAAGTGGCTTGATTTTTACATTTGCAAACTCCACGGGTATTTTAACCATATAATGCAAAACAAAATCTATTCTTTAAAGCTTAATTTTTCGTATAATATTTTTTGATGGATGAAAGGAAAATGAGTGCACAAACAGATAAAAAGTCTATTTTAGTACCTATTCCTAAAATCTATTTGCTAGAGGCTCTGTTTTCTTCCTACCATTGGTTGCTTTGTTTTCTATAGGCTCTTACAGGTTTTGTTTTCTTCTTAATATTTATTTGTTACAAGCCCTATTTTCTTTTTATCATCTATTTGCTATAGGCTTTGTGTTCTTCTTACCATAGGATGCTTTATTTTCTGTAAGCTCTTGTAGGCTTTGTTTTCTTCTTATCATTTATTTGCTAGAAGCTCTTTTTCCTTCTTAACATATATTTGCTAGAGGCTATTTTCATCTTACTAGAGGCGGCTCTATTTGGATAAGTGGATTAATAATCCTCCCAATCTTAGTCCATACACTCTGATGGTAGCCTACAGTCACATGAGTTTCCAACAATTAGAAAGCAGCAAATAAAGAGGAAGATTAATTGTTAAAGATTACTTGTGCACATAATTTTGAAAGGAGTAGCTTGATTTTTTAACTCATAAACTCCACAAATATTTCAACCATGTAATGCAAAATTGAATCTATTCTTTGAAGATTAATTTTCCGTATAATATTTTTTGATGGATGAAAGGAAGAAGAGTGCAGGAACAAATAAAATATCTATTTTAGTATCTACTCCTAAAATTTATTTGTTAGAGGGTTTGTTTTCTTCTTACCATCTATTTGCTACAGGCTCTATTTTCTTTTTTTCGTAGGTTGCAATAATTTCTACATGCTCCTCTAGATTCTGTTTTCTTCTTATTGTCTATTTTCTATAGGCTCTGTTTCCTTTCCACCCTAAGCTACTCTGTTTTTTACAGGCTCTTATAGACTGTGTTTTCTTCTTATCGTCTATTTGCTACAAGCTCTATTTTCTTCTTATCATAGGATGCTTTGTTTTCTATAAGCTCCTATAGGCTTTATTTTCTTTTTACCATTTATTTGCTAGAGGCTCTTTTTCGTTCTTAACGTTTATTTGCTAGAGGCTCTGTTTTCATCTTACCGAAGGCGACTCTGTTTGCACAAGTGGATTGATAGTCCTCCCAATTTTAGCCCATACATTTTGATGGTAGCCAACAGTCACATGAGTTTCCAACAATTGGAAAGTAACAAATGACGTGGAAGAATAATTGCCTATGCACATAATTTTGAAAGAAGTAGTTTGATTTTCTAATTCATAAACTCCACAAGTTTTTCACCCATGTAATGCAAAACTGAATCTATTCATTGAAACTTAATTTTCCGTATAATCTTTTTTTATGGATGAAAGGAAGTGGAGTGTGCGAATAGATAAAATGTCCATTTGAGTACTTACTCCTAAGATCTATTTGCTACAGGCTTTAGTTTCCTCTTTGTGTAGGCTACTCTTTTTGTACAGGCTCCTTTAGGTTATGTTTTTTTTTTTACCATTTATTTGCTTAAGGCTTTATTTTTTTCTTACCATAGGCTACTTTATTTGGAAAAGTGCAATGACAATCCTCATAATCTTCAATCATACACTCTGAGGGTTGCCAACAGTCACATGTGTTTCCAATAGTTAGAAAGTAACAAATGAGGATAAGGATTAATTACCAAAGGTTACCTTTGCACATAATTTTGAAAGAAGTAGCTTAATTTTCAAATTTGTGAACTCCATGTAATGTAAAATAGAATTTATTCATTAAAATTTAATTTGTCGTATAATTTTTTTTGACAGATGAAAGGAAAGGGATTTCATGAATAGATAAAATTTCTATTTTAATACCTACTCCAAAAATCATTTTTCTACAAGTTCTCCTTTTTTCTTACCATCTATTTGCTACAGGTTTTGTTTTCTTCTTACTGTCTATTTGCTACAAGTTCTATTTTCTTCTTACCATTTATTTGCCATAGGCTCTGTTTTCTTCTTATCATAGGCTACTGTGTTTTTTACAGGCTTCTATAGGCTATATTTTCTTCTTACCGTTTATTTGCTAGAGGCTCTGTTTTCTTCTTATCGTTTATCTACCAGAAGCTCTGTTTTCTTCTTCCGTAGACAGCTCTGTTTAGACAAGTGCATTGATAGTCCTCCCAATCTTAGCTCATACACTCTTACGGTACCCAGTAGTCACATGAGTTTACAATAGTTGAAAAGCAACAAATAAGGACAAAGATTAATTACCAAAGGTTTCCAGTGCATATGATGACGAGTATTTCAATCATGTAATGCAAAACAGAATATATTCATTAAAGCTTAATTTGCTATATAATCTTTTTTGATGGATGAAAGGAAGAGGAGTTCACAAACAAATAAAATGTCTATTTTAGTACTTACTCCCAAAATCTATTTGCTACAAGCTCTGTTTTCTTCTTACCATCTATTTGCTAGAAGCTATGTTTTCTTCTTACCTTAGATTGCTCTATTTTCTATAAGCTCCTACAAGCTTTATTTCTTCTTCCCATCTATTTGCTACAGGCTCTGTTTTTTTCTTACTGTTTATTTGCTATAAGCTTTGTTTTCTTCTTACCGTCTATTTTTTACAAGCTTTAATTTCTACACATTTTTACAAGCTCTCTTTTCTTCTTGCCATTTATTTTTTAGAGACACTATTTTCTTCTTACCGTCTATTTGCTAGAGGCTCTATTTTCTACTTACCGTAGCAGCTTTGTTTGGACAAGTGGATTGATAGTCCTTCTAATCCTAAGCCATACATTCTAATGGTAGCCAACAGTCATATAAGTTTCCAACAATTGGAAAGCAACAAATGAGGATGAGGATTACTTACCAAAGGTTGCTTGTGTATATAATTTTGGAAGAAGTAACTTAATTTTCAAATTTGTAAACTTCATAGGTATTTCATCCATGTAATGCAAAATAGAATTTATTCATTAAAGTAGCTTAATCTGCTGTATAATCCTTTTGATGGATGAAAGGAAGATGAGCACATAAATAGATAAAATGTCTATTTTAGTACCTACTCCTAAAATCAATTTGCTACAGGCTCTATTTTGTTCCTTCTATAAGCTGCTTTGTGGATGAGGATTAATTACCAAAGGTTGCCTATGCACATAATTTTGAAAGAAGTTGCTTGATTTACACATTCGTAAACGCCATGGGTGTTTCAACCATACAATGTAAAACAAAATATATTCATTGATACTTAATTGGCCATACACTCTTTTATGATTGATGAAAGGAAGAGAAGTGTATGAACAGATAAAATGTCTATTTTACCGTCTATTTGCTACAAGCTCTGTTTTCTTCTTTTTGTATGCTACTTTGTTTTCTATAGTTTCTTTCAGGTTTTTTTTTCTTCTAATCGTTTATTTGCTATAGGCTTTATTTTCTTCACACCTTACTCTATTTTCTATAGACTTTGTTCTCTTCTTACCATTTATTTGTTACAGGCTCTTTTTTCTTCTTACCATAGACTACTCTATTTTCTTTTTAACGTCTACCTACTAGAGGCTCAATTTTTATCTTATTGTAGGTTGTTTTGTTTAGACAAGTGGATTGACGGTCCTCCTAATCTTAGCCCATACACTCTGATGGTAGCTAGCAGTCATATAAGTTTCAAACAGTTAGAAAGCAATAAATGAGGATGAGTATTAATTACTAAAGGTTGCTTATGCACATAACTTTGACAGAAGTAGATTGATTTTCAAATTCATAAATGCCACGGGTACTTCAACCATGTAATGCACAACATAATCTATTCATTGCAGCTTAATTTTTCGTATAATCTTTTTTGATTGATGAAAGGAAGAGGAGTGCATGAATAGATAAAATGTCTATTTTAGTACCTACCTCTAAAATCTATTTGTTATAAACTCTGTTTTCTTCTTACTGTCCATTTGCTACATGCTTTATTTTCTTCCTTTCGTATATTGCTCTGTTTTCTATAGGTTCCTCAAGGTTTTGTTTTTTCTTACCGTCTATTTTCTATAGGCTCTATTTTCTTCCTACCTAAGGTTCCTTTATTTTTAACAAGCTACTACAGACACCATTTTTCTTCTTGTTGTTAATTTGCAATAGACTTTATTTTCTTCTTACTATATGTTGCTCTGTTTTCTTCTTATTGTCTATTTGCTTAAGACTCTATTTTCTTCTTACCATAGGCTGCTCTATTTGGACTAGTGGATTGACCCAATCTTAGCCCATATACTCTAATGGTAGCCAACAATCACATGTGTTTTATCTTTAAAATATTGTTATATAACTATTCAATTTTCTCAATTTTCATTTTACATAAAAAAGTTGAATGGAATTATTTTTATTTCTTAATTTAACAAGTTTCTAATTTTTAATTTCCTTTAACTCTTAACGTCATAAATTTTAATATATGAACTTTATAAGTTTTATTACTCAATATGAACTTTATAAATTATTTGACTCACATATACTAATTACGTATTAAATTGAAAAATTACATTTAACACAAGGAAAATAAAACACATAAGTATTGATTTTAGAAGGCAAGCCAAAAGAGTCGACTAGTAAGGAATTGGTAACCCAAAAACACAAAGGCATCAATTTTACAAGGCAAGCCATAAGGAGTTGGCCTTCAATTTTAGTAGGGAAGGGGTAAAAAGGAATTTCAAACAAGGAAAAAACACAGAGAATTGTTGTAGGTTCTTTTTTTTTTTTGATAAGAAGAAAATAAAACTTGTAGCAAAAAGATGGTAAGAAAAAAACAGAGCCTATAGCAAAAATAAGGTAAGAAAAAAACAAAGTTTGTAGCAAATAGATTTCATAAGAGTCTCAACAAGATAGAGTAGCCTACGGTAAGAAGAAAATAGAGCTTGTAACAAATAAATGGTATAAAGAAACAAAGCCTAAAGGAGCTTACAGAAAACAAAGTAGCCTAAGGAAGAAAATAAAGCTTGTAGCAAATAGACAATAAGAAGAAAACAAAACCTAAAAGGAGCATGTAGAAAACAAAGTAGCCTACGGAAAGAAGAAAATAGAGCCTGTACTAAATAGAATTTATAAGTATATACTAAAATAGACATTTTATCTGTTTGTGCACTCTTCTTCCTTTCATCCATAAAAAAAGATTATACGGCAAATTAAGTTTCAATTAATAGATTTTGTTTTGCATTACATGGATGAAATACCCTTAAAGTATACAAATTTGAAAATCAAGCTACTTTTTTCAAAATTATGTGCATAGGTAACCTTTGGTAATTAATCCTCGTCCTTATTTGTTATTTTCCAACTATTAGAAACTCATGTGACTGCTGGCTACCATTAGATTTTATGGGCTAAGATTAAGAGGACTATAAATCCACTTGTCCAAACGAAGCAGTGTTTAGTAGCAAGAAAATAGAGCCTCTAGCAAATAGACGATAAGAAGAAAACAAAACCTTTAACAAATAAACGGTTAGAAGAAAACAGAGCATGTAGCAAATAGACGATAAGAAGAAAATAGAACATATAAGAGCTTGTAGAAAACAAAGCCTGTAGCAAATAAACGATAAGAAGAAAATAGAGCCTGCAATAAATAGATTTTAGGAGTATATACTAAAATAGACATTTTATCTATTCCTGCACTCCTCTTCCTTTCATATCAAAAAAGATTATACGGCCAAATAAGTTTCAATGAATAAATTCTATTTTGCATTACACAGTTGAAAAACCCATGGAGTACACGAATTTAAAGATCAAGCTATTTCTTTCAAAAATATATGCACAAGCAACTTTTGGTAATTAATCCTCATCCTTATTTATTACTTTCCAACAGTTAGAAACTCAAGTGATTACTACCTACCATCAAAGTGTATGGCCTAAGATTAGGAGGACAATCAATCCATTTGTCCAAACAGAGTAGCCCACGGTCAATAGAAAACAGAGCCTTTAGCAAATAAATAATAAGAAAAAAATAGAGTATGTTGAAAACAGAGTAGCTTATGGTAAGAATAAAACAGTACTTCTAGCAAATAGATAGTAAGAATAAAAAAAAGCTTGTAAGAGCCTATAAAAATAGAGCAGCCTAAGAGAGGAAAAAAACAGAGCCTGTAGTAAATAATCGATAAAAATAAAATAAAACCTAGAGGAGCCTATAGAAAATAGAGCAATGTAGGGAAGAAAGAAACAGAGCCTATAGCAAATAGACAATAAGAAGAAAACAGAGCCTATAAAAAATAGACGGTAAGAAGAAAATAGAGCCTGTAGCAAATAGATTTTTGGGAGTATATACTAAAATAGACATTTTATCTCTTCGTGCACTCCTTTTCCTTTCATCCATAAAAAAAAATTATATAGCAAATTATGCTTCAATGAATATATTATATTTTGCATTACATGGTTAAAATACCCATAGAGTTTACGAATTTCAAAATCAACCTACTTCTTTCAAAATTATGTGCACAGGTAACCTTTGGTAATTAATCCTCGTCCTTATTTGTTGCATTCCAACTGTTAGAAACTTATATGACAATTGGCCACTATTAGAGTGCATGGGCTAAGATTGGGAGTATTGTCAATCCATTTGTCCAAACAAAACAATGTCGGGTAAGAAGAAAATAGAGCCTTTAGGAAATAAATGGTAAGAAGAAAATAGTGCTTATAAGCGCCTGTAGAAAATAAAGCAATTTATGGTAAGAAAAAAATAGAACCTATAGCAAATAGACAGTAAAAAGAAAAGAGAGCCTGTAGAAAATAGAGCAAGCTAAGGTGGGAGGAAAATAACGCCTATAAAGAATAGACGATAAGAAGAAAACAAACTTAGAGGAGTCAGTAAAAAATATAGCAGCTTATAGAAAGAAGAGATAAAGCTTGTAGGAAATAGATGATAAGAAGAAAACAGAACCTATAGCAAATACATTTTATGAGTAAGTACTAAAATAGACATTTTATCTATTTGCGCATTCCTCTTCCTTTAATCCATCAAAAAATATTATATGGTAAATTAAGTTTCAATGAATAAATTATATTTTGCATTACATGGCTAATAAGAAGATTAACCTACTTCTTTCAAAAATATATGCATAAGTAACCTTTGGTAATTACTTATTGTCCTCATTTGTTGCTTTCCAACTGTAATAGATAGACGATAAGAAGAAAAGAAAGCCTGTAGCAAATAGATTTTAGCAGTAGGTACTAAAATAGATATTTTATCTTTTGTGCACTCCTCTTCCTTTCATTCATAAAAAAAGATTATACGACAAATTAAACTTCAATGAATAGATTATGTTTTGCATTACATGGCTGAAATACCCGTGGAGTTTACGAATTTGAAAATCAACATACTCCTTTCAAAATTATGTGCACATGTAACCTTAGTTAATTACTCATTGTCCTCATTTGTTGCTTTCTAACTGTTAAAAACTTTTATGACTGTTGGCTACCATTAGAGTGTATGGGCTAAGATTGGAAGGACTGTCAATCCACTTGTCCAAACAAAGCAACCTCCGATAACAAGAAAATAGAGCCTTTAGTAAATAAATGATAAAAAGAAAATAAAACCTTTAGCAAATAAATGGTAAGAAGAAAATATAACTTATAGTAAATGGATGATAAGAAGAAAACGGAGCTTGTAGAAACAGAGCAGCCTAACGTATGAAAAAAATATAGCCTGTAGCAAATAAAGGCTAAAAAGAAATTGAAACCTAGATGAGCCTATAAAAAATAGAATAGCCTACAAAAAGAAAAAAATAGAGCCTATAGCAAATAGATCTTAGGAGTAGGTACAAAAATAGACATTTTATATGTTCGTGCACTCCTCTTCCTTTTGTTCATCAAAAAAGATTATATGGAAAATTAAGCTTCAATGAATAGATTTGTTCTGCCTCATGCTTGAAATACATATGGAGTTTACAAATTTGAAAATCAAGCTACTTCTTTCAAAATTATGTACACTAATAACCTTTGGTAATTAATCATCGTCCTCATTTGTTGCATTCCAACTATTGGAAACTCATGTGACTGTTGGCTACCATTAGAGTGTATGGGCCAAGATTGGAAGGACTGTTAATCCACATGTCTAAACACAACAACCTCTAGTAAAAAGAAAATAGAGACTCTAGCAAATAGACAGTAAGAAGAAAATAGACTCTTTATCAAATAAACGATAAAAAGAAAATAAAGCTTGTTGTAAACAGAGTAGCCAATGGTAAGAAGAAAATAGAGCCAGTAGGAAATGGACGATATGAAGAAAACAGAACCTATAAGAGCTTGTAGAAATAAAGCAACCTAAGATAGGAAAAAAACACAGCTTATAGCAAATAAATGGTAAGAAGAAAACAAAACCTGGAGGTGTCGATAGAAAATAGAGCAACCTACAAAAAGAAGAAAACAAAGCCTGTAGCAAATATATGGTAAGAAGAAACTAGGGCCTATAGCAAATATATTTTAGAAGTAGGTACTAAAATAGAAATTTTATCTATTTGTGTACTCCTTTTCCTTTCATCCACCAAAAAAGATTATAAGACAAATTAAGTTTCAATGAATAAATTTTATTTTGCATTACATGGTTGAAATACCCATGGTGTTTATGAATTTGAAAATCAAGTTGTTTCTTTCAAAATTACGTGCATTGGCAACCTTTGGTAATTAATCCTCGTTCTCATTTGTTCCATTCCAACTGTTGGAAACTCGTATGATTGTTGGCTACCATCAAAGTGTATGGGCTAAGATTAGGAGGACTATCAATCCACTTGTCCAAACAGAGTAGCCTTTGGTAAGAAGAAAATAGAGCCTCTAGCAAATAGACAATAAGAAGAAAACAGAGCTTCTAGCAAATAAACAATAGGAAGAAAATAAAGCCTATACGAGCCTATAGAAAACAGAGCAACCTATGGTAAGAAGACAATAATGCCTATAGCAAATAGAAGGTAAGAAGAAAATATAGCCCATATAAGCCTATAGAAAATAAAATAACCTAAGGTAGTAAGAAAAGAGAGCCTATAGAAAATAGATGGTAAAAAGAAAACAAAACTTGGAGGAGCCTATAGAAAATATAAAAGCCTACAGAAATAAGAAAACAAAGCATGTAGCAAATAGATAGTAAGAAAAAAATAGAGCCTATAACAAATATATTTTAAGAATAGATACTAAAATATATATTTTATCTGTTTGTGCACTCCTCTTCCTGTCATCCATAAAAAAGGATTATATGGAAAATTAAGTTTTAATGAATAAATTTTGTTTTGCATTACATGATTGAAATACCCATAGAGTCTATGAATTTGAAAATCAACCTACTTCTTTCAAAGTTATGCGTACTAGCAACCTTTCGCAATTAATTCTCGTCTTCATTTGTTGCATTCCAACTGTTGAAAAATCGTGTGACTACCGGTTACCATTAGAGTGTATGGGCTAAATATTGGGAGGACTGTCAATCCACTTATCCAAACAGAGCAACCTTTGATAAGAAGAAAATAAAGTCTTTACCAAATAAGCAATTAGAAGAAAATAAAGCCTCTAGCAAATAAATGGTAAGAAGAAAATAGAGCAGCTGATGGTAAAAGGAAAATAAATCCTATAGCAAATAACGGTAAAAAGAAAACAGTACCTGTAACGAATAGATTTTAGGAGTAAGTATTAAAATAGACATTTCATCTGTTCATGCACTCCTCTTCCTTTCATCCACTAAAAAGATTAAATAGCAATTTAAGTTTCAATGAATAGATTATGTTTTGTATTACATGGTTGAAATACCCGTGGAGTTTATGAATTTGAAAATCAAGTTGTTTCTTTTAAAATTATGTGCACTGATAACCTTTGGTAATTAATCCTCGTCCTCATTTGTTCCATTCCAATTGTAGGAAACTTGTGTGACTACTGGCTACCATCAAAGTGTATGGGCTAAGATTGGGAGGACTATCAATCCACTTGTCCAAATAGAGTAGCCTTCAGTAAGAAGAAAACAAAGCCTCTAACAAATAAATGGTAAGAAGAAAACAAAACCTGTAGCAAATAGATGATAAAAAGAAAATAGAGCTTGTAGAAATAAAGTAGGCTAAGGTAGGAAAAAAAACAAAGCCTATAACAAAGAAACATTAAGAAGAAAATAGAACCTAGAGGAGCCTGTAGAAAATAAAGCAACCAATGAAAAGAAGAAAAATAATGCTTATAACAAATAGATTTTAGGAGTAGGTACTAAAATAGACATTTTATCTTTTCGTGCACTTCTTTTCCTTTCATCCATGAAAAAAGATTATATGGCAAATTAAGTTTCAATAAATAGATTTTATTTTGCATTACATGGTTGAAATACCCATGGAGTTTACAAATTTGAAAATTAAGCTACTTCTTTCAAAATTTTGTTTACTAGAAATCTTTAGTAATTAATCATCATCCGCATTTGTTGCTTTCCAACTGTTACAAACTCATGTGATTGTTGGTTACCATTATTGTGTATGGGTTAAGATTGGGAGGACTACTAATCCACTTGTCCAAACAGAGCAGCTTCTGATAAGAAGAAAACATAGCCTCTAACAAATAGAAGATAAGATGAAAACAGAGCCTCTAGCAAATAAATGGTAGGAAGAATATAGAGCCTATAGGAGCCTATAGAAAACAAAACAGCCTATGGTAAGAAGAAAACAAAACTTTTAACAAATAAATGATAAGAAGAAAATAAAGTCTGTATGAAATAGGAGGTAAAAAGAAAATAAAGTCTGTAGAAATATAGTAGCCTAAGGTAGGAGAAAAAACAAAGCCTATAGCAAAGAAATGCTAAGAAGAAAATAGAACCTAAAGGAGATTGTAGAAAACAGAGCAACCTATGGAAAAAAAGAAAACAGTGCCTATAACAAATAAATTTTAGGAGTAGGTACTAAAATAAACATTTTATCTTTCATGCACTTCTCTTCCTTTCATCCATGAAAAAAGATTATATGGCAAATTAAGTTTCAATGAATAGATTTTGTTTTGCTTTACATGGTTGAAATACCTATGGAGTTTACAAATTTGAAAATCAAGCTACTTCTTTTAAAATTATGTGTACTGATAACCTGTGGTAATTAATCCTTATCCTCATTTGTTGATTTCCAACTATTGAAAACTGATGTGACTACTGGCTACCATCAGAGTGTATGGGCTAAGATTGGGAGGACTATTAATCCATTTTTCCAAACAAAGCAGCCTAAGGTAGGAAGAAAATAAAACTTGTAGTAAATAGAAGATAAGAAAAAACAAAACCTAGAGGAGCCTGTAGAAAATAGGGCAGCATATGGAAAGAATAAAACAACATTTGTAGTTTTCCTATTCTTATAAAAAAATTGTAAATGGATATAGATTTATTTTGCTTGCTTTTGAAGTATTAAGTGTTCGAAGAATAAGGTTTAGACTTTAAAATACCATGGCAAAGAAATGTACAAAATTATGATCTCCATGTCACATTACCCATAAGTAGCTAGCTTCAAAAGAGACCGTGAATCACACAGAGATAAATAGATGTGGTGAAAAAGATGGCTCTACGCAGAGCCATATCTATCCCCCTTTCACATAATTTGTTGAGCCAATCCGTGACCATCACTTCATACTTCAAATTTAGTTTTGGTTCAATTTAATTAAATCTGATTTGATTATTTCTCAAAAGTTAAAAATATTTGATAATTTTTCACCCAAACAGGTTCTTGAAAAAATCAAAGCAAATGTTTAATGTATTAAGGTTAGGCTCAAATATCCCATAGACAAAACTCAATGAAACTAGGACCCAATGCACATCTCAATACTATTCATACCACTGTAAACTAAAGACGATCATAATCATCAAAACGAACAATAATAAGTACCTAACCTATGATGTTTGCATTTACACCATAAAAATCACCTTTTACTAAGTGAACTGAAAAAGGGGAAAAAAGAGAAAAAGAAAAAATAAAAGAGAGAATCAACAAAGTAATAGCTAAATAATGAGTCAAAGCTTGTAGAGAACTTGGAAGCATAAATTTTCCCATTATAAGCTAAAGAGGAAGCTTTCAATAACGAGACCAACAAATATATTGCAAATCTCATTTTCTCTACGAATCCTTTCTCTGCCCAACATCTTACAAATTTTGTTAGGAAAAAAGGTTCCAAATTGATTATGCAAACTTAGGGTGCAGGTGCCCAAAATTGTATTTTGTAAAGTTTTTGCAAGACTTGGTTATTAAAATTGCAATAACACTGATATTATTTCTAATGCGTAATAATTTTGATGTTATTATTAAACAAGTATATAAATATTTTATAATTTTATTATTTTAATAAAATGTGTGTATTAATATATACAAATAATATAAATATAAGGTTATCCTCATAATTCACATATACTAGCTACTTATTAAATTGAAAAATTCAAATTCTTCTATAATAAAAAAAATCTAATTCTACCTAAATATCAAAATTATATTAAATTAAATTCAATTAGTCAAACTTTTATTCAAATATTTAATTCTAAATTACGATGAATACGAATTGATTTTAACATTTTCTTGTAATTTTTATTCAATTTCACAGGCATTCACAGTGTTATATTTTAATTTGATATAATTTTCAAGTTTTAATAAATTATTTTTTAAATCAACAATAACAATATTAATAAGAATATTAAGAGTTTTTGTTTTGACAATTTTGTCCACTAATTTTAATCGACTTTTACTTGACTTCATAAATCATAATATATGAATTTTATAAGTTCTACTACTCAATATAAACTTTATAAATTATTTGACTCACATATACTAGTTATATATTATATTGAAAAATTACATTTAACACATGAAAAATAAAACATGGAGTTGGCCTTCACTTCTAATAGGGAAGTGGTAAAAAGGAATTTTAAAAAAGGAAAAAACACTGAGAATTGCTGTAGGTTTTGTTCGGTAAGAAGAAAATAAAACTTGTAGCAAATAGATGGTAAAAAAAAAATAGAACCTGTAGCAAATAGATTTTAGAAAGGTCTCGACAAGATAGAGCAGCCTATGGTAAGAAGAAAACAGATCTTGTAGCAAATAAACAATAAGAAGAAAACAGAGTTAATAGGAGCTTGTAGAAAATAGAGCAGCCTATGGTAAGAATAAAGCCTGTAGCAAATAGATTTTTTAAGTAGGTACTAAAATAGACATTTTATCTGTTTGTGCACTCCTTTTCCTTTCATCCATCAAAAAAAGATTATATGAAAAATTACGTTTCAATAAATAGATTTTGTTTTGCATTACGTGGTTGAAATACCCATAGAGTTTACGAATGTGAAACTCAAGCCACTTCTTTCAAAATTATGTACACAGGCAACCTTTGGTAATTAATCCTCATCCTAATTTGTTGCTTTTCAATTGTTGAAAACTTATGTGATTGCTGGGTACCATTAGAGTGTAAAGGTTAAGATTGGGAGGATTGTCAATCCACATGTCCAAACAAAGCAGCCTATGGTATGAAGAAAATTGAGCTTTTAGCAAAAAAATGGTAAGAAGAAAACTGAACCTCAAGTAAAAAAATGGTAAGAAGAAAATAGAGCCTTTAGAAAATAAATGGTAAGAAGAAAAGAAAGCCTATTAGAAAACAAAGCAACCAATGGTAAGAAGAAAACAGAGTTGTAGCAAATAGACGATATGAAGAAAATAGAACCTGTAGGAGCTTATAGAAAACAAAGTAGTCTAAAATAAGAAGAAAATAGAGCCTGTAGCAAATAGACAGTAAGAAGAAAATAGAGTTTGTAGCAAATAGATTTTAGGAGTAGGTACTAAAATAGACATTTTATCTATTTGTGCACTCCTATTTATTTCATCCATCAAAAAAGATTATACGACAAATTAAGCTTCAGTGAATAGATTATGTGTTGTGTTATATGGTTGAAATGCCCATGGACTTGATGAATGTGAAAATGAAGTTATTTCTTTCAAAATTATGTGCACAGGCAACCTATGGAAATTAATCCTCATCCTCATTTGTTGCTTTCCAATTGTTGCAAACTCATGTGACTATTGGTTACCATCAAAGTGTATGGGCTAAGATTGGGAGGACTGTTAATCCTTTATTCCAAACAGAGCCTACAACAAATAAATTTTAGGAGTAGGTGCTAAAATAAACGTTTTATCTGTTCGTGCACTTCTCTTCCTTTTATCCATAAAAAAAGATAATATGACAAATTAAGATTCAATGAATAGATTCTATTATGGATTACATGGTTGAAATACCCATGGAGTTTACAAATTTGAAAATCACACTACGTCTTTCAAAATTATATGTATAGGGAACTTTTGGTAATTAATCCTGGTCATCATTTGTTACTTTCTAACTCTTGGAAACTCATGAGACAGTTGGCTACCATCATAGTGTATGGCCCAAGATTGGGAGGATTGTCAATCTACTTTTCCAAACAAAGTAGCTTATGGTAAGATGAAAATAGAGCCTCTAGCAAATATAATGTAAGAAGAAATTAAAACCTCTAGCAAAAAAATGGTAAGAAGAAAATAGAGCATATAGTAAATAGATGATAAGAAGAAAACAGAACTAAGAGGAGCTCATAGAAAATAAAGCAGCCAACGAAAAAAAGAAAACAGAGCCTCTAGCAAATAAATTTTAGGAGTAGGTACTAAAGTAGATATTTCATTTATTCACGCACACCTCTTCCTTTTATCCATCAAGAAAGATTATACGGAAAATTAATCTTTAATGAATAAACTCTGTTGTATTTTACATGGTCAAAATACCCATTGAGTTTACCAATTTGAAAATCAAGCCACTTTTCTCAAAATTATGTGCACAAACAACCTTTGGTAATTAATCCTCATTCTTATTTCTTGCTTTACAACTGATGGATGCTTATGTGATTGCTAGCTACCATCAGAGTGTATGGGCTAAGATTGAGAGGACTGTCAATCCACTTGTCCAAACATAGTAACCTACAGTAAGAAGAAAGTAGAGCCTCTAGCAAATAGACAGAAAAAAGATAATAGAGTAGCCTATGGTATGGAGAAAAAAGGGTCTGTAGCAAATAAATGATAAGAAAAAATAGAGCCTGTAGGAGTTTGTAGAAAACATAGTAGCCTAAGGTGAGAAGAAAACAAAGCCTGTAACAAATAGATGGTAAGAAGAAAACAAAACTTGGTGGAGCTTGTCTAAAACAGAGAAGCATACGGAAAGAAGAAAACAAAGTTTGTAGCAAATAAACAGTAAGAAGAAAATAGAGCTTGCAACAAGTAGATTTTAGAAGTAAGTACTAAAATAGACATTTTATCTATTCGTGCACTCCTCTTCCTTTCATCCATCAAAAAAGATCATACTACAAATTAAGATTCAAAGAATAGATTTTATTGTACATTACATGGTTGAAATACCTGTGGAGTTTACGAATTTGAAAATCAAGCTACTTTTTTCAAAATTATGTGCATAGGTAACCTTTGGTAATTAATTCTCATCCTCATTTGTTGCTTTCCACCTGTTGGAAACTCATGTGACTACTGGCTACCATCAAAGTGTATGGCCTAAGATTGAAAGGACTGCCAATCCATTTGTCCAAATAGAGCAACTTATAGTAAGAAGAAAATAGAGTCTCTAGTAAATAAAAGGTAAGAAGAAAATAGAGCCTCTAGTAAATAAAAGGTAAGAAGAAAATAGAGCCTATAGCAAAAAAATGGTAAGAAGAAAATAAAACTTGGAGGAGCCCGTAGAAAATAAAGCAGCTTACGAAAAAAAGAAAATAGAGTTTGTAGCAAATAGATTTTAGGAGTATGTACTAAAACAGACATTTTATCTATTCTTACACTCCTCTTCCTTTCATCCATAAAAAAAGATTATATGACAAATTAAGCTTCAATGTATAGGTTCTTTTTGTTTTACCTAGTTGAAATACCCATGGAGTTTACGAATGTGAAAATCATACTGCTTTTTTCAAAATCATGTGCACAGGCAACGTTTGGTATTTAATCCTCATCCTCATTAATTGCTTTCCAACTCTTGGAAACTCATGAGACTGCTGGCTAGAATTAGAGTGTATAGAAAAAGACTAGGAGGACTATCAATCCACTTGTCCAAGCAAAGCAGCCTAGGGTAAGAAGAAAATAGAGTCTTTAACAAATAAAAGGTAAGAAGAAAACAGAGCCTCTAGCAAATAGAAGGTAAGAAGAAAACAGAGCCTATAGTAAATAAAAGGTAAGAAGAAAGCAAAGCTTGTAACAAATAAATGGTAAGAAGAAATAGAGCTTGTTAGAGCCTATAGAAAATATAATAGCCTAAGGTTGGAGGAAAACTGAGCCTGTAGCAAAATGATGGTAAGAAGAAAACAAAACCTAGAGGAGCTTGTAGAAAATAGACCAGCATACGGAAAGAAGAAAAGAGCTTGTAAGAAATAGATAGTAAGAAGAAAACAAAGTCTAGAGCAAATAGATTTTGGGAGTAAGTCCTAAAATACACATTTTATCTTTCATCCATAAAAAAAGATTCAACGGAAAATTAAGTTCCAAGAAATAAATTATATTTTGCATTACATAGTTGAAATACTCATGGAGTTTATGCATGTGAAAATCAAGTCACTTCTTTCAAAATTATGTGCATAGACAACCTTTGGTAATTAATCCCCATCCTTATTTGTTGCTTTCCAATTGTTGGAAACTCATGTGACTGTTGGCTGCCATTAGAGTGTATAGGCTAAGATTGGGAGGACTGCTAATCCACTTGTCCAAACAGAGTAGCCTACAGTAAGAAAAAACAGAGCCTCTAACAAATAGATGGTAAGAAGAAAATAGAACTTTTAGGAAGTAGATGACAAGAAGAAAATAGAGCTTGTAAGAGCCTATAAAAAATAAAGCAGCCTATTGTAAGAAGAAAATAGACAATATATCAAATAGATGGAAAGAAAATAGCAGAACTTAGAAGAGATTGTAGAAAATAGAGTAGCTTACATAAAAAGAAAATAGTGCCTATAGCAAATAGATTTTAGGAGTAAATACTAAAATAGACATTTTATCTATTCGCACACTCCTTTTCCTTTCATCCATCAAAAGAAATTATACGGAAAATTAAGTTTCAATGAATAGATTTTGTTGTGCATTACATGGTTGAAATACCCGTGGAGTTTACGAATTTGAAAATCAAGCTACTTTTTTCAAAATTATATGCGTAGGCAACCTTTGGTAATTAATCCTTGTCCTCATTTGTTGCTTTCCAACTATTGGAAACTCATATGACTACTAGCTACCATCAGAGTGGATGGGCTACAATTGGGAGGACTATCAATCCACTTGTCCAAATAGAGCATCCTATGGTAAGATGAAAATAAAGCCTCTAGTAAATAGACGGTAAAAAGAAAACAAAACCTGGAGGAGCCTGTAGAAAGCAAGGTAGCATACGAAAAGAAGAAAAGAGAGCCTATAGCAAATAAACGGTAACAAGAAAACAGAGCTTGCTACAAATAGATTTTATGAGTAGGTACTAAAATAGGTATTTTATATGTTCTTGCACTCCTTTTTCTTTCATCTATAAAAAAAGATTATACAACAAATTAAGTTTCAATGAATAGATTTTTTTTTGCATTACATGGTTGAAATACCCATGGAGTATACGAATTTGAAAATCAACCTACTTCTTTCAATATAATGTGCACATGTAACCTTTGGTAATTAATCCTCATCCTCATTTTTTGCTTTCCAACTATTGGAAACTCATGTGACTGCTGGTTACCATCAACCCACTTGTTCAAACAAAATAGTGTACAGTAAGAAGAAAATAGAGCCTCTAGCAAAGAGACGATAAGAAGAAAACAAAGCATCTAGCAAATAAACCATAAGAAGAAAACATAACCTGTAGGAGCCTTTAGAAAACACAATAGCCTATAGTAAAAAGAAAATAGAGCTTGTGGCAAATAGACAGTAAGAAGAAAAGAAACTTGAAGGAGCCTGTAGAAAATAAAGTAGCATATGGAAAGAAAAAAATGGAGCCTGTAGGACATAGATAGTAAGGAGAAAATAGAGCATGTAGCAAATAGATTTTAAGAGTAGGTACTAAAATAGACATTTTATCTGTTCGTGCACCCCTCTTCCTTTCATCCACGAAAAAAGATTGTATGACAAATTAAGCTTCAATGAATAAATTCTGTTTTGCATTACATGGTTGAAATACCCATAAAGTTTTCGAATTTGAAAATGAAGCAACTTCTTTCAAAATTATATGTATAGGTAACCTTGGGTAATTAATCCTTATCCTTATTTGTTACTTTCCAACTATCAAAAACTCAAGTGACTATTGGCTACCATTAGAGTGTATGAGCTAGGATTAGGAGCACTGTCAATCCACTTGTCTAAACAAAACAACCTCCCATAAGAGGAAAACAAAGCCTCTAGCAAATACACACTAAGAGAAAATAAAACTTTTAGCAAATAAATGATAAGAAGAAGATAGAGCTTGTAGGAGCCTGTAAAAAACATAATAGCCTATTATAAGAAGAAAATAGGGCTTATAGGAGCCTATAGAAAACATAGCAGCCTATAGTAAAAAGAAAACAGAGCCTGTAGCAAATAGATGGTAAGAAGAAAATATATCCTGTTGCAAATTAAAGGTAAGAAGAAAACAGAACTTGGAGGAGCTTGTAGAAAATATAACAGCATATAGAAGAAGGAAACAGAGTCAGTAAGAAATAGACGATAAGAAAAAAATAGAATCTGGAGCAAATAGATTTTAGGAGTAGGTTCTAAAATACACATTTTATTTGTTCGTACACTCCTTTTCTTTTTATCCGTAAAAAAAGATTAAATGAAAAATTAAGTTTCAAGGAATAGATTATGTTTTGCATTACATAGTAGAAATACCCATAGAGTTTATGTATGTGAAACACCTTTTGTGTTTATCAAGGTATTGGTTCCGTTATTCTATTAACTTAACACATTTTTCACATTTATCATGACTTATTAACAACATGTTATTTTTGAAGTAATTACCTCATGAACATTTTGCAACGTCCTCATCTCCTCTTCACTCCTCTCTAGTTTCTTTCTTTTATGTTCCTTCACTGCAAGGCATCGATAGTTCTTCAAAACATTTTGAAACAACAATAATCCTCACCATTCCAGAACAAGATGCTTTAGTGGGCACTAAGTAATGGAACAATTTAGATACTCTCAAATTAAAACCTCCTAATAATATTTGTCAAATAAAATCCAATCCTCAAGAATTTTTAAATGGTAAATTGCACAAAATTTTGCTGCCTATTCAGGTTGTTTTATGTCAGAGAAGAATTTGATTCTCATGTCTTCTTCTTCTTCTTTTCTTTTCATCAATGTGACAAAACTTTTCTCTCCCTTCTTTCTATTTCTTATTAGAAATTGTTCGATCTCACTAAATTTTCCTTTTTGATTTTTAAATTTGTTTGTAACATGTAAGGTAACTGCTGTAACTGTTTCTATTTTTTTTCTTTTTTCTTTTTATCTTTGTCTGAGCTTACAATTTATGTTCACTTAGTTCATCACCTTCATCCACCATCATTTTCCATCTATTGTTTTTCTCCAATTCTTGAATGTTTGATTGCGTCAATGTCTAATCTTAAAGGCAGTTTACTTGGTAAATCATATTTCATGGGTTGCAAAAGTCGGTTGTGTCCTAAGCAAAATGTTCACTCTACAATATCTAGGATACTTTGACATCAACGATCAGCTTTTGCTTGATATTTTGCAACAATATGCATGTTTCTTTTCCCTTCACATAAAATACAAGAGCATATTTTATTCCTTTGGTTGACATGATGTCTGGAAAAAGTTAGTTACTTGTTACTGCTTGATTGATTGGCCATTCCTTAGATCTTCACGTGCAGTACTTCTAATATAGGTGCTACTTTTTGAATCTAGGGCTTTTACCTGTTGGTCATTCCTAAGGGGAATGCAGCAGTATCGACCTAAAGGACTTCAACTGCCACCTTCTCTATATGTATATTGGGGGGACAGCAGACCTTGTTGCCCTTGTCCATATGGGTACTTTAGTTTTGACGATGACAATACATGCATCCAATTATCTGTTGAACAACTCAGTAAAAAACTCAGGGTAAAGTTGCATCATTAGTATGCAATATTTATTTCATTTGTAATATTAGCTGGTCGGTCTTAAATTTGTTCAAGAATTTGGACCTCTTGAAATTTCAAAATTGTGGTATGCGAATTACTCAATAGTTTTAATTTATTATAGTCACCACAATTAATGTGATCATTTCTTAATCTCTTTGAATTAGAAATGGTATAAAAAAAATTTCATGGAATTGAACTTATCTTTCAATTTGATAGTTGTGCAAGCTGTTGCTTTGGTCTTGGATTATTTTTATTAGTTATTGATGCATGAGGGTTGTATAAGATAGTTAAAATAAGAAAGACTGTTAAATTCAAGGAAAACTATTTCAAAAGAAATGGTGGTTTATTATTGCAATAATAATTGTCTTCAAGAGATAATAATGTTGAGCAAATGAAACTATTTAGTTTCAAGGAGGTAGAGAAGGCCACAAACCATTACAACGTGAGCCAAATCCTTGGTTAGGGAGGCCAAGGAATGGTCTATAAAGGAATGTTGAGATGAAAAGATTGTGGCAATCAAGAAGTTTAAGATAGTCAACGAAAATGAAGACAAACTCGAACAGTTCATCAAAGAAATTGTAATTCTAACACAGATCAATTACAAAATTGTGGTAAAGTTATTAGGATGTTGCATGGAGACAAAAGTACCTCTACTAGTTTGTGAGTTTATCTTTCAACACATACATGGTCAAAATGATTGGCAATCTCTAATTACATGAGAAATACACTTGTGGACATAAAGTCCATAAATATACCATTGGATGATAAATATAGAGTAAAAGTTTCAGACTTTGGCACTTCAAAGTCAATTACAATTCATCAATCACATGTAACTACTTGAGTCCAAGGGACTATAGGATACTTAGACCTGGAGTACTTCCAATCAAGCTAATTTATAAAGAAGAGTGATGTTTACAGCTTTGGAGTTGTGTTTATTGAGCTCTTGATTGGACAAAAGCCAATCTCCTTAATGCATTCTGTTTAAGAAAGAAGTTTAGTGACATATTTCTTTCTTTTAATGCAGGACAACTGCTTGCTTGCTATACTTGATGCTCCAGTCCTCCAGTAGGGTCAGAAAGAGGAAATCACAACAGTTGCAAAGTTGGCAAAAAGATGCTTGCACTTGAATGGGAAGAAAAGGCCTACAAAGAAAGCAGTGGTTATGGAGTTGGAACCGATTAGAGGATCGTTGGAGGTAGCTTCTTCAGCCATTCAACAGAATTTTGTCCCCGATGAGGTAGATTATGCTAAAGTGGGCACCACTAGACCTTGGGATACTACACCCTCTTCATCTAGGTCACATTTGAACCACATTGCCATATATATGGAAATTGATATGCAACCTCTACTCTCTAACTAGCACCTTAATTATGGTCAAATAATAGGTAAGTTTCCAACTAATTGACCAGACTTGGTTTGGTTAGATACAAACAAGAAGGGCTTGACTTTAATGCATGAACTATGTAGTGATAAGTTCTCGTTGTGATTTATATGTTGACATTGTCAAAAGTAGTTTTATTTTATGCACCCAAATCTTTTCCACATTTGATATAACAAACCAATAAAAAAGGAAAATTGTATTATGACACTTTTTTTAGGGTCACCTCTCAAAATGATATTACGGGCTTATGATTTAGGAAATAATCATCCCTTGCCTCATGAGCTCAAAAATTAAAGGTTCACTTATTCTTTTGGAACTATCTTCATAGTTTCTAATGGGCTTACAATATGACTCAAATCTTTGATGTTGGAAAAAAAATGAAATGTTTAAATGAAACATCATAATTTAGCCTAAATTAGATAATATTGAAGAAAAAGAATTAAAAAAAAGGTAATAAGAAAGGTTTTATAGAAAAAAATTATAATAATTATATTTTCATATAATAATAGGAAATAATATATAAAAATTAATTAAAACAGAGAATTTTATACTAGTTGACAAAGAAAATAATTTAAAATAATTATATAATCATGCAAATCAAAATAATATCTCTAACATAACTTAGCATCAATAGGTTATAAAAGGGAACACAGGGCAGATTGTGATATTGAGTATCCTTATTAAATAGCATCTCAATTGAAAAGGTTATTTCCTGGTGTGTCAATAATGATAGCAAGTATACACATTGTAATATGTAGCAGCCCTATAGGTGAGAAAAATATTCCATGATTAGATAACTTACTCATTTAATATCAAAGTGTCATGTTAACTTTTGGTTGCACAACATGCCCAATAGCATAGATACCACCTCCATTTGTGCTATCTAAGTAGTGTGCAAATATCTTTTTCACATTCCAATTTGAAGCCAATTGTGAAATAATTGACGAGTTTGATTTTCCAAGACTAAGTATCCCATCAAGTGCTTCTTCGTTGGATGTACCTAGATTTCCAAATTGTCTAGCACCACAACTATGATAAAACCAAAAGAAAACCACCTTATGAATAAAACTAAATACAAAAATATGAAAATATGAATGAATAGGTAAAGAAACAAGACAATAATTTGCATATCCTAGTTAACTATTTCAAGACTGGTCGGAACATGTCTACAATATCAGCATATTTGCATCATCAAAATGTGTAAAGAAAATGACTTCACAAGATCAACACAATTCAAATCATCAAACATAGACATTCTACAAAAAGACCTCATTAAAACTGGACCAGGAACTAGCGCACCAAGACCTTTTCTCCAGAGCATATTGCATGTGAAATGAGCCAAAGGAAGCTTGAAAGGAGGCTAAAACGCCATTAACCAAAATCAAGAATTTTGGGACACAAAAGCTACCACAAAAGCTTCATACAATCTTATTTTTTTCAGATTTCTAAAAAGATATACACTATTTTACAAGCCATGTGTTAAAGAGAATTAACCAACTTACCCAAATATAATACTTCCATTGGCTGATGTTGTTTTGAGGTCTCCTAACACTCTATCATACTGCACAACATCCTTCACAAAATAACCCGCAGTCAAACTCCCATCTCCGTAAATCTCTAGATATGGGCATGATTTATTGGCTGTGGAGCCTGATAAAGAACCTCCATTCACCTTATAGCAAAACTCACCATCACAAGGAACCAAACTCCCAGAATCTGACTTATTTACATTATATAGTGTACGATCAATCTGTTACGAACAATCCACTATTCAGACAAAAGCTTTTATCCTACATGGATAATGAAAATCAAATCAAAACAATAGAAGGGCGCAAAAAAAAAAAAAGAGTTTGGCTTACACCAAGGGAGCTTGTTCTAGGGCATTCTTTGCACAGGATGTAATTGACCCACATAATGTCACTTCCTATATCCACCTCTACGTAGTAGTCATTGGAAGGAGTTCCAATTCCAATCCTCACATAATAAAGCCTACAAATGAAGGAACTATGGAATTAGAGTGACTAAACCTTTGGATTATCATAATGATTATATTTTTGACTAATTCTAATAAAAACTACCCTTATTTTCTTTATGGTGTGAGGCATAATGTTGGAAACAAAGACTTATTTAGGCCAGTTATCTACAATATTCACAAGTATAATATTAGATAACAATACATAAAAAGTAATAAGAGTTTAATAAAATATTTTTTAAAATTTAATTTTCTTTATTTATAAAATTAGATAAAATATATTTAATTTATATTATGAAATTAAATATATGACTAATAGAAATTTAGTAATAATGACATTGTTTTGGGAATTAAAAATTTCCATTATTTATTTTTTTTAGCTATTTTCTCAAATAATTTTTCATTATACTATTTTACCTTACTTACCCCTCTATCCACTTTTGTATGTTGGCTCTATACACAATTTTATAAGCAAACTAGCAGCCCAACAATTGTAATACCCTCTAACCTCCTTTGACCATCACCATGGTACCCTACAATAATTTGATGGTGGCAAAAGCTAAAGTCCACTTTTGATTTGATATGATACCAAATGATCCAATTTTGAAAAGGCCTAGTATTCCAAGCTACTCAAATTGCCAAAGTTACCTGTCAACTTCTTATTGTATCCATATAATCCAATATCCATTGGTAGTGGTCCAGTAAATTTGTTGACCTATAATTGGAGATCTTTCAAGTTGCGGATGGTAGATACCCTTTTGGCACAAACCTGCCAAATGCATTATGTGAAAGATGTAAGGTTTGAAGACGTTCCAAATTCCAATTGAAAAATCTGGGACACCAAAAATTTTGTTCTTGGAGAGCTTAAGAGTGTTCAAAGAAGAGCAGGCAACTACATTCTGTAATGGCCCTTGAACCAAATTGTCAGCTAAAGAAAGGTAACGCAGGGATATATGATTTCAGAAGAGATCATTAGAAACTTGTCCTGAGAAGGAGTTTTTGGAAAGGTCAAGAAATCTTGTGGAACCAAGCGAAGATAGAATGGGACCAGAAAGACTATTGTGATTGAGTTTAAGCCTTTCAAGAGTACTTATAAGACCAAGCTCAAAACTAATAGTTCCACTAAAATTGTTATAAGCAAGTGATAAGGTTTTCAAACATTGCAACTTTTGAAGCCCTTTACTAATTTTCCCGAATAAGCTGAGGCCATTGAGTGAGACTTAAGAAACTCGGCCAGTCATTGGATTGCACTGTATGAACTTCCATGAACAAGGGGAGTCATCACCTTTGTTCTAAAGCTGAGATAAGAAGATATGTCGATAATACCTGACTTGAAAACAAGAAGGCCTAAAACATCATCGTTGAGTAGAATGGGCACATCATCATTTCCAATGCAACTTTTAATACCAGCTACCGAAATCTGAAACCATAATAAAAATAGAACCAAACCCATTTATCACCACTTCTTGCCCATCACCTCTCTCTTTCTCTCTCTCTTTTTTTTATTATTTTTTGTGTGTTATGGTGGTCCTTGAAATTTACAAGCAGAGAGGGGAGCTTGAAAAGATAGAATGTGAAGGGATAAGCATGAAGGGAAAATTAATGCAACAATTTCAACCATATGGCTCTTAACATATTCCTTGCAAAACATGGTCCAAGTTTTTGTCTATAAGTTTATGTGTAAGTCCCTCTCTCTTTGCTTTGATGTGACTGAATTTGTCTCTTCCATTCGTTGCTTCCTACCACGTGCTTCACTTTTTGGATTGGAAGATTAGTGATTTTCACCTTTTAAGAGCAATACTACCTTATGTTTCTGAAACTCTTTATATCTATTTATAATTTTCTACAAGTATAGGAAATGTTTATATATATATATTTCTATAAGAATAGGCATATAGTGAAATGCAAAACTAAGAGAAAGCATAAGAGAGACTTTCATCTTTCTATGCAATATGGTTGAAGATTTGTTGCCATTGGGAACATTCATTTTACTTGGTCCTTTCAACAAAGACGAATAAATTCCCAAATTTCTCTTCAAAGCATTATAACCCAAGCTTGTAAATATGCCTTTAATAGGAAGCCTACATGTCAGCTTGTTATATGATATATTCACCGCAAGAATATTCTCCTATTTTTTCAGCTCCTGTGGTATCACCCTTGTCAGCATCTTCACATTCAATTTCAATTGGGTGCTTACTTTGTTTTGTACAACACTTATTCCGAATTGCAAGTTAAACACATTCATTGGCCTAATTTCAATATCACTAATAGAAACCTAGTTGTAATGCAATCATTCTAGGCACTAAAAATCTCTATCATTTATTTCTCTTCAGTTATTTTCTCATATAATTCTTCATGATACTATTTTGCCTTCTTTACTTCTTTAACCACTTTGGTTTGTTAATTCTATACACAATTATAAGCCAACTAGCAGGCCAACAACCTCAATTACCCACCACCATCATCATGGTATCCTTACAATAATTTAGAGGTTGCAAAAGCTAAACGTCACGTTGATGCAATACCAAATGATTCAATTATGAAAAGACTTGGTTACTAAGGTACAGTACTATCCATCTATTTGATTTAAAATCTTCTAGTCAAATTAGATTTACAAGATATATATATATATAAGGTCTAATTAAAAGGACATAAATATATTAAAACACAATATATCTATAGATACAAGTGGATTGACAGTCCTCCCAATCTTAGCCCATACACTCTAATGGTAGCTAGTAGTCACACGAGTTTCCAAGAGTTGGAAAGCAACAAATAAAGATGATGATTAATTACCAAAGGATGCCCATGCATATAATTTTGAAAGAAGTAGCTTGATTTTCAAATTTGTAAACCCTACAAGTATTTCAACCATGTAATGCAAAGCAGAATCTATTCATTGAAGTTTAATTTGTCATATAATCTTTTTCGATGGATAAAAGGAAGAGGAGCGCATGAAGAGATAAAATGTCTATTTTAGTACCTACTCCTAAAATTTATTTACTACAGGCTCTGTTTTTTTCTTACTGTCTATTTGCTACAAGCGTTGTTTTCTTCTTTCCATATGTTGCCCTATTTTCTACAAGCTCCTCCAGGTTTTGTTTTTTTTTTTATCGTCTATTTGCTATAGGCTTTATTTTCTTCCTACCTTAGGCCACTATGTTTTCTATAGGTTTTGTTTTCTCCTTATTGTCTATTTGCTATAGGTTCTATTTTCTTCTTACCATAGGTTGCTCTCTTTTTTATAAGCTCTTACAAGCTCTGTTTTTTGCTTACTGTTTATTTGCTAGAGGTTCTATTTTCTTCTTACCATCTATTTGCTAGAGGCTATGTTTTCTTCTTACAGGAGGCTATTATGTTTCGACAAGTGGATTGACAGTCCTCCCAATCTTAGCCCATACACTCTAATGGTAACCAACAGTCACATGAGTTTGCAATAGTTGGAAAGCAACAAATGAGGACAAGGATTAATTACCAAAGGTTGCTAATGCACATAATTTTGAAAGAAGTAGCTTGATTTTTAAATTTGTAAACTCCTCGTGTATTTCAACCATGTAATGCAAAACAAAATCTTCTCATTGAAGCTTAATTTGCCATATAATCTTTTTTCATAGATGAAAGGAAGAGGAGTGCATGAACATATAAAATGTCTATTTTTGTACCTACTCCTAAAATCTATTTGCTACAAGCTTTGTTTTCTTCTTTTCGTAGGTTGCTTTATTTTCTACATGCTCCTCTAGTTTCTATCTTCTTCTTAGCACTATTTGCTCCAAGCTATGCTTTTTTCCTACCTTAGGCTATTTTGTTTCTACAAACTTTGTTTTCTTTTTACTGTCCATTTGCTATTGGCTTTGTTTTCTTCTTACCGTTTATTTGCTAGAGGCTCTGTTTTCTTCTTATCGGAGGTTGCTTTGTTTGGACAAGTAGATTAATAGTCCTTCTAACCTTATCCCATAGACTCTGATGGTAGCCAGTAGTTACATGAGTTTCCAATAGTTGGAAAGTAACCAATGAGGATAATGAGTAATTACCAAAGGTTACTTGTGCATATAATTTTGAAAGAAATAGGTTGATTTTCAAATTCGTAAACTCTATGGGTATTTCAGCCATGTAATGAAAAATATAATCTATTCGTTAAAACTTAATTTGCTGCATAATCTTTTTTGATGGATGAAAGGAAGAAGAGTGCATAAACAGATAAAATGTCTATTTCAGTACTTATTACTAAAATTTATTTGCTACAGGCTCTGTTTTCTTCTTACCGTCTATATGTTACAAGCTCCTCTAGGTTCTATTTTATTTTTACCATCTATTTTCTACAAGCTCGATTTTCTTTTTACCTTAGGCTACTCAATTTTCTATAGGCTTTTACATGCTATGTTTTCTTTTTACCGTTTATTTGCTATAGGTTTTATTTTCTTTTTACCATAGGTTGCTTTGTTTTTAACAAGCTCTATTTTCTTCTTATTGCTAATTTACTAGAGGCTTTGTTTTCTTCTTATTGTAGGTTGCTTTGTTTGGACAAGTGGATTGACTATCATTCTAATCTTAGGCTATACACTATGATGGTAGCTAGTAGTCACATGAGTTTCCAAAGCAACAAATGAGGACAATGAGTAATTACTAAAGGTTAACTATGTACATAATTTTGAAAGTAGGTTGATTTTCAAATTCATAAACTCCACGGGTATTTCATCCATATAATGCAAAACATAATCTATTCATTGAAGCTTAATTTGTCATATAATCTTTTTTGATGGATGAAAAGAAGAGGAGTGCATGAACAGATAAAATGTCTATTTTAATACCTACTCTTAAAATCTATTTGCTACAGGCTTTGTTTTCTTTTCACTGTCTATTTGCTAGAGGCTCTATTTCTTCTTTTCGTAGGCTTCTATGTTTTCTACAAGATCCTCTAAGTTTTGTTTTCTTCTTACCACATATTCTCTATAGGCGTTGTTTTCTTCCTACCTTAGCTTACTATATTTTCTACAAGCTCTGTTTTCTTCTTACCATCTATTTTCTACAACCTCTACTTTCTTCTTATCATAAGTTGCTCTATTTTCTACATGCACTATTTTCTTCTTACCATTTATTTCCTAAAAGCTCTATTTTCTTTTTACCTAACATTGCTTTGTTTGGATAAATGCATTGACAATCCTCCCAATCTTAGCCCATGCACTCTAATGGAAGCCAACTGTCACATGAGTTTTCAATAGTTGGAATGCAACAAATGAGGATGAGGATTAATTACCAAAGGTTGCTTATGCACATAATTTTGAAAGAAGTAGGTTAATTTTCAAATTCATAAACTCCATGGGTATTTCAACCATGTAATACAAAACAAAATCTATTCATTGAAGCCTAATTTGTCATATAATCTTTTTTTTATGCATGAAAGGAAAAGGAGTGCATGAATAGATAAAATGTTTATTTTAGTACCTACTCCTAAAATCTATGTGCTACAAGTTCTATTTTCTTCTTTCCATCTATTTGCTATAGGCTCTGTTTTCTTCTTTCCAAAGACTGTTATGTTTTTTATAAGCTCCTCCAAGTTTTATTTTCTTATTACCATCTATTTGCTTCAGGCTTTGTTTTCTACAGGTTCTTATAGGCTCTATTTTTTTCTTATCATCCATTTGATACAGGCTTTGTTTTCCTTTTACCATAGGCTGCTCTATTTTCTTCTTATCATTTATTTGCTAAAGGCTCTATTTTCTTCTTATTGGACACTGTTTTGTTTGGACAAGTGGATTAACAGTCCTCCCAATTTAGCCCATACACTCTGATGGTAACCAGCAGTGACATGAGTTTCCAATAGTTGGAAAGCAATAAATGAGGACAAGGATTAATTACCAAAGGTTGCCTATGCACATAATTTTGAAAGAAGTAGCTTGATTTTCAAATTAGTCTACTCTGGGGGTATTTCATCCATGTAATGCAAAACAAAATCTATTAATTGAAGCTTAATTTGTCGAATAATCTTTTTTGATGGATGACAGGAAGATGAGTGTACAAATAGATTAAATGTCTATTTTAGTATATACTTATAAAATCTATTTGCTACAGGCTCTATTTTCTTCTTACAGTTTATTTGTTACAAGTTTTGTTTTCTTCTTTTTATAGGCTACTCTGTTTTCTTCTTTTTGTAGGCTGCTCTGTTTTCTACAAGCTCCTCCAGGTTCTATTTTCTTCTTGTCGTCTATTTACTATAGACTTTATTTTCTTCCTTCCTTAGACTACTCTATTTTCTACAGGCTCCATCGAGCTCTATTTCTTCATACCGTCTACTTGCATCAATTCTTTATGTTTTTGCCTTGTTTGAAATTCCTTTTTACCCTTTCCCTGCTAAAATTGAAGGCCAACTCCTTTTGGCTTGCCTTGTAAAATTGATGCCTTCGTGTTTTTGGGTTACCACTTCCCTACTAGTTGACTCTTTTGGCTTGCCTTCTAAAATTGATGCCTGTATCTTTTATTTTCCTTGTGTTAAATGTAATTTTTCAATTTAATACATGACTAGTATATGTGAGTCAAAT
Organism: Bruguiera hainesii; assembly: GCA_023213295.1. NCBI lineage: Eukaryota > Viridiplantae > Streptophyta > Magnoliopsida > Malpighiales > Rhizophoraceae > Bruguiera > Bruguiera hainesii. Next base: position 8,888,349 of record JAHOYR010000018.1, read on the forward strand.
AATTTATAAAGTTCATATTGAGTAGTAAAACTTATAAAGTTAATATATTAGGATTTATGAAGTTAAGAGTTAAAGGAAATTAAGAATTAGAAATGTGTTAAATTGAGAAATAAAAATAGTTCCATTCAAATTTTTTATGTAAAATGAAAATTGAAAAAATTGAATAGTTATACAACAATATTTTAAAGATATTGCAGATTATAAAATATAGTAAAAAGTAAAATTTTAGATCTTATTATTTAAAATTATATATTACAAATTTCTTAAAAATTTAGAAGTCAAGTAGAAGTCAATTAAAGTTAGTGAAAAAAATTGTCAAAAAAACTCCTAATAATCTTATTAACATTGTTAATAATGACTTAAAAATAATTTATTAAAATTTGAAGATTATATTAAATTAAAATATATATTATAAATACCTATGAGATTGAATTAAAATTAAAAAAAATGTTAAAATCAATTCAAATTTATTATAAATTAGAAATAAGTATTTGAATAAAAGTTTGACTAATTAAATTTAATTTAATATAATTTAAATATTTATGTAGAATTATATACTTTTTGTATTACATTAGTATTTGCATTTTTCAATTTAATACATAGTTAGTATACGTGAATTATGAGTATAACCTTATATTTATATTATTTGTATATGTTAATATGTGACCTTTTATTAAATTAATAAAATTATAAAATATTCATATACCTATTTAATAATAACATCAAAATTATTAACAGTTAAGTCTTGTAAAAGCTTTACAAAAACAATTTTGAGAGATTAGTACAAAGTGAGTTGTTTAAGGAATGACATGCCTAGAGGAAATTAGAAAAAAATAAGGGAAATCTATGAGAACAAAATTCTAAATGGAATTGGCTAGAAATGAAAATGCAGAGAGAAATGTTCGCTCTTCAATAACCAGAAGTTTAAGACTAAGAATGGACTAATACAACCTGCTAGCCTTAATAACATCATTTTTCTTTTTTTTTCACATTTTTCTCATCTTTTCTTTTTTTTTTTCAATAAGTCATCAAATGTAATTCCTAATTTAATAAATTCGTACTTTAAAATATTTGAAACATAAAATAACTCCATTTCAATATGATTTGTCCATATAGGTTCTATTTTCTTCTTATTGTCAATTTGCTACAGGCTTTATTTTTTTCTTACCATAAGCTACTCTATTTTCTACAAACTCCTGCATGCTTTATTTTCTTCTTACCTTCTATTTGTTAGAGACTTTATTTTCTTCTTACTGTCTATTTGCTAAAGGCTTTACTTTCTTCTTATCATAGGCTGCTCTGTTTGGACAAATGGATTGACAGTCCTCCCAATCATAGGCCATACACTCTAATGGTAGCCAACAGTCACATGAGTTTCCAACAATTGGAAAGCAACAAATGAGGACAAGGATTAATTACCAAGGGTTGCCTGTGCACATAATTTTAAGTGGAGTAGCTTGATTTTCACATTCGTAAACTCCGCAGGTATTTCAACCATATAATGCAAAACAAAATATATTCTTTGAAACTTAATTTTCTGTATAATATTTTTTGATGGATGAAAGGAAGAGGAGTGCATGAACAGATAAAATGTCTATTTTAGTACCTACTCCTAAAATTTATTTGCTAAAGGTTTTGTTTTCTTCTCACTGTCTATTTGCTACAGGCTTTGTTTTCTTCTTTCCGTAGGCTATACTAATTTCTACAGGCTCCTCCAGGTTCTGTTTTCTTCTTATCATCTATTTGCTACAAGCTCTATTTTCTTTCTACCTCAAGCTGCTCTATTTTCTTCAGGCTCCTATAGGATCTATTTTCTTCTTACTATTTATTTGCTACAAGTTTGTTTTCTTCTTACCATAGGATGATCTATTTTTTATAAGCTCTTACAAGCTTTGTTTTTTCTTACCATTTTTTTTTTTTTGCCAGAGGCTCTGTTTCCTTCTTAACCTCTATTTGCTAGAGGCTCTATTTTCTTCTTATCAAAGGTGGCTCTATTTAGACTAGTGGATTGATAGTTCTCCCAATCTTAGCCCATACACTCTGATCGTAACGAACAGTCATATGAGTTTTAACAGTTGGAAAGCAACAAATAGGGAGGAAGATTGGCTATTGAAGGTTGCCTATACACACAATTTTGAAAGAAATAACTTGATTTTCTAATTCATAAACTCCACGAGTTTTTCAACCATGTAATGCAAAACAGAATCTATTCATTGAAGCTTAATTTCCTGTATCATATTTTTTAATAGATGAAAGGAAGTGGAGTGCATGAATAGACAAAATGTCTATTTTAGTATCTACTCCTAAAATCTATTTGCTATTTGCTCTATTTTTTTCTTTTCATAAGTTGTTCTATTTTTTATGGGCTCCTTCAAGTTTTCTTATCTTTTTACCATCTTTTTGCCATAGGCTCTATTTTCTTCCTATCTTAAGCGGCTCTATTTTCTATAGGCTTCTACAAGCTCTGTTTTTTTCCTACCATAGGTTACTTTATTTTCTACAAACTTATACAAGCACTATTTTCTTCTTGTCGTCTATTTGCTGCAGGCTTTGTTTTCATCTTACCATAGGTTGCTCTGCTTTCTATAGGCTTAATTTTCTTCTTATCATCTATTTTATAGAGGTTTTGTTCTTTTCTTACCATCTATTTGCTAGAGGCTTTATTTTTTTTTCTTACTGTACGTTGCTCTGTTTGTACATGTGGATTGATAGTCCTCCCAATCTTAGCCCATACACTTTGATGGTAGCCAATAGTCACATTAGTTTCCAACTGTTAGAAAGCAACAAATGAGGATAAGGATTAATTACCAAAGGTTACCTGTGCACATAAATTTGAAAGAAGTAGCTTGATTTTCAAATTCGTAAACTCCATGAGTATTTCAGCCATGTAATGCAAAATATAATCAATTCATTGAAACTTAATTTGTCATAGAATCTTTTTTAATGGATGAAAGGAAGAGGAGTGCATGAATAGATAAAATTTTTATTTTAATACCTACTCCTAAAATCTTTTTGCTATAGGCTATATTTTCTTTTTTTCAGTAGGCCGCTTTATTTTCTATGGGCTCCTCTAGGTTCTGTTTTCTTTTTACCATCTTTTTGCTACAGGCTTTGTTTCCTTCCTACCTTAGGCTGCTTTGTTTTCTACAGTCTCCTATAGGTTCTGTTTTCTTCTTACCATTCATTTGCTACAGGCTCTATTTTCTTCTTACCATAGGTTGCTCTGTTTTTTATAGGCCTTGTTTTCCACGAGTATTTCAACCATGTAATGCAATATGGAATCTATTCTTTCAAACTTAATTTGTCGTTTAATATTTTTTGATGGATGAAAGGAAGAGGAGTGCACAAGCAGATAAAATGTCTATTTTAGTACCTACTCTTAAAATCTATTTGTTAGAGGTTTTGTTTTTTTCTTACCGTCTATTTGTTACATGCTTTGTTTTCTTCTTCTTGTAGGCTACAATAATTTTTACAGGCTCCTCTAGGTTCTATTTTCTTCTTATCGTTTATTTTCTACGGGCTCTATTTTCTTCCTACCTTAAGCTGCTCTATTTTCTACAGGCTCCTACAGGCTCTATTTTCTTCTTACTGCCTATTTACTACAGGCTCTATTTTCTTCTTACCATAGGATGCTTTGTTTTTCATAAGCTCCTACAGGCTTTGTTTTCTCCTTACCATTTACTTGCTAGAGGCTCTGATTCCTTCTTAACATCTATTTGCTAACGACTCTATTTTCTTCTTACTGAAGATGGCTCTGTTTGGATAAGTGGATTAATAGTCCCAATGTTAGCCTATACACTCTGATGATACCCAACAGTCACTTGAGTTTCCAACAACTAGAAAGCAGCAAATGAGGAGGAAGATTAATTGTTGAAGGTTGCCTATGAACATAATTTTGAAAGAAGTAGTCTGATTTTCTAATTTGTAAACTCCACGAGTTTTTCAACTATATAATGCAAAACAAAATCTATTCATTGAAGCTTAATTTCTCATATAGTCTTTTTTGATGGATGAAAGGAAGTGGAGTGCACGAATAGATAAAATATCTATTTTAGTACCTATTCCTAAAATCTATTTGCTATAGGCTTTAGTTTCATCTTTGCATAGGTTGCTCTCTTTTGTCTAGGGTCCTCTAAGTTCTATTTTCTTCTTACCATTTATTTGCTTAAGGTTTTATTTTCTTCTTACCATAAGCTACTTTGTTTGGACAAATGCATTGACAACCCTCCCAATCTTCAGCCATACACTCTGAGGGTTGCCAACAGTCATATGTGTTTCCAATAGTTGGAAAGTAACAAATGAGGACGAGGATTAATTACCAAAGGTTACTTGTGCATATAATTTTGAAGGAAGTAGCTTGATTTTCAATTTTGTAAACTCCATGGGTATTTCAACCATGTAATGCAAAACATAATCTATTCATTAAAGTTTAATTTGTCGTATAATCTTTTTTGACGGATAAAAGGAAAAGGACTGCACGAACAGAGAAAATATCCATTTTAATACCTACTCCTAAAATCATTTTTCTACAAGCTCTCTTTTCTTCTTACCATCCATTTGCTACAGGATCTGTTTTTTTCTTACCGTCTATTTGCCATAACCTCTGTTTTCTTCTTAGCATAGGCTACTGTGTTTTTTACAAACTCCTACAAGCTTTATTTTCTTCTTACTGTCTATTTGCTACAGGCTCTATTTTCTTCTTACCATAGCTTACTATGTTTGAACAAGTGGATTGACAGTCCTTTCAATTTTAGCCTATACACTCTAATGGTACCCAACAGTCACATGAGTTTGCAATAGTTGAAAGGAAACAAATAAGGACAAGGATTAATTACCAAAGGTTTCCAGTGCATATGAGGATGGGTATTTCAATCATGTAATGCAAAATAGAATCTATTCATTGAAACTTAATTTGTTGTATAATCTTTTTGATGGTTTAAAGGAAGAGGAGTGCACGAACAAATGTAATGTCTATTTTAGAACTTACTCCCAAAATCTATTTGCTACCGGATCTATTTTCTTCTTATCATTTATTTACTACAAACTTTGTTTTCTTCTTTCTATAGGCTGCTCTATTTTATACAGGCTCCTCCAGGTTCTATCATCTTCTTACAGTCTATTTGCTACAGACTCTATTTTCTTCTTACCTTAGGCTGCTTTATTTTCTACAAGCTCTATTTCTTCTTCTTCTCTATTTGCTATAGGCTTTGTTTTCTTATTATTGTTTATTTGATATAAGCTCTATTTTCTTCTTACCGACTATTTGCTACAGGTTCTATTTTCTACAAGCTCTGTTTTCTACAGTCTCGTTTTTCTTCTTGCTATTTATTTTCGAGAGGCATTGTTTTCTTCTTACTTTCTATTTGCTATAGGCTCTATTTTCTACTTATCGTAGGTAGCTCTGTTTGGACAAGTGGATTGATAGTCCTCCTAATCTTAACCCATACACTCTGATGACACCTAGCAATCACATGAGTTTGTAATATTTGGAAAGCAACAAATAAGGACAAGGATTAATTACCAAAGGTTTCTAGTGCATATGAGGACAGGTATTTTAATCATGTAATGCAAAATAGAATCTATTCATTGAAGATTAATTTGTTGTATAATCTTTTTTTATGAGTGAAAGGAAAAAGAGTGCACGAACAATACCTACTCCCAAATTCTATTTAGTATAGGTTATGTTTTCTTCATTTCGTAGGTGCCTTGTTTTCTATAGGTTCCTCCATGTTTTGTTTTCTTCTTATCGTCTATTCACCACAGGCTCTGTTTTCTTCCTACCTTCGGCTGATCTATTTCTATATGCTCTATTTCTTCTTCTTGTATATTTGCTACAGACTCTATTTTCTTCTTATCATCTATTTGCTACATACTCTATTTTCTACAAGCTCTCTTTTCTTCTTGTTTTCTATTTACTAAAGGTATTGTTTTCTTCTTACCGTATATTTGCTAGAAGCTCGATTTTTTTTTCTTACCTTAGGCTACTTAATTTGGCCAAGTGGATTGACAATCCTCCTAATCTCAAGCCATACACTATGATGGTAGCCAACAGTAACAAGAGTTTCCAATAGTTGGAAAGCAACAAATGAAGATGAGGATTAATTACCAAAGGTTGCCTGTGCACATAATTTTGAAAGAAGTAGCTTGATTTTCAAATTCATAAACTCTATGGGTATTTCAATGATGTAATGCAAAATAGAATTTATTCATTGTAACTTAATTTTTTATATAATCTCTTTTTATAGATGAAAGGAAGAGGAGTGCACGAACAAATAAAATGTTTATTGTAATACCTACTCCTAAAATCTATTTGTTATAGGCTCTATTTACTTCTTACCATCTATTTGCTATAGGCTTTATTTTTTTCTTCCCGTAGGCCGCACTATTTTCTAGAAGCTTCTATATGTACTATTTTCTTCTTACCGCCTATTTGCTATAGGCTTTGTTTTCTTCCTACCTTAGATTGCTCTATTTTCTACAGGCTTTGTTTTCTTCCTACCATTTATTTGCTATAGCTATGTTCTCTTCTTACCATAGGCTGCTCTGTTTTCTACAAGCTCTTACAGGATCTCTTTTCTTTTTGTTATCTATTTGCTTGAGGCATTGTTTTCTTCTTACCATCTATTTGCTAGAGGCTCTATTTTCCTCTTACCGTAGGCTGCTCTATTTGTCCAAGTGGATTGACAATCCTCCCAATCTCAAGCCATACACTCCAATGTTAGCCAACAGTCACATGAGTTTCTAATAGTTAGAAAGCAACAAATGAGGAGGAGGCTTAATTACCAAAGGTTACCTATGCATATCATTTTGAAAAAGTAGCTTGATTTTCAAATTCATGAACTCCACAGGTATTTTAACCATGTAATGCAAAACAAAATATATTCATTAAATCTTAATTTCTTGTATAATCTTTTTTTATGGATGAAAACAAAAGGAGTGGACGAACAGATAAAATGTCTATTTTAGTACCTACTCTTAAAATATATTTGCTACAGGCTTTATTTTATTTTTATCGTCTATTTGTTATAGGTTCTGTTTTATTTTTATCGTCTATTTGCTATAGGCTCTATTTCCTTTTTCCCTAGGCTACTATGTTTTTTATAGGCTCCACCAAGTTTTGTTTTCTTCTTACCATCTATTTACTATAGGCTTTATTTTCTTCCTACCTTAGGCTACTCTATTTTTTATAGGCTCTTACAGGCGCTCTTTTCTTCTTACTGTCTATTTCCTATAAGCTTTGTTTTCTTCTTACCATAAGCTGCTCTATTTTCTACAAGCTCATATAGACTTTGTTTTCTTCTTACTAGAGGCTACTTTGTTTTGACAAGTGGATTGATAGTCCTCACTATCTTAGCCCATACACTCTTATGGTAGCCAACAATCACATGAGAATCCAACAGTTGGAAAGTAACAAATGAGGACAAGCATTAATTACCAAAAGTTGTATGTGCACATAATTTGAAAGAAGTAGCTTGGTTTTCAAATTTGTAAACTCCACAAATATTTCAACAATGTAATGCAAAACAGAATCTATTCATTGAAGTTTAATTTGTCGTATAATCTTTTTTTATGGATGAAAGAAAGAGAAGTGCACGAAGAGATTAAATGTTTATGTTAATACCTACTCCTAAAATCTATTTGCTATAGACTTTATTTTCTTCTTATTTTTTATTTCCTACGGGCTCTATTTTCTCTTTTTTCGTTTGCTGTTCTATTTTCTACAGGCTCCTTTAGGTTCTATTTTCTTCTTATTGTCTATTTGCTACATGTTTTGTTTTCTTCCTACCTTAGGCTACTTTGTTTTCTACAACCTCTGTTATCTTCTTACCATCTATTTTCTGCAAGCTTTGTTTTCTTCTTACCATAGGTTGCTATGTTTTCTACAAGCTATGTTTTTTTCTTACCATAGGCTGCTATGTTTTCTACAAGCTCTATTTTCTTCTTACCTTAGGCTATTCTATTTTCTACAAGCTTTGTTTTCTTCTTACCATAGACTATTCTATTTTCTACAAGCTCTGTTTTCTTCTTACCATCTATTTGCTAGAGACTCTATTTTCTTCTTTTCGTTTATTTGCTACAAGCTCTGTTTTTTCCTTTCCATAGGCTTACTCTGTTTTCTACAAGTTCCTCTAGAATCAATTTTCTTCCTATCATTTATTTGTTATAGGCTCTATTTTTTTTCCTACCTTAGGCTGCTATGTTTTCTACATGCTCTTACAGGCTTTATTTTCTTCTCACTATTTATTTACTATAGGCTTTATTTTCTTTCTACCATAGGTTACTATATTTTCCACAGGTTCTTATAGGTTTTGTTTTCTTCTTATTGTCTATTTGCAAGAGGTTATATTTTCTTCTTACTGTCTATTGGCTAGAAGCTATGTTTTCTTCTTATCGTCTATTTGTTAGAAGTTATGTTTTCTTCTTATCATCTATTTGCTAGAAGCTATGTTTTCTTCTTATTGTCTATTTGCTAGAAGCTATATTTTTTTCTTACCATAAGCTGCTTTATTTGGATAAGTGGATTAACATTCCTCCCAATCTTAGCCCATACACGTTGATGGTAACTAGCAGTCACATTAGTTTTTAACAGCTAAAAAGCAATAAATAAGGATAAGGATTAATTACCAAAGGTTGTCTGTGCACATAATTTTGAAAGAAGTAGCTTGATTTTCAAATTCATAAATTTCACAGGCATTTCAACCATAAAATGAAAAACAAAATTTATTCATTAAAGTTTAATTTGTTGTATAATCTTTTTTTATGGATAAAAGGAAAGGAAATGCACAAATAGATAAAATGTCTATTTTAGTACCCACTCCTAAAATATATTTGTTGCATGCTCTATTTGATATAGATTCTGTTTTCTTCTCGTCGTCTATATGCTACAAACTATGTTTTCTTCTTACCGGAAAGAAACTTGCATCAAATCTTCGTGTTTTTGCTTTGTTTGAAATTCCTTTTTACCACTTCCCTATTAGAAATGAAGGCCAACCCCTTTTGGCTTACCTTTCAAAATTGATGCCTTCATGTTTTTGGGTTACCACTTCCCTACTTGTTAGCTCTTTTGGCTTGCCTTCTAAAATCAATGCCTCTGTGTTTTATTTTTCACATGTTAAATGTAATTTTTCAATTTAATACGTAATTTTTATATTAAAAGAAAATATAAAAATCAATTCAAATTCATCGTAAATTAGAAATAAGAATTTGAATAAAAGTTTAACAAATTGAATTTAATATACTTTTTTTATTATATTAGAATTTGAATTTTTTAATTTAATACATAATTAATATACGTAAGTTATGAGTATAACTTTATATTTATATTATTTGTATATATTAATATGTGACATTTTATTAAATTAATAAAATTATAAAATATTCATATACTTATTTAATAATAACATCAAAATTATTAACAGTCAAGCCTCGCAAAAACTTTACAAAATACAATTTTGGGACACTTGCTGATATGAACTCCGATTATTTGTGAACGGAACCCAACACCAATGTTGGTATAAGATCGTTCTAACAAAGGTTAAGAGATTTGGAGTTCTTACTCAATGATTATAAACAACCAAAGACAATAACTATAAAATTCATATGTCACTCCTAACAACAACAACGTTAAATAAGATAAATCTATTAAACCAACACACTTAAGTATGAAAGTTCAAAATTAGTTCTTAAAGAACTAGAGAAAATCGCTCATATACTCATCATTTGCCATCCTCCCTTCCAACCACCCCTTTTATATGCTGAACCCCCAAAACCCTAGCTAATAAGATGGGCTTATTAAAGAAATTTGTCCAATCTGCTGTCCTCCTTTCCAGCCACCCTTTTTATATGCTAACCCCCAATAACCCTAGCTAATAAGATAGGCTTATTAAGGAAATTTGTCCAACCCACTAAATAATAATAAAACCCATGAAAATAACCCATTAAAATGCCCAAACATGGGCTCCTAAATCCAATTTCCTTCCCAAGGTAATGGTTCTCAAATTCCTCCATAATGAGTGGATCAGTCCATACCATGTGTTTGTTGTCCCTAATTGTAGGATATAACTCACTCGTTGTATCTGGTGTCATTTCATTGTTACTATATTATAACCCTTACCAACTAGCCTTTTTTTCACCTACATTCTTGTCGTCAATGAATTAACTCCCCTGTGGTCTAGAGTCACTAAGCTCAACATTCAATAACCAATGAAAACAAAGAAATGTTAGGTTTCTCCATTATTTTTTTTGGTTATTTATCTCAACCACCATCTTTGAATAGCAGAAATTGAGTTTCTTAAGAATGGGCAGTAACGTTGGAGAAGTGGATTGATAGTCCTCCCAATCTTAGCCTATACACTTTGATTGTAACCGGTAGTTACATGAGTTTCTAATAGTTGGAAACCACTAAATGAGGATGAGGATTAATTACCAAAGGTTACTTGTGCACATAATTTTGAAAGAAGTAGCTTGATTTTGAAATTCCTAAACTCCACGAGTATTTCAACCATGTAATGCAAAACTAAATCTATTCATTAAAACTTAATTTGTCGTATAATTTTTTCTTATGGATGAAAGGAAGAGTAGTACACAAATAGATAAAATGTATATTTTAGTACTTACTCTTAAAATTTATTTGCTACAGACACTATTTTCTTTTTAACATTTATTTGCTACAACATTTGTTTTCTTTTTTCCATAGGCTGCTCCATTTTCTATAGGCTTCTCCAGGTTTTGTTTTCTTCTTATCATTTATTTGAAATAGGCTCTATTTTCTTCTTACTATAGGCTGCTTTGTTTGGACAAGTGGATTGATAGTCCTCCCAATTTTAGGCCATAAACTCTGATGGTAGCCAGCAGTCATATGAGTTTCCCACAGTTAGAAAGCAACAATCAAGGATGAGGATTAATTACTAAAAGTTGCATGTGCACATAATTTTGAAAGCAGTAGCTTGATTTTCAAATTCCTAAACTCCATGGGTATTTCAACCATGTAAAGCAAAACAAAATCTATTCATTGAAGTTTAATTTATCATATAATCCTTTTTTTATGGTTGAACGGAAGAGGAGTGCACAAACAGATAAAATGTCTATTTTAGTACCTACTCCTAAAATCTATTTGCTATAGGCATTATTTTCTTCTTCACGTTTATTTGCTACAACATTTTTTTTCTTCTTTTTGTAGGCTGCTCTATTTTTTACAGACTGCTCCAGGTTTTGTTTTCTTCTTATCATCTATTTGTTAGAGGCTTTATTTTCTTCTTACCGTAGGCTACTTTATTTAGACAAGTGGATTGACAATTCCCCCAATCTTAGGCCATAAACTCTAATGGTAGCTAGCAGTCACATAAGTTTCGAACCATTAGAAAGCAACAATTGAGGACAAGGATTAATTACCAAAGGTTGCTTATACACACAATTTTGAAAAAAGTAACTTGATTTTCAAATTCTTAAACTCCATGAGTATTTCAACCATGTAATGCAAAACAAAATCTATTCATTAAATCTTAATTTTCCATGTAATCTTTTTTTATGGATGAAAGATAGAGGAGTGCAAAAATAGATAAAATGTATATTTTAGAACCTACTCCTAAAATCTATTTGCTACAGGTTCTACTTTCTTCTTACTATTTATTTGCTATAGGCTAGGTTTTCTTCCTACCGTAGGCTACTTTATTGTCTACAGGCTCTTATAGGCACTGTTTTCTTCTTACCGTCTATTTGCTATAAACACTATTTTCTTTTTAGCATAAGTTGCTCTGTTTTCTTCAAGCCCCTACAGGCTTCATTTCCTTCTTACTATTTATTTGCTAAAGGCTCTATTTTCTTCGTATCGTCTATTTGCTAGAGGTTATGTTTTATTCTTACCAAAGGCTACTCTATTTGGACAAGTGGATTGACAGTCCACCTAATCTTTGCCCATAAAATTTAATGGTAGCCAGCAGTCACATGAGTTTCCAACATTTGAAAAGCAACAAATAAGGACGGGGATTAATAACCAAAGATTGCTTGTGCGCATACTTTTGAAGTAGCTTGATTATCAAATTCATAGACTCTATGAGTATTTCAACCACGAAATACAAAACATAATCTATTCATTGAAACTTAATTTTTCGTATAAGCTTTTTTTATGGATGAAAGGAAAAGGAGTGCACAAACGAATAAAATGCCTATTTTTGTACCTACTCCTAAAATCTATTTGCTACAAGCTCTATTTTTTTCTTTTTATAGGCTGTTATATTTTCTACAAGCTCCATCATGTTTTGTTTTCTTATTACCATCTATTTGCTACAGGTTATATTTGTTTCCTACCTTAGGCTGCTTTGCCTTTTACAGGCTTTATTTTCTTCTTACTATTTATTTGCTATAAGCTCTATTTTCCTCTTACCATAGGCTACTCTATTTTCTACGAGCTTTATTTCTCTTCTTACCATTTATTTGCTAGAGAGTTTGTTTTTTCTTAATGTTTATTTGCTAGAAGCTCTGTTTTATTCTTATTGGAGGCTATTCTATTTGGACAAGTGGATTGATAGTCCCCTAAATCTTAACCCATACACTATAATGGTAACCAACAGTCACATGAGTTTCCAGCAGTTGGAATGCAACAAATCAAGACAAGGTTTAATTACTCAAGGTCGTATGTGCACATAATTTTGAAAGAAGTAGCTCGATTTTCAAACTCCTAAACTCCACAAGTATTTCAACCATATAATGCAAAACAAAATCTTTTCATTGAAGTTTAATTTGTCATATAATCTTTTTTGATGGATGAAAGGAAAAGGAGTGCACAAATAGATAAAATGTTTATTTTAGTACATACTCCTAAAATCTATTTACTATAGGCTCTGTTGTCTTCTTACCATTTATTTGCTACAAGCTCTATTTTCTTCTTTTCGTAGATTGCTCTATTTTCTACAAGCTCCTCCATGTTCTATTTTTTTCTTACCATTTATTGGCTACATACTCTATTTTCTTTCTGCCTTAGTCTACTCTGTTTTATGTAGGCTCCTATAGGCTTGTTTTTCTTCTTATCGTTTATTTGCTACACACGCTGTTTTCTCCTTACCATAGGTTGCTCAGTTTTCTACAGGCTCTATTTTCTTTTGACCATTTATTTGTTAAATGCTATATTTCCTTCTTACTGTATAATTAATAAAGGCTCTGTTTGGATAAGTGGATTGACAATCCTCCCAATCTTAGCCCATACATTCTGATGGTAGTCAGTAATGACATGAGTTTCCAATAATTGGAATGCAACAAAGGAGGAAGAGGTTTAATTACCAATGGTTTCATGTGCACATAATTTTGAAAGCAGTAACTTGATTTACAAATTCATAAACTCCACGAGAATTTCAACCATGTAATACAAAATAGAATCTATCATTGAAGCTTAATTTTTTGTATAATCTTTTTTGATGGATGAAAGGAAGAAGAGTGCACGAATAGGTAAAATGTCTATTCTAGTACCTACTCCTAAAATATATTTGTTACAAGCTCTATTTTCTTCTTTTTGTAAGTTGCTTTATTTTCTATAGGTTCCTACAATCTCTATATTCTTCTTACCGTCTATTTGCTAGAGGCTCTATTTTCTTTTTACCAGAGGCTGTTCTGTTTGGCAAGTAGATACATAGTCCTCCCAATCTTAGCCCCTACACTCTGATGGTAGCTAGCAGCCACATGAGTTTCCAACAGTTGGAAAATAACATATAAGGATGAGGATTAATTAACAAAAGTTGCATGTGCACATAATTTTGAAAGTAGTAGCTTGATTTTCAAATTCATAAACTCCATGGGTATTTCTACCATGTAATGCAAAATGGAATCTATTCATTGAAACTTAATTTTTTGTATAATCTTTTCTTATGGATGAAAGGAAGAGGAATGCATGAATAGATAAAATGTCTATTTCAGTACCTACTCCTAAAATTTGCTTGTTACAGCCTCTATTTTCTTCCTTTTGTAGGCTGCTTTGTTTTCTACAAACTCCTACAATCTCAGTATTCTTCTTTCCGTCTATTTGCTAGAGGCCCTCTTTTCTTCTTATCGGATGCTGCTTTGTTTGGACAAGAGGATTCACAGTCCTCCTAATCTTAGCCCTTACTCCCTAATGGTAGCTAGTAGTGACATGAGTTTCCAATAATTGGAAAGCAATAAATGAGGATAAGGATTAATTACCAAAAGTTAACTGTGCACATAATTTTGAAAGAAATAGCTTGATTTTTAAATTAGTAAACTTCATTGGTATTTCAACCACGTAATGTAAAATATAATCTATTCATTAAAACTTAATTTGCTGTATAATCTTTTTTTATAGATTAAAGGAAGAGGAGTGCACAAACAAATAAAATATCTATTTTAGTACCTACTCCTAAAATCTATTTGCAATAGGCTCTATTTTTTTCTTTCCATAGGCTGCTCTATTTTCTACATGCTCCACCATTTTCTTCTTTCCATAGGCTTTTCTACATGCTCCACCAAGTTCTATTTTCTTCTTACCATATATTTGCTATAGGCTCTATATTTTTCCTACCTTAAGTTACTATATTTTTTACAGGCTTTTATAGGCTTTGTTTTCTTCATATTGTCTATTTACTTCAAGCTCTATTTTATTCTTACCATAGGTTGCTCAATTTTCTACAAGTTCTGTTTTCTTCTTACCATTTATTTGCTAGAGACTCTATTTCCTTCTTATCATATAATTAATAGAGACTTTATTTTCTTCTTACTAGAGGCTACTCTATTTGGACAAATGGATTGACAATCCTCCCAATCTTAGCCCATACATTCTGATGGTAGCCAACAATGACATGAGCTTCCAACAATTGGAATGCAACAAAGGAGGATGAGGTTTAATTACCAATGGTTGTATGTGCACATAATTTTAAAAGTAGTAGCTTGATTTACAAATTCATAAACTTAATGGGTATTTCAGCCATGTAATACAAAACAGAATGTATCATTAAAGCTTAATTTTTTATATAATATTTTTTTATGGATGAAAGGAAGAGGAGTGCATGAATAGATAAAATGTCTATTTTAGTACCTACTCCTAAAATCTATTTGCTACGGGCTTTATTTTCTTCTTTTTGTAGGCTGCTCTATTTTCTATAGTTTCTTACAGTCTTTGTATTCTTCTTACCAGAGGCTGCTCTGTTTAGACTAACGGATTTACAGTCCTCCCAATCTTAACCTATACACTCTGATGGTAGCCAGCAATCACATAAGAATCCAATAGTTGGAAAGCAACAAACGAGGACGAGGAATAATTACCGAAGGTTGCTTGTGATCATAATTCTGAAAGAAGTAACTTGATTTTCAAATTTGTAAACTCCATGGGTATTTCAGCCATTTAATTTAAAACATAATTTATTCAATGAAACTTAATTTACCATATAATTGTTTTTGATGGATGAAAGAAAGAGGAACACATGAACAAATAAAATGTCTATTCTAGTACCTACTGCTAAAATCTCTTTGCCACGGGCTCTGTTTTCTTCTTACCATTTATTTGCTACAACCTATATTTTCTTCTTTCTGTTGGTTGCTATATTTCTACATGCTTATCTATGTTCTATTTTCTTCCTACCGTCTACTAGCAATAGGCTTTGTTTTTTTCCTACCCTAGGTTGCTATATTTTCTACAGGTTCCTACATGTTATGTTTTCTTCTTAGCAACTATTTGCTATAGGCTCTATTTTCTTCTTACCAAAGGCTACTCTATTTTTTATAGGCTCTATTTTCTTCTTAGCAATTATTTGCTACAAGCTCTATTTTCTTCTTACTAAAGGCTACTCTATTTTTATAGGTTCTGTTTTCTTCGTACCAGAAACCGCACTATCTGGACAAATGGATTGGTAGTCCTCCTAATCCTAGCCCATACACTTTAATGCTAGCCAACAGTCACATAAGTTTCCAATAGGTTGAAAGCAACAAATGAGGACTAGAATTAATTACCAAAGGTTGCATGTGCACATAATTTTGAAAGAACTAGCTTAATTTTCAAATTCCTTAACTCCACAGGTTTTTCAACCATGAAATGTAAGACAGAATCTATTCACTAAAACTTATTTTGTCGTATAATTTTTTTTTATGGATGAATAGAAGAGGAGTGTACGAATAAATAAAATGTCTATTCTAGTACCTACTCCTAAACTCTAATTGCTATAGGCTTTGTTTTCTTCTTACTGTCTATTTGTTGTAAGCTCTGTTTTCATCTTTCCCTAGCCTACTCTATTTTCTACATGTTCCTCTAGGTTATATTTTTTCCTTACCATTTATTTGCTATAAGCTATGTTTTTTTCCTACCCTAGATTGCTCTATTCTCTACAGGTTCCAACATGTTCTATTTTCTTCTTAGCAGTTATTTGCGATAGGCTCAGTTTTCTTCTAACCATAAGCTGCTCTATTTTTTTCTTACCCTTTATTTGTTAGAGGCTTTGTTTTCTTCTTACCATTTATTTGCTAGAGACTTTATTTTCTTCTTATCGGACATTGTTTTGTTTGGACAAGTGGATTGACAGTCCTCCCAATCTTAGCCTATACACTCTGATGGTAGTCAGTAGTCACATGAGTTTCCAAAAATTGGAAAGCAATAAATGAGGATGAGGATTAATTACCAAAGGTTGTTTGTGCACATAATTTTGAAAAAAGTAGCTTGATTTTCATATTCATACACTCCATGGGTATTTTAACTATGTAATGCACAACAAAATCTATTCATTGAAGTTTAATTTGCTGTATAATCTCTTTTGATGGATGAAAGGAAGAGGAGTGCATGAACAAATAAAATGCCTATTTTAGTACCTACTCCTAAAATCTATTTTCCACAGGCTTTATTTCATTCCTTTTGTAGGCTGCTCTGTTTTCTATAGGCTCCTCCGGGTTGTGTTTTTTTCATACTGTCTATTTGCTATAGGCTGTATTATCTTCTTAACATAGACTACTCTATTTTCTAGACACTCCTATATGCTCTGTTTTCTTCTTCTTGTCTATTTGCTAAAGGCTCTATTTTCTTCTTACCATTTATTTGCTAGAGGCTTTATTTTCTTCTTTAGGCTACTCTATTTTCTAAAGGCTCCTATAGGCTCTATTTTCTAAAGGCTCCTACAGGCTCTATTTCTTCTTATCGTCTATTTGCTACAGGCTCTATTTTCTTCTTACCATTTATTTGCTAGAGCCTTGATTTTCTTCTTACCTCTTATTTGCTAGTGACTTTATTTTCTTCTTACTATGGGCTGCTCTGTTTGGACAAGTAGATTGAGTGTCCTCCCAATCTTAGCCCCTACACCCTGATAGTAACAAATAGTCATATGAGTTTCCAACAGTTGGAAAGCAACAAATGAGGATGAGGATTCAAACCCAAAAGTTGACTATGGACATAATTTTGAAAAAACCAGCTTGATTTTCACTTTCGTATACTCCATGGGTATTTCAGCCATGTAATGCACAACAAAATCTATTCATTAAAGTAGCTTAATTTGTTATATAATTGTTTTGATGGATGAAAGGAAAATGAGCACATGAACAGATAAAATGTTTATTTTAATACCTACTACTAAAATCTATTTGCTACAGGCTCTATTTTCTTCATTCCATAAGCTACTCTATTTTCTATAGGCTCCTCCAAGTTTTGTTTTTTTTTCTTACCATTTATTTGCTACAGGCTCTATTTTCTTCCTACCTTATGCTACTCTGTTTTCTAAAAATTCCTACAGGCTTTGTTTCTTCCTACCATTTATTTGCTACTGGCTCTGTTTTCTTCTTACTATTTATTTACTAGAGGCTCTATTTTCTTCTTACCTTATATTTGCTGGAGGCTTTGTTTTCTTCTTACTATAAGCTACTCTATTTGGACAAGTGAATTGACAGTTGTCCCAAACTTAGGCCATACACTATGATGGTAACAAATAGTCGTATAAGTTTCCAACAGTTGGAAAGCAACAAATAAGGACGAGGATTTAAAACCAAAGGCTGTTTATGCACATAATTTTGAAAGAACCACCTTGATTTTCATTTTTGTAAACTCCATAGGTATTTCAACCATGTAATGCAAAACAGAATCTATTTGTTGAAACTTAATTTTCTATATAATCTTTTTATGGATGAAAGGAAAATGATTGCATGAATAGATAAAATGCCTATTTTAGTACCTACTCCAAAAATTTATTTGCTACAAGTTCTATTTTCTTATTACCATCTATTTATTACAACCTCTGTTTTCTTCTTTCTATAGGCTACTCTATTTTCTATAGGCTCCTCCAACTTCTGTTTTCTTTTTATCATCTATTTACTGTAGGCTTTATTTTCTTCCTACCTTAGGTTGCACTATTTTCTATAAGCTCCTACAAGCTCTGTTTTTTTCTTACCGTCTATTTGCTAAAGGCTCTATTTTCTTCTTACCATAGACTACTCTATTTTCTACATGTTTTATTTTCTTCTTACTATTTATTTGCTAAAGTCTTTATTTTCTTCTTACCATAGACTACATTGTTTGGACAAGTGGATTGACAATCCTCCTAATCTTAGCCCATACACTCTAATGGTAGCCAGCAGTCACATGAGTTTCCAACAATTGGAAAGTAACAAAGGTGGATAAGGATTAATTACCAAAGGTTGCCTTTACACATAATTTTGAAAGAAGTAGCTTGATTTACACAATCGTAAACTTCATGAGTGTTTCAACCATGTAATGCAAAACAGAATCTATTCATTGAAACTTAATTTGCCGTACAATCTTTTTTGATGGATGAAAGGAAAAGGAGTGCCCAAACAGATAAAATGTTTATTGTAGTACTTATTCCTAAAATCTATTTATTACAGACACTATTTTCTCCTTACCATTTATTTGCTAAAGGCTTTGTTTGCTTCTTTTTATGTGCTACTTTATTTTCTACAAGCTCCTTCAAGTTTTTTTTTCTTCTAATCGTCTATTTGCTACAGGCTCTGTTTTCTTCACATCTTAGGCTGCTCTATTTTCTACAAGCTTTGTTTTCTTCTTACCGTCTATTTGCTTTAGGCTCTTTTTTCTTCTTACTATAGGTTGCTATATTTTCTTCTTACCGTCTACTTGCTAGAAGCTTAGTTTTCATCTTATTGTAGGTCGCACTGTTTGGACAAGTGGATTGACAGTCCTCCTAATCTTAGCCTATACACTTTAATGGTAGCCAACAGTCATATAAGTTTCCAACAATTGGCAAGCAATAAATAAGGACAAGTATTAATTACTAAAGGTTGCCTATGCATGTAATTTTGGAAGAAGTAGCTTGATTTTCAAATTCATAAATTCCATGGGCATTTCAACCATGTAATGCACAACAAAATATATTCATTGTAGCTTAATTTGTCATATAATCTTTTTTTTTATTATTGAAAGAAAAAGGAGTGCACAAACAGATAAAATGTCTATTATAGTACCTACTCCTAAAATCTATTTGCTGCAAGTTTTGTTTTCTTCTTACTGTCCATTTGCTACATGCTCTGTTTTCTTCCTTTTGTACGTTGCTCTATTTTCTACAGGCTCCTCAAGGTTCTGTTCTTTTCTTATCGTCTATTTGTTACAGGCTTTATTTTCTTCCTACATGAGGTTGCTTTGTTTTCTATAGGCTCCTACAGACATTGTTTTCTTCTTACCGTCAATTTGCTACAGAATCCTTTTTCTTCTTACCATATATTGCTCTATTTTCTTCTTACCCTCTATTTGCTAGAGACTTTGTTTTCTTCTTACTATAGGTTGCTCTATTTGGACTAGTGGATTGACATTCCTCCCAATCTTAGCCCATACCCTTTAAAGGTAGCCAGCAGTCACAGGAGTTTCCAATAGTTGGAAAGCAACAAATGAGGATGAGGATTAATTACCAAATGTTGCTTGTGCACATAATTTTGAAAGAAGTAGCTTGATTTTCATATTCATAAACTCTATAGGTGTTTCAACCATGTAATGAAAAACAAAATCTATTCATTGAAACATAATTTGTTGTATAATCTTTTTTGATGGATGAAAGGAAGGAGTACATGAACATATAAAATGTCTATTTTAGTACCTACTCTTAAAATCTATTTGTTACAAGCTCTATTTTCTTCTCTTCGTAGGTTACTCTATTTTTTACAAGCTTCTTTAGGTTCTATTTTTTCTTACCAATGGTTGCCTGTGCACATAATTTAGAAATAAGTAGCTTGATTTTGACATTCATAAACTCCATGGGTATTTCAACCATGTAATGCAAAAAAGAATCTATTCCTTGAAGTTTAACTTGCTATATAATCTTTTTTGATGGATGAAAGGAAGAGGACTGCACAAATAGATAAAATGTGTATTTGAGTACCTACTCCAAAAATCTATTTGCTCCAAACTCTGTTTTCTTCCTACCATCTATTAGCTACAAGCTTTGTTTTCTTCTTTCCGTATTCTACTTTATTTTCAATAGGCTCCTTCGGGTTTTCTTTTTTTCTCACCATCTATTTGCTACAAGCTCTATTTTCTTCCCACCTTAGGTTGCTCTGTTTTTTATAAGCTCCTACAAGCTCTATTTTCTTCTTACTGTCTATTTGCTACAAGCTTTGTTTTCATCTTACCATAAGCTACTCTACTTTCTACAAGCTTTGTTTTCATCTTACCATAAGCTACTCTACTTTCTACAAGCTTTGTTTTCTTCTTGTCGTCTATTTGCTAGAGGTTTTGTTCTCTTCTTACCATTTATTTGCTAAAGGTTATGTTTTCTTCTTACTGTAGGCTGCTCTATTTGGACATATGGATTAACAGTCCTCCCAATCTTAGCCCATACACTCTAATGTAGCCTGCAGTCATATGAGTTTTCAATAGTTGGAAAGTAACAAATGAGGACAAGGATTAATTACCAAAGGTTGCCTATGCATATAATTTTGAAAGAAGTTGCTTCATTTTCAAATTTGTAAACTCCATAGGTATTTCAACCATGTAATGCAAAACATAATCTATTCATTGAAGCTTAATTTGTCATACAATCTTTTTTTATTGATGAAAGGAAGAGAAGTGAATGAACAGATAAAATGTCTATTTTAGTACCCACTCCTAAAATCTATTTGCTATAGGTTATATTTTCTCCTTACTATCTATTTGCTACATGCTCTATTTTCTTCTTTTTGTATGCTACTCTGTCTTTTATAAGCTCCTTCAGGTTTTGTTTTCTTCTCACTGTCTATCTACTACAGGCTCTATTTTATTCCCACCTTTGGCTGTTATGTTTTTTACAGGCTCTTGCAAGCTCTGTTTTCTTCTTACCATCTATTTGACACAGGCTCTGTTTTCTTCTTACTATAGGCTACTCTATTTTCTAAAGGCTCCTACAAGCTTTGTTTTCTTTTTACCATTTATTTGCTAGAGGCTTTGTTTTCTTCTAACTGTTTATTTGCTGAAGGCTCTATTTTCTTCTTACTATAGGCTACTCTATGTTCTAAAGGCTCTTATAGGCTATATTTTCTTCTTACCATTTATTTGCTAGAGGTTTTGATTGATTCTTACCATATATTTACTAAAGGTTCTATTTTCTTCTTACTATACACTGCTTTGTCTAAACAAGTGGATTGATGGTAACCAACAGTCACATGAGTTTCCAACAATTGGAAAGCAACAAATGAGGACGAGGATTAATTACCAAAGGTTACCTATGCACATTATAATGAAAAAAGTAAGTTAATTTTCAAATTCGTATACTCTATAGGTATTTCAACCATGTAATGCAAAACACAATCTATTCCTTGAAGCTTAATTTGTCGTATAATCTTTTTTAATGGATGAAAGCAAGAGGAGTGCGCAAATAGATAAAATGGGTATTTTAGTACCTACTCCTAAAATCTATTTTCTTTAGACTCTGTTTTCTTCTTATCGTCTATTTCCTGCATGCTCTGTTTTCTTATTTTTGTATGTTGGCCCGTTTTCTATAGCCTCCTCTCAGTTCTGTTTTTTTTCTTACTGTCTATTTGCTACGGGCTCTCTTTCCTTTTTTCCATATGTTGCCCTATTTTTTACAAGCTCCTCTAGGTTCTGTTTTCTTCTTATCGTCTATTTGCTACAGGCTTTATTTTCTTCTTACCATAAGATGCTCTGTTTTCTTCTTACTATCTATTTGCCAGAGACTTTGTTTTCATCTTTCCATAGGCTACTCTATTCGGACAAGTGGATTGATAGTCCTCCCAATCATAGCCCATCTACTTTGATGGTAGCCAGTAGTCATATAAGTTTCCAACAATTGAAAAGCAACAAATGAGGATGAGAGTTAATTACCAAAGGTTGCTTACGCACATAATTTTGAAAGAAGTAGCTTGATTTTCAAATTCATAAACTCTACAAGTATTTCAACCATGTAATGCAAAATATAATCTATTCCTTGAAGCATAACATGTCGTATAGTCTTTTTTTATGGATGAAAGGAAAAGGAGTGCATGAGTAGATAAAATGTGTATTTTAGTACCTATTCTTAAAATCTATTTACTCCAGACTTTGTTTTCTTCTTACCATCTATTTCCTATAAGCTCTGTTTTCTTCTTTCCATATGCTACTCTTTTTTCTACAAGCTCCTCTAGGTTATGTTTTCTTCTTACCGTCTATTTGCTACAGGCTTTGTTTTCTTCCTACCTTTGACTGCTCTATTTTCCATAGGCACCTACAGGCTTTGTTTTCTTCCTACCTTTGACTGCTCTGTTTTCCATAGGCACCTACAGGCTTTGTTTCTTCTTATCATCTATTTGTTATAGGCTCTATTTTCTTCTTATGGTTTATTTGCTTAAGACTCTATTTTCTTATTACCTTCTATTTGCTATAGGCTTTGTTTTCTTCTTACCATAGGTTGCTCTCTTTGCACAAGTGGATTGACAGTCCTCCTAATCTTAAGTCATACACTCTGATGGTAGCCAGCAATCTCATAAGTTTCCAATAGTTGGAAAGCAACAAATGAGGATGAGGATTAATTACCAAAGGTTGCTTAAGCATATAATTTTAAAAGAAGTAGCTTGATTTTCAAATTCATAAACTCCACGAGTATTTCAACCTTGCAATGCACAACATAATCTATTCATTAAAGTTTAATTTACTGTATAATCTCTTTTGATGGATGAAAGGAAGAGGAGTGCATGAAAATATAAAATGTCTATTTTAGTACCTACTCTTAAAATCTATTTGTTATAGGCTCTATTTTCCATTGGCTACTTTAAATTCTATTTTCTTTTTACTGTCTATTTGTTGTAGGTTCTGTTTTCTTCTTACCATAGGCTATTTTCTACAGGCTATGTTTTCTTCTTACTGTAGACTACTATGTTTGGACAAGTGGATTGACAATCCTTCCAATCTTACGCTATACACTTTGATACTGGCCAGCAGTCACATGAGTTTCCAACAGTTGGAAAGCAACAAATGAAGACGAGGATTCATTACTAATGGTTACCTATGCACATAATTTTGAAAGAAGTAGCTTGATATTCATATACGTAAACTCCATGGGTATTTGAACCATGTAATGCAAAACATAATATATTCCTTAAAGCTTAACTTGTCATATAATATTTTTTTATGGATGAAAGGATGAGGAGTGCATGAATAGATAAAATGTGTATTTTAGTACCTACTCCTAAAATCTGTTTGCTCCAAACTTTGTTTTCTTCTTACTGTTTATTTCCTACAAGCTCTATTTTCTCCTTTCCATATGCTGCTCTCTTTTCTACAGGCTCCTCCAGGTTTTGTTTTCTTCTTACTGTCTATTTGCTACAAGTTTTGTTTTCTTCCTACCTTAGGATACTCTATTTTCTACAGGCTCCTACAGGCTTTGTTTCTTCCTACCGTTTATTTGCTATAGGTTCTATTTTCTTCTTCTCGTTTATTTGCTTAAGGCTCTGTTTTCTTATTACTTTCTATTTGCTATAGGCTCTGTTTTCTTCTTACCATAGGCTGCTCTATTTGCACAAGTGCATTGACAATCTTCTCAATCTTAAGTCATACACTTTGACAGTAGCTAGTAGTCTCATGAGTTTCCAAGAGTTGGAAAGTAACAAATGACAATGAGGATTAATTACCAAAGGTTGCTTATACACATAATTTTGAAAGAAGTAGCTTGATTTTCAAATTAGTAAAATCCACAGGTATTTCAACCATGTAATACACAACAACATCTTTTAATTGAAGCTTAATTTGGCATATAATCTCTTTTCATGGATGAAAGGAAGAGAAGTGCACGAACAAATAAAATGTCTATTTTAGTATCCACTCCTAAAATCTATTTGCTACAGGCTCTATTTTCTTCTTTTTGTTGGCTGCTCTATTTTCTACAAGCTCCTCTAAGTTCTATTTTCTTCTTATTTTCTATTTGTTGTAGGCTTTGATTTCTTCTTACCATAAGCTACTCTATTTTATACAGGCTCCTACAAGCTATGTTTTCTTCTTGTCATCTATTTGCTAGAGGTTATATTTTCTTCTTACTGTTTATTTGCTAAAGGCTCTATTTTCTTCTAACCATAGGTTGTTTTGTTTGGACAAGTGGATTGACAATCCTCCTAATCTTAGGCCATACACTCTGATGGTAGCCAGTAGTTACATGAGTTTCCAACAATTGGAAAGCAACAAATGAGGATAAGGATTAATTACCAAAGGTTTCCTGTGCATATAATTTTGAAAGAAATAGCTTGATTTTCACATATGTATACTCCATGAGTATTTGAACCATGTAACATAAAAAAAAATCTATTCCTTAAAGTTGAATTTGTGGTATAATTTTTTTTGATGGATGAAAGAAAGAGGAGTGCACGAATAGATAAAATGTCTATTTTAGTACCTACTCCTAAAATCTATTTGCTCCAAACTCTATTTTCTTCTTACCATCTATTTCCTACAAACTCTGTTTTCTTCTTTCCGTATGCTGCTCTGTTTTCTATAAGCTCCTCTAGGTTTTGTTTTCTTCTTATAGTCTATTTATTATAGGCATTGTTTTCTTCCAACATTAGGCCGCTTTGTTTCTTCTTACCATATATTGCTCTATTTTCTAGAAGCTCCTCCAGGTTTTGTTTTGCTTCTTACCATCTATTTGTTATAAGCTCTATTTTCTTCCTACATTAGGTTACTTAGTTTTCTACAAGCTCCTACAATCTCTGTTTCTTCTTACCGTCTATTTGCTACATACTCTATTTTTTTCTTACTATTTATTTACTAGAGGTTCTGTTTTCTTTTTACTTTCTATTTGCTAGAGACTCTATTTTTTTCTTGTCATAGGTTGCTCTGTTTGGACAAGTGGATTGATAGTCCTCCTAATCTTAGGCAATACACTTTGATGGTAGCCAGTAACCCCATGAGTTTCCACCAATTGAAAAGCAACAAATGGGGACGAGAATTAATTACCAAATGTTGTTTATACACATAATTTTGAAAGAATTAACTTGATTTTCACATATGTAAATTCTATGGGTATTTTAACCATGTAATGCAAAATATAATATATTCCTTAAAACTTAATTTTATCATCTAATTTTTTTTTATGAATGAAAGGAAAAGGAGTGCACGAAAAAATAACCATTATATGCATAATGGAAAAACATATTGTAAGCAAATAAAATAAAATCATAGACAATAGACAGAAGAAACCCATGTGTAACAATTTGTTGTGTCCTAATGTTGAATGGTTCACAGGAAATGTGTCATAATTTTTAAGTTGACCATTAAGGCTGCACAATCAACATAGAAAAAAATAATAATAAAAACAGCTAGCTGGAAAAGTAAAGAGAAAGTTAGGCAGGGCAGGAAATGGGAGAGAAACAAGAAAGGGGGAATAGCCAAGAAATAGAAGCAGAAGAAAACAGACAAATAACTCGAGGTCAATTCATTCACTGTCTCCTATTCCTAATAATAAAACTATTAAGAGAAATAGACAAATCACTTGAGGTAAATTCATTTACTAGCTCTTGTCCCTAATAATAAAATCACTAAAAGATTCTACAGGGTATACTGAACATATAAATTACCGATAGAATTCCAATTACTAAGCTTTTCACAAGCCAAAAGGAAGGTCCTTATTCATAATTAGTTCTAATGGTATGCCAAGACATCATTAAATGCCGTATTAAATGCAGCAGCATTAATCAATCAAGGATTAGTTCCGAGGAATTTCGTACATAGTAAGTGCAGACAATTATTAAAGTTGTGCTCCTAATTCTAAAATTTTCAGCACCATAATTAATGCCAAAGATCTTCCAAAGATCTGTCCAGGAAGATGTACACCTCCACCCTATTCCCCCATTTTACCACTTCTTAGTCACCTAAATTCTCTTCCATATAATTTCAATCAGTTTCTCTTCCTGGTTTGGATCAGAAAACTAATGTTTGTCCTAGAGAGTAGCCACAATTTTTCCTTTTATTAAAACAATCAAACTATGATAAACAAACAAACTATAAGGAGTCTTAGTTCACTTGAACAGTTAAGAATGTAATTGAATATAAACCAGAAGGACACAAGTCAAAGTTTCTAGGAAATTTGATCCAGTAATATGAGAACACTTCCATGTCATGCTTTAGACAAGCCATTTCATCCCTTTCCCACAAATGTAGCAAATTTTTTCCAAAATTCAAGATAGAAGGAAAAAATAAAAATTGTGCACAAATAACCAAGCGTGATATAAAAGAAAAAAAGAAGCCATTGCAAAGGCAACAATTTCTAAAAGGTGGAAAAAAAAATGCACTGCCACCAAACCATAGGTGAGAAAAATATGCTATGATTAGATCACTTACTCAGATGATATCAAAAGAGTCATGTTAACTTTTGGTTGCAAAACATGCCCAATAGCAAAGATTCCACCTCCATTGGTGCTATCTAAGCAGTGTGCAAATATCTTTTTCACATTCCGATTTGAAGCCAACTGTGAAATCATTGATGAGTTTGATTTTCCAAGACCAAGTATCCCATCAAGTGCTTCTTCGTTCGATGTACCTAGATTTCCAGATTGTCTAGCACCACAACTATGATAAAACCAAAAGAAAACCATCTTATGAATAAAACTAAATACAAAAATATGAATGAATAGGTAAAGAAACAAGACAATAATTTGCATATCCTAGTTAACTATTTCAAGACTGGTTGGAACATGTCTACAATATCAGCATATTGCATCATCAAAATGTGTAAAGAAAATGAGTTCACAAGATCAACACAATTCAAATCATCAAACGTAGACATTCTACCAAAAAACCTCATTAAAACTGGCCCAGGAACTAGTGCACCGAGACCTTTTCTCCAGAGCATATTGCATGTGAAATGAGCCAAAGGAAGCTTGAAAGGAGGCCAGAACGCCATTAACCAAAATCAAGAATTTTGGAACACAACAGCTACCACAAAAAGCTTAATACAATCTTTCTTTTTCTTTTTTTTTTTTCAGATTTCTGAAAAGATATACACTTTTTACAAGCCATGTGTTAAAGAGCATTAACCAACTTACCCAAATATAATACTTCCATTGGTTGATGTTGTTTCAAGGTCTCCTGACACTCCTTCACAAAATAACCCGCAATTAAACTCCCATCTCCGTATATCTCTAGATATAGGCATGATTTATTGGCTGTGGAGCCTGATAATGAACCTCCATTCACCTCATAGCAAAACTCACCATCATAAGGAACCAAACTCCTAGAGTTTGACTTATTTACATTATATAATGTCACTTCCTATATCCACCTGTATATAGTAGTCATTGGAAGGAGTTCCAATTCCAATCCTTGCATAATAAAGCCTATAAAGGAAGGAACTATGGAATTAGAGTGATTAAAACTTAATCTACACAAAACTACCAAAACAAGTACAACACAGTAAACAGTAACAACAGTAGAAACGAATCGACAAGGAAAAAAAAGGGACTGAAAAATCGTAGAGAAAGGTGAAGAGAAGAAATAAAAGAAGAGGCAATAGAAAAATCATCAAATTAAGAAGGATAAACCCAAGGCCATCAGGATGGCCGATGCTGCCAGAGGGAAGATCAACACCAAGACAGCCGGTATTTGTCTCCCATAGGCAAATGGGTCTAGAACTAGTGGCTTCAGAACATTCATTTTACATGGTCCATTCAATAAGTGAGCAAATTCCCAAATTCCCTTGAAATGCACTGTAATCCAAGTTTGAAAATGTGCCTCCAACAGGAAGTCTGCCTGTGAGCATGTTACACGACATATTTTCAGTGAAAAGGTTCTCCAATTTTCCCAGCTCTTGTGGCACCTCCCTAGTAAGCATGTTCACTTCCAATTTTAGGAATTTAAGTTGGTTTAGCTTTGATATGGACCTAGGACTAGAACCACTTAAATTGTTGTGGGACAAGCTCCTACAAGAAAAAAAAAAACAAACATGCAATAAGTTCAAGCAATGTCATTTAAATTGTCATAATGATTATATTTTTGATCAATTCTAATAAAATTTACCCTTATTTTTTTTATAGTGCGAGATATAATATTGGACACAAAGATTTGTTTAAACCAGTTATTTACAATATTCATAAGTATAACATTATATAATAATACATAAAAAAATAATAAGAGTTTAATAAAATATTTTTTAAATTTTAATTTTATTTATTTATAAAATTAAATAAAATATGTTTAATTTATATTATGAAATTAAATAAAATATGTTTAATTTATATTATAAAATTAAATATATGACTAATAGAAATTCAATAATAATGACATTGTTCTATGAATTAAAAATTTCTATTATTTATTTTTTTTAATTATTTTCTCAAATAATTTTTCATTATACTATTTTACCTACCCTTTTATCCACTTTTATTTGTTGACTCTATACACAATTTTATAAACCAACTAGCGGCCCAACAACTGTAATACCATCCAGCCTCCTTTGACTATCACCATGGTATCCTACAATAATTTGATGGTGGCAAAAGCTAAAGTCCATTTTCAATTCGATACGATACCAAATGACCCAATTTTGAAAAGTCCTAGTCACTGAAATACAAAGTTATCAACCTACTTGATTTCTACACTCAAAAAAGGTAGGTCAATTACTCATATATTATCAATTTCGAATTTACTTAATAATAATATATCATGTTCCTCATGTCTTAATGGGCTAGGCTACTAATATAATGTAATTTAACCAAATCCACCAAAGAGAAAAGACGTAAATGACTAATAGAAGCAAAATTAGCAAAGGCCTTACAACAAGTAAAGAGTTGAGGAATTTCCAATCTCCTCTGGAAGTGGCCTGGTCAAGGAATTACCATGCAATTAAAGAATGCTCAAGCTATGAGACTCGCACATATTTTCAAGTATTAGGCCAACTGGTCCACTGCTATGAAGATCCAAAACCTTTAGGTTCTAAAAGTAGCCAAGCTCTAGCGGCATTTTTGAGGTAAGGTTGTTCCACAAAAAATTCAAGTATTGTAAATTTGAGTATAGACCCATTTTCGCAAGAATATGTCTTGCGAGATAGTTGTTTGAAAGGTCCAATGTGTGAACCGATCCAAAGAATTTACTTGAACCGGTTGGAATGGAACTTGTCAATTTGTTTTGTGAAAAATTTACTTCCTCCAGCCTAAGATAAAAATGCCCTCCGGTATGCTGCCATGAAGGCTGTTACCTCTAATTCGAATAACTGATATTGTGGCACAGTTAACTATTGTTGCTGGAATGCTACTTGTGAGCTTCTTGTCGGACAAGCTCATGTACTTTAGTGAAGTCATATCACTAATTGTTGACAGTAGGCTTTCAGTAAGTCCATTGCTCGACAAGTCCAAGTATTCCAGACTACTTAGATTGCCAAAGTTACCTGTCAACTTCTTGTTGTATCTGCAAAATCCAATATCCACTGGTAGTGGTCCCGAAAATTTGTTGCCCTATAACCGGAGATCTTTCAAGTTGCAGATGGCAGATACCCTTTTGGCACGGACTTGGAAAATGCATTGTGTGAAAGATGTAAAGTTCAAAAACGTTTAAGTAACCAAATTCCACTTGAAAAATCTGGGACACCAGAGATTTTGTTGTTGGAGAGCTTGAGAGTGTTCAAAGAAGAGCAGGCAGCTATATTCTGTAATGGCCCTTGAAGCAAATTGTCAGCTAAAGAAAGGTAACAAAGGGACATACAGTTTCGGAAGAGATCATTAGAAACTTGTCCTGAGAAGGAGTTTTTGGAAAGATCAACAAATCTTGTGGAACCAAGCGAAGATGGAATGGGATTGGAAAGACTATTGTGACTAAGTTTAAGCCTTTCAAGACTGCTCATAAGACCAAGCTCAAAACTGATAGTTCCACTAAAATTGTTATGAGCAATTGACAAGGTCTTCAAACCTTGCAACTTTTGAAGCCCTTTACCAAATTTCTCAGATAAGCTGAGGCCATTGAGTGAGACTTAAGAAACTCGTCCGGTCACTAGACTGTATGAACTTCCATGAACAAGGGGAGTCATCGTCTTCATTCCAAAGCTGAGATAAGGAGATGCGTCGATAATACCTGACTTGAAAACAAGAAGGCCTTAAACATCATCATTGAGTAGAATGGGCACATCATCATTTCCAATGCAACTTTTAAGACCAGCTACCGAAATTAGAAACCATAATAAAAATAGAACCAAACCCATTTATCATCACTTCTTGCCCAACCCTTTTCTCTTTCTCTCTCTTTTTTTATTATTTTTTGTGTGTTATGGTGGTCCTTGAAATTTGCAAGCAGAGAGGGGAGCTTGAAAAGATAGAATGTGAAGGGATAAGCATGAAGGGAAAATTAACATGACAATT
Source organism: Bruguiera hainesii (assembly GCA_023213295.1). Lineage (NCBI taxonomy): Eukaryota > Viridiplantae > Streptophyta > Magnoliopsida > Malpighiales > Rhizophoraceae > Bruguiera > Bruguiera hainesii. The sequence continues at coordinate 8,919,084 of JAHOYR010000018.1, forward strand.
TTGACCATATGGCTCCTGACATATTCCCTAGAAAACATGACCCAAGTTTTTGCATATAATTAAATGTTTTTTTATATATATTTTTCTACAAGTATAGGCATATAGTGAAATACAAAACTGAGAGAAAGCACGAGAGAGACTTTCATCTTTCTATGCGGTTGAAGATTTGTTGCCATTAGGAACATTCATTTTACTTGGTAATTTCAACAGAGATGAATAAATTCCCACATTTCTCTTCAAAGCACTATAATCCAAGCTTGTAAATATGCCTTCAATAGGAAGCCTACCTATTAGCTTGTTATACGATATATTCAGTGTAAGAATATTCTCCTAGTTTTTCAGCTCCTGTGGTATCACCCAAGTAAGCATCTTCACTTTCAATTTCAACTGGGTGCTTACTTTGTTTTGTATAGCACTTATTCCAAATTGCAAGTTAAACACATTCATTGGCCTTATTTCAATATGACTAATAAAAACCCAATAGTAATGCAATCATTCTAGGCACTAAAAATCTCTATCATTTATTTTTCTTCAGTTATTTTCTCATATAATTCTTCATAATACTATTTTGCCTTCTTTACTTCTCTACCCACTTTTGTTTGTGGATTTTATACACAATTATAAGCTAACTAGCAAGCCAACAATCTCAATTATCCACCACCATCATCATAGTATCCCTACAATAATTTGGAGGTCACAAAAGCTAAACACCATATTGATGCAATGCCAAATGATCCAATTTTGAAAAGACTTGGTTACTAAGGTACAGTACTATCCATTTACTTGATCTAAAATCTTTTAGTCAAATGAGGTCCTGAGATGGTAAATATAAATTTAATAAATTTGAGTAAAATATATATAATATTTTTATATAAGGACCTTATTTTTAAATATAAGAATAAAATTTGTATAATATAATTAAGACAATATTTTAATAAATGCAATTGATTTTTTTGGTAAAAAGAATTTTACATGAAATTTTATATTTATTTTTTTATTAGTGTAGCCTCTACATAATTTTATATTTTATAAATTTATTTTATTATTAGTTTAATTAATTTAACTTAAATTTGAAAATCTTTTACCTTCAAATGATTTACATGTTACGTATTGGTATTTTTTAAATTTGAAATAGCTTTTGCATCTCATGTCATGCTTGATCATCTTTTTCCAAATTGAATTTAGTTATGACAAATCAAGAACTTCTTCTTTTCACTAATAATAACATTTACCTGAAGTTGGGAAAGGGAATGCAACAAAATATGTTCACTAAGGAACTGGGAGTGTTATGTTGGTTATATAGGTTTCAATGGTGTATGCCCCATTCTTAGAACGACCAAGATAAAAAATAGTTCATGCATCAAAGCTGAGCCCTTCTTGTTTGTATCTAACCAAACCAAGTTTGGTTAGGTAGTCAGAAACTTATATATTATTTGACAATAATTAAGGTGTTAGCTAGAGAGTAGAGGTTGCATATCAATTTCCATATTCATAATGATGTGGTTTAAATGTGACTTAGATAGAGAGGATGCAGTATCCCAACATCTTTAGCATAATCCACCTTGTTAAGGTCAAAATCCTGATGAATGGTTTAAGAAGTTGTCTCCAATGATGCTTTAATCACTTCCAACTCTATAGCCACTACTTTCATTCTAGGCCTCTTCTTCCCGTTCAAGTGCAAACATCTTTTTGTCAACTTTGTAACTGCTTTGATCTCTTCTTTTTGGCCCTGCTTAAGGACTTGAGCATCAAGTATACAAACAAGCAGTTCTCTTACATTGAAAGAGAGAAATATGTCACTAAACTTCTTTCTTCAACAAAATGCTTCGAGATATTGATGTGGTTCCAAAACAGACGATATGATTACTAAAACCAAATAGTTGTGGCCTTCTAGTCAATATATTTTTAAGGATTCAGCTTATGTTATAGTTATCTATGGCCTTCTCTAGTTCCTTGGAACCAAATAGTTTCATTTGCTCAATATTATTATCTCTTGAAGACAATTATTATTGTAATAGCAGACCACAATTTCTTTTGAAATTTTTTTGTTTAAGTTTAATGGTCTTTCTTCTTTGAATTGTTTTGTACAATGCTCATGCACTAATAACTAGTAAAAGTAATCAAATACTAGAGTTGCATCTTGTACAACCATCAAATTAGAAGATAAGTTTAATTCTATGAAAAACTTTGGATATCATGTCTAATTCAAAAAGAGTAAGAAATGATCGTGCTATAATAATGACTGCAATAAACTATAACCAGTCAAAGTGATTAGCCTACCACAAATTTGAGCTTTCAAAATGTCCAAATCCTTAAACAAATTTACAACTGACTTCCAACTAATTCTACAAACCAAATAGATATGGCATACCTATGATGATAACTTTAACCCAAGATTTTTTATCGAGTTCTCAAAGAAATGGTGGGTAAGATGTATTCTTGCTGTCATGATGTAAGTACCCATCAAGACATGAGCAGTTATAAGATCCTTGATCCCCAATATACATACAGAGAAGGTGACAATGTGAGTTCGAGTTCATACAATGACCCCTTACCAATTGGAATATTAAGACAAATAATGTTATTTCAGGGATCTTTAGTAACCATTATATGTATGAATTATAAAAGAGTTCCCAAGTACTAATTGGATTTCAAAAATTCGCAACAAAAGAAAAAAGGTTTCAAAATTTTTATAAAAAAATTTACAAGTCAACATCATATTTGTGGCTTCATATTCTATATTTATGTTAAAGCTGTAATATCTGCACATCTACTAAGGATCTTGTGAAAGGATTTGGAATAATCAGAGGAACCATCAGTGCAAACACATAGATGCCTTTGTGATAACTGTGTCCAACAAGAGCCATTGCTGCTGCAAAAAAGAGTTGAAGTTTTAGCTAGTCGACAATATCCTTGGACTGCAGGAACATATTCCTGCTGCATCAACAGGTCAAGAGATAGTTGCCTAGAAGCAAACCAGTCTTGGTTAACCATGAAGGCAGTCTTGTTGTCACTACAATACTTAGAATCATCTTTTACAACACCGGTCATCCCTACTTCAAAAGACTTGATGTGAGGAGGAATGGTGGCTTGACAGCATCTTAGGCCATAACAACCATCACTTCTTTGGGTTCCGCTACAAAAGGAAAGACACCCACCAATATGGTGGTGATTTGTCAGAAACACAACATAATTGTTGCAAACTATAATTGTGAACCTATTATATACACTTGAATAAAAGAAAGGGTTGTCTGACATGTCAATTGTTCCATTAAAGCTTTTGTTGTTGTTGCAGTTGTAAAAAAAAGACTGAATTATTAACTTGAACCAAATCTCTAATTGAAACGCCGAGCAATTCCATTTCTATACTTGTCAAGAAAGGTTTGGGAGGCCTAAAGGTGTTATTACAATCTACCACAAATTTGTCGTTCAAGGAAGAGTTAGGTCCAACTCCAAAAGGAAAGGGAATGACAACGTCTCCACATTTGCCTTTACATTCAGGATGTGTTAAAATTTCATCTTCTGCTACTATTTTTGTGAACCATAGTAGCAAAATGACACAAAATAAAATTGGATTACTTTTAATCTTTAATTTTGATTATAATAAGTATAATACTTAAATAAATTATAAATATAAAATATAAAACAACTATAAAAAAACAAACAACTATAAAACAAAAAATGAATTAAAAAATAAAATATATATATATATATATATATATATATGATATACTAAATTTGTATATTAGATTAAATTAAAATATTTAAAATGTATTATAATAATTGTTCTAATAATTAACTACAATATGAATTATAATATATAATACGAATTATAATATGGAATAAGAAATATAGAATAAAAATGGAATAAATATTAATATGGAATGAAAACATATTGCGTCCAATAGGATCTGAACCTATACCAAGATTTAGAAGATCTATGTCATATCCATTAGACATTGGATGCTTTTCAGTTCGAAGTTTTTTTTTTTTTGTTTTCTTGTTAATAAATGATAAAAAAGAATATTGAAAAAATTTCAGGAATTGCATATTTAACTAAATGATGGATTAAATTTTGTAGAATTATATTTATAAATTTTATTTATATATTATATAATTAATATTATATATAGTATTCTATATAGTAATATAATTATATGTACGATTTTATATATATAGTAATTATTATGCATAGTATTATAATTATATTAATTATTATATATAGTAATAGTATATTATATTCTATTATTATTTTTACCATTACTTTTCTCTTATTATTATTTCATTCTCGTAATATATAGATAACCAAATATAGCTAATAAATAGATTATAGATATAGTATAATTTAAATACCTAAATAGACTAATTAATAAGATTTTGATTATTAGGCATTTACCTTAAAATTAGGAGTAGCCACTTACGGTTGACTATAAGTGAAGGTCAGTTATGTTTTCTATAGGTTTTTAATAAACAATACTTACCAAGACTCCTAAAATTTATTTTCTACAAGTTATGTTTTCTTTTTATCGTTTATTTACTATAGGCTTTTTTTTTTACCATAGGTTATTTTGTTTGAACAAGTGGATTGACAGTAATTCTGATATTACCCCATACATTCTGATGGTAACTAGCAATCACTTGAGTTTCCAACAATTGGAAAACAATAAATGAGGACAAGGATTAATTACCAAAGGTTGCCTATGCACATAATTTTGAAATAAGTAGCTTGATTTTCAAATTCGTAAACTCCATGGGAATTTCAACCATTTAATGCAAAATAAAATCTATTCATTGAAGTATAATTTTCCATATAATCTTTTTTGATCGATGAAAGGAAGAGGAGTGCACAAACAGACAAAATGTCTATTTTAATATCTACTCCTAAAATCTATTTGCTATAGGCTTTGTTTTCTTCTTATTGTCTATTTGCTAAAAGCTTTGTTTTCTTCTTATTGTCTATTTGCTAGAGGCTTTGTTTTCTTCTTATCATCTATTTGCTAGAGGCTTTGTTTTCTTCTTACTATCTATTTGTTATAGGCTTTGTTTTCTTCTTTCCATAGGCTGCTCTATTTTCTACTAGTTTCTCCAAGTTCTATTTTCTTCTTACCATTTATTTGCTACAGGTTTTCTTTCCTTCCTACCTTAGACTACTCTATTTTCTTCTTATCATCTATTTGCTATAGGCTCTATTTTTTTCTTACAATAGGTTGCTTTATTTTCTATAGGCTCTATCTTTTTCCTACCATCTATTTGCTAGAGGCTCTGTTTTCTTTTTACCGTAGGCCACTCTATTTGTACTAGTGGATTGACAGTCCTCCCAATCTTAGCCCATACAATCTGATGGTAGCCAGTAGTCACCTAAGTTTCCAACATTTGGAAAACAATAAATGAGGACAAGGATTAATTACCAAAGGTTGCTTATGCACATAATTTTGAGAGAAGTAGGTTGATTTTCACATTCGTAAACCCCACGAGTATTTCAACCATGTAATGCAAAACAAAATCTATTCATTGAAACTTAATTTGTCATATAATCTTTTTTGATGGATGAAAGGAAGAGGAGTGCATAAAGAGATCAAATTTCTATTTTAGTACCTACTCCTAAAATCTATTTACTATAGACTCTGTTTTCTTCTTATTGTCAATTTGCTATAAGTATTATTTTCTTCTTTCTATATGCTGCCCTATTGTTTACAGGCTCCTTTAGGTTCTATTTTTTTTCATATCGTCTATTTGCTACATGTTTTATTTTCTTCTTACCTTAGGTTGCTCTATTTTTTACAAGTTCTATTTTTCTTCTTACTGTCTATTTGTTATAGACTTTGTTTTCTTTTTACCATAGGCTGCTCTATTTTCTACGGGCTCTTACAAGCTCTGTTGTTTGCTTACCATTTATTTGCTATAAGTTATGTTTTCTTCTTGCTCTATTTTCTATGGGCTCTTACAAGCTCTATTGTTTGCTTACCGTTTATTTGCTAGAAATTATGTTTTCTTTTTGCCATTTATTTGCTAGAGGTTATGTTTTCCTCTTACTGGAGGCTGCTCTATTTAGACAAGTGGATTGATAGTCCTCCCAATCTTAACCCATACATTCTAATGGTAACCACCAATTATATGAGTTTGCAATAATTGGAAAGTAACAAATGAGGACGAGAATTAATTACCAAAGGTTGTCAGTGCACATCATTTTGAAAGAAGTAACTTGATTTTCAAATTTGTAAACTCCACAGGTATTTCAACCATGTAATGCAAAACAAAATTTATTTATTGAAACTTAATTTGTCGTATAATGTTTTTGGATGGATGAAAGGAAGAAGAGTGCACAAACAAATAAAATGTCTATTTTAGTACCTACTCCAAAAATCTATTTGCTATAGGGTCTGTTTTTTTCTTACCATCTATTTATTACAAGCTTTGTTTCCTTCTTTCCGTGGGCTACTCTATTTTCTACAAGCTCCTCTAAGTTCTTTTTTCTTCTTAATGTCTATTTGTTATAGGTTTTATTTTCTTCCTACCTTAGGCTATTTTGTTTTCTACAAGCTCCTACAAGATTTATTTTCTTCTTACTGTCCATTTGCTATAAGCTATGTTTTCTTCTTACCATAGGCTGCTCTATTTTTTATAGGCTTCTACAAGTTTTGTTTTTTGCTTACCGTTTATTTGCTAGAAGTTTTGTTTTCCTCTTACCGTTTATTTGCTAGATGTTATGTTTTTTTCTTACCGGAGGGTACTCTATTTGGACAAGTGGATTGACAGTCCTTCCAATCTTAGCCAGACACTCTGATGGTAACCAATAGTCACATAAGTTTGCAACAATCAAAAAGTAACAAATAAGGATGAGGATTAATTATCAAAGGTTACTAGTGCACATAATTTTAAAATAAGTAACTTGATTTTCAAATTTGTAAACTCCACAAGTATTTCAACCATGTAATGCAAAACAAAATCTATTCATTAAAACTTAGTTTTCCATATAATCTTTTTTCATGGATGAAAGGAAGAGGAGTGCACAAAAAGATAAAATGTCTATTTTAGTACTTACTTCTAAAATTTATTTGTTATAGGTACTATTTTCTTCTTATTGTCTATTTGCTACAGGCTCTATTTTTTTTTTTACCATAGGGTGCCTTATTTTCTACAATTTCTTATAGGCTTTGTTTTCTTCTTATTGTTTATTTGCTAGAGGCTCTATTTTCTTTTTACTACCTATTTGCTAGAAACTCTATTTTCTTCTTACTGGAGGCTACTATGTTTAGACAAGTGGATTGACAGTTCTCCCAATCTTAGCCTATACACTCTGATGGTAGCCAATAGTCACACGAGTTTCCAATAGTTGGAATGCAATAAATGAGGACGACGATTAATTACCAAGGTTACCATTGCACATAATTTTGAAAGAAGAAGGTTGATTTTCAAATTCGTAAACTCCATGAGTATTTCAATCATGTAATGCAAAACAAAATCTATTCATTGAAACTTAATTTTCCATATAATCCTTTCTGATGGATGACAGGAAAAGGAGTGCACAAATAGATAAAATATCTATTTTAGTATCTACTCCTAAAATCTATTTGCTATAGACTTTATTTGTTTCTTACTGTTTATTTGCTATAGACTTTGTTTTCTTATTTTTGTAGGCTGCTATGTTTTCTACAAACTCCTCCAAGTTTTGTTTTCTCCTTACTGTCTATTTGCTACAGGCTCTCTTTTCTTCTTACCTTAGGCTACTTTATTTTTTATAAGCTCCTATAGACTTTATTTTCTTCTTATCGTCTATTTGTTACAGGCACTATTGTCTTCTTACTATAGGCTGCACTATTTTCTACAGGCTCTGCTTTCTACCACTTATTTGCTAGAAGCTTTGTTTTCTTTTTATCGTCTATTTGCTAGAGGTTCTATTTTCTTCTCATTGAAGGCTATTCTATTTGGACAAGTGGATTGATAATCCTCCCAATCTTAACTTATACACTTTGATGGTAGCTAGTAGTCACACAAGTTTCAAACAATTAGAATGCAATAAATAAGGATAAGGATTAATTATCAAAGGTTACTAGTGCACATAATTTTGAAAGAAAGAACTTGATTTTCAAATTCATAAACTCCATTAGTATTTCAACCATGTAATACAAAATAGAATCTATTCATTGAATCTTAATTTGTTGTATAATCTTTTTTGGTGGATGAAAGGAAGAGAAGTGCACGAACAGATAAAATGTCTATTTTAGTACATCTATTTGCTACAAGTTATGTTTCTTTTCCTACCTTAGGCTTCTTTGTTTCTACAAGATCTATTTTCTTCTTACTGTCCATTTGCTACAGGTTCTGTTTTCTTTTTACCGTTTATTTACTAGAGGCTCTGTTTTCTTCTTATCATTTATTTGCTAGAGGCTTTGTTTTCTTCTTACTGGTGGTTCCTTTGTTTGGACAAGTGGATTGAAAATCCTCTCAATCTTAGCCCATACACTTTAATGGTAGCCAACAGTCACATGAGTTTCCAACAGTTGGAAAGTAACAAATGAGGACAATGAGTAATTACCAAAGGTTACCTATGCATATAATTTTGAGAAAAGGTTGATTTTCAAATTCGTAACTCCATGGGTATTTTAGCCATGTAATGTAAAACATAATCTATTCATTAAAGCTTAATTTTCCATATAATCTTTTTTTATGGATGAAAGGAAGAGAAGTGCACGAACAGATAAAATGCCTATATTAGTACCTACTCCTAAAATCTATTTGCTATAAGCTCTATTTTCTTCTCACCATCTATTTGCTAGAGGCTCTATTTCTTCTTTCCATAGGCTTCTATGTTTTCTACAAGCTCCTCCAAGTTGTGTTTTCTTCTTGCTATCTATTCTCTACAAGCGTTGTTTTCTTTCTACCTTAGCTTAATATATTTTCTACAAGCTCCTACAGGCTTTGTTTTCTTCTTATCATCTATTTGCTACAAGGTCTGCTATCTTCTTACCATAGGCTGCTCTATTTTTTACAAGTACTATTTTCTTCTTACCATTTATTTCTTAGAGGTTTTATTTTCTTCTTACCTAATGTTGCTTTATTTAGACAAATGGATTGACAATCCTCAGAATCTTAGCCCATCCACTCTAACAGTAGCCAATTGTCACATGATTTTCCAACAGTTGCAATGCAACAAATAAGGATAAGGATTAATTACCAAAGGTTACTTCTGCACATAATTGTGAAAGAAGTAGGTTAATTTTCAAATTCATAAACTCCAAGGGTATTTCAAGCATGTAATGCAAAACATAATATATTCTTTAAAACTTAATTTGCCATATAATCTTTTTTGATAGATGAAAGGAAAAGGAGTGCATGAAAAGATAAAATGCCTATTTTAGTACCTACTCCTAAAATCTATTTGCTACAGGCTTTGTTTTCTTTTGGCTGTCTATTTGCTTCAGGTTTTGTTTTCTTCTTACCATCTATTTGCTACAAGCTATGTTTCTTCTTTCCCTATGCTGCTCTATTTTCTATAGGCTCCTACAGTTTTTTTTTTCTTCTTACCATCTATTTGCTATAAGCACTGTTTTGTTCTTACCATAGGCTACTCTATTTTCAATAGGCTCTATTTTCTTCTTACCGTTCTTAGAGGCTCTATTTTCTACTTATCGTTTATTTGTTAGAGGCTTTGTTTTCTTTTGACTGTAGGCTGCTTTGTTTGGACAAGTGGATTAATTGTCCTCCTAATCTTAGGTCATGCACTTTGATGGTAGTTAGCAATCACTAGAGTTTCAAACTATTGGAAAGCAACAAATGAGGATGAGGATTAATTACCAAAGGTTACATGTGCACATAATTTTGAAAGCAGTAGCTTGATTTTCAAATTTGTGTACTCTATGTATTTTTCAACCATGTAGTGCAAAATAGAATTTATTTATTGAAACTTATTTTGTTGTATAATCTTTTTTGATGGATGAAAGGAAGAGGAGTGCACGAATAGATAAAATATCTATTTTAGTACCTACTCCTAAAATCTATGTGCTGGCTTTGTTTTCTTCTTTCCATCTATTTGGTATAGACTTTGTTTTCTTCTTTCCATAGACTACTATGTTTTCTATAGGCTCCTCCAAGTTCTATTTTCTTATTACTATCTATTTGCTATAGGCTTTATTTTCTTCTTATCATATGCTGCTTTATTTTCTTCTTATCGATTTTTTGCTAGAGGTTTTGTTTTATTATTACCGTCTATTTACTAGAGACTCTATTTTCTTCTCACTAGACATTGTTTTGTTTGGACAAGTGGATTAACAGTCCTCCCAATCTTAACCCATATACTTTGATGGTAGCTAGCAGTGACATGAGTTTCTAATAGTTGAAAAGCCACAAATGAGGATGAGGATTAATTACCAAAAGTTGCCTATGCATATAATTTTGAAAGAAGTAGCTTGATTTTCAAATTTGTATACTCTAGGGGTATTTCATCCATGTAATGCAAAACAAAATCTATTAATTGAAGTTGAATTTTCCGTATAATCTTTTTTAATGTATGAAAGGAAGAGGAGTGCACAAACAGATAAAATGTCTATTTTAGTACCGACTCCCAAAATCTATTTGCTACAAGCTTTGTTTTCTTCTTATTGTCTATTTGCTACAACATCTGTTTTCTTCTTTCCATAGGCAACTTTATTTTTTACAGGCTCCTCCAAAATATGTTTTCTTCTTACTGTCTATTTGGTACAAGTTTTATTTTCTTCCTAGCTTAGGCTACTTTATTTTTTACTGGCTCCTGCAGGCTCTATTTTCTTCTTACCATAGGTTGTTATGTTTTCTATAAGTTCCTAGAGGCTCTGTTTTTTCCTTACTATTTATTTGCTAGAAGCTCTGTTTTCTTTTAGCATCTATTTGCTAGACGCTCTGTTTTTTACTTACCATTTATTTGCTAGAAGTTCTGTTTTCTTTTAGTATCTATTTGCTAGAGGTTCTGTTTTCTTCTTATCGGAGGCTACTCTATTTGGACAAATGGATTAATAGTAATGCCAATCTTAACCTATGCACTATGATGGTAGCCAACAATCACATGAGTTTTCGATAGTTGGAAAGCAACAAATGAGGACAAGGATTAATTACTAACGGTTGCCTATGCACATAATTTTGAAAGAAGTTGCTTCATTTTCAAATTCGTAAACTCTATGGGTATTTCAACTATGTAATGCAAAATAGAATTTATTCATTGAAACTTAATTTGTCGTACAATCTTTTTTTTATTGATGAAAGGAAGAGGAGTAAATGAACAGATAAAATATCTCTTTTAGTACCTACTCCTAAAATCTATTTGTTGCAGGCTCTATTTTTTTCTTACCAACTATTTACTACAAGCTCAGTTTTCTTCTTTCCGTATGCTACGCTATTTTCTACAAGCTCCTTCAAGTTTTTTTTCTTCTTATCGTCTATTTGCTACAAACTCTATTTTCTTCCCACCTTAGGCTGCTCAATTTTCTATAGGCCCATGTAAACTTTGTTTTCTTCTTACTATATACTACTCTATTTTCTAGAGGTTTCTACAGGCTCTCTTTTCTTTTTACTATTTATTAGCTAAAGACTTTGTTTTCTTCTTACCATCTATTTGCTAGAGGCTCTATTTTTTTCTTATTGTACAATGCTTTGTTTGGACAAGGGGATTGATGGTAGCCAGCAGTCACAAGAGTTGCCAATAGTTGGAAAACAATAAATAAGGATGAGGATTAATTACCAAAGGTTGCTTGTGCACATTATATTGAAAGAAGTTGGTTGATTTTCAAATTCATATACTCCATGGGTATTTTAACCATGTAATGCAAGGAAGAGTAGTGAAAAAAGAGATAAAATGTGTATTTTAGTACCTACTCTTAAACTCTATTTATAGCAGGCTCTATTTTTTTCTTATCATCTATTTGCTATAGGCTTTGTTTTCTTCTTTCTATATGCTGCCCTGTTTTCTATAGGTTCCTCCAGGTTCTGTTTTCTTCTTACCATCTATTTGCTACGAGCTCTCTTTTCTTCTTTCCATATGCTACTATATTTTATACAGGCTCCTCTAAGTTCTGTTTTCTTCTTACTGTCTATTTGTTACAGGCTCTTTTTTCTTCTTACTATAGGCTACTCTGTTTTCTTCTTGTCGTTTATTTGCTAGAGGCTTTGTTTTCATCTTAATGTAGCCTACTTTCTTTGGACAAATGGATTGATAGTCCTCCTAATCATAGCCCATCCACTCTGATGGTAGCAATAATCATGAGTTTTCAACAATTGGAAAGTACTAAATGAGGATGATGATTAATTATCAAAAGTTGCTTATACACATAATTTTAAAAGAAGTAGCTTGATTTTCAAATTCGTAAACTCCACGGGTATTTCAACCATGTAATGCACAACAAAACTATGCATTGAAACTTAATTTTTTGTATAACTTCTTTTGATGGATAAAAGGAAGAGGAGTGCACGAACAGATAAAATGTCTATTTTAGCGCCTACTCCTAAAATCTATTCGTTACCGGCTCTATTTTTTTCTTTTCGTAAGTTGCTCTATGTTATACAAGCTCCTCTAAGTTCTGCTTTCTTCTTACCCTCCATTTGCTATTGGCTCTATTTTCTTCTTACCATAGGCTGCTTTGTTTTTTATAGGCTTTTAGAAGTTTTATTTTCTTCTTACTGTCTATTTGCTAGAGGTTTTGTTTTCTTCTTACCGTCTATTTGCTAGAGCCTCTATTTTCTTCTTACCGTCTATTTGCTAGAGCCTATGTTAGTATAAGTGGATTAACAATCCTCCCAATCTTAGCCCATACACTCTAATGGTAGCCAATAATCACATGAGTTTCCAACAATTAGAAAGCAACAAATGAGGATGAAGATTAATTACCAAAGGTTGTCTATGCATATAATTTTGAAAGAAGTAGCTTGATTTTCACATACGTAAATTTCATGGGTATTTCAACTATGTAATGGAAAACAAAATCTATTCCTTGAAACTTAATTTGCCATTTAATCTTTTTTTTATGGATGAACGAAGAGGAGTGCACGAACAAATAAACTTTGTTTTCTTCTTACTGTTTATTTCTTACAGGCTTTATTTTCTTCTTTTTGTATATTACTCTCTTTTCTACAAGCTCCTTTAGGTTCTATTTTCTTCTTACCATGAATTTGCTACAGACTCTATTTTCTTTCAACCTTAGGCTGCTTTATTTTCTATAGGCTCTTACAGGCTCTATTTCTTCTTACCATCTATTTGCTATAGGTTTTGTTTTCTTCTAACTATTTATTTCCTAGAGGTTCTATTTTCTTCTTACCTTTAATTTGCTAGAGGCTCTATTTTCCTTTTACCCTTGGCTGCTCTATTTGGACAAGTGGATTGACAGTCCTTCCAATTTTAGGCCATACACTTTGATGTTAGTCAGTAGCCACCCGAGTTTCCAACAATTGGAAAGCAATAAATGAGGATGTAGATTAATTACCAAAGATTACCTGTGCACATAATTTTGAAAAAAGTAGCTTGACTTTCACATACGTAAACTCCATGGGTATTTCAACCATGTAATGCAAAACAAAATTTATTCCTTGAAGCTTACTTTGTTGTATAATCTTTTTTGATGGATGAAAGGAAATGGAGTGCATTAATAGATAAAATCTATATTTTAGTACCTACTCTTAAAATCTATTTGCTCCAAACTCTATTTTCTTCTTATAGTTTATTCCATACAGGCTCTATTTTTTTCTTTTTGTATGCTGCTCTCTTTTCTACAAGCTATTTTAGGTTCTATTTTCTTCTTACCATCTATTTGCTATAGGCTTTGTTTTCTTCTTACCTTAGGTTGCTCTATTTTCTACAGGCTTTGTTTCTTCCTACCGTCTATTTGCTACAGGTTCTTTTTTCTTCTTACCATTTATTTGCTAAAGGCTCTATTTTCTTCTTACCTTCTATTTGCTACAAGCTCTATTTTGTTCTTACCATAGGCTACTCTATTTGGACAAGTGGATTAGCAATTCTGTCAATCTTAAGCCATACACTATGATGGTAGCTAGTAGTCTCATGAATTTCTAAGAGTTGGAAAGCAACAAATGATGATGAGGATTGATTACCAAAGGTTGTTATGCACATAATTTTGAAAGAAATAGCTTGATTTTCAAATTTGTAAAATCCATGGGTATTTCAACCATGTAATGCATAACAAAATCTATTCATTGAAGCTATATTTTCCATATAATCTCTTTTGATGGATGAAAGGAAGAGGAGTGCATGAACAAATAAAATGTCTATTTTAGTAACTACTCCTAAAATAAATTTGCTACAGACTTTATTTTCTTCTTTCCTTAGACTGCTTTATTTTCTACAGGCTCCTCTAAGTTATGTTTTCTTCTTACCATTTATTTGCTATAGGCTTTAATTTCTTCTTACCATAGGTTACTCTATTTTCTTCTTGTCGTTTATTTGCTAGAGGCTATATTTTCTTCTTACCATTCTTTTGCTAGAGGCTCTATTTTCTTATAACCGTAAGCTACTTTGTTTAGACAAGTAGATTGACAATCCTCCTAATCCTAGGTCATACACTCCGATGGTAGCCAACAATTACATGAGTTTCCAACAGTTGGAAAGCAACAAATGAGGACAAGGATTAATTACCAAAGGTTTCTTGTGCACATAATTTTGAAAGAAGTAGCTTGATTTTCACATACATAAATTCCATGGGTATTTTAACCATGTAATGCAAAACAAAATCTATTCCTTAAAGCTTAATTTATCATATAATGTTCTTTGATGGAAGAAAGGAAGAGGAGTGCAAAAATAGATAAAATCTCTATTTTAGTACCTATTACTAAAATCTATTTGCTCCAGACTCTATTTTCTTCTTACCATCTATTTCCTACAGACTCTGTTTTCTTCTTTCTGTCTGTTGCTCTATTTTCTATAAGCTCATATGAGTTATGTTTTCTTCTTACAGTCTATTTGCTACAAGCTCTATTTTTTTCCTACATTAGGTTGCTCTATTTTCTACAGGCTCTTACAGTCTCTATTTCTTCTTACCATCTATTTGCTACAACCTCTGTTTTCTTCTTTTTGTATGTTGCTCTATTTTCTACAAGCTCCTATAGGTTTTGTTTTCTTCTTACCGTGTATTTGCTATAGGCTCTGTTTTCTTCCTACCTTATGCTGCTCAGGTTCTTACAATCTCCTATAGTCTTCATTTCATCTTACCATTTATTTGCTATCAACTTTGTTTTCCTCTTATCGTTTATTTCCTTGAGGCTTTGTTTTCTTTTAACCTTCTATTTGCTAGAAGTTTTGTTTTCTTCTTACTATAAGCTGCTCTATCTGGACAAGTACATTGATAGTCCTCCCAATCTTAGGCCATACACTCTGATGGTAGCCAGCAGCCACATGAGTTTCCAATAATTGGAAAGCAACAAATGAACACAAGTATTAATTTTGAAAAAGGTAGCTTGATTTTCGCATACATGAAGTTCATGGGTATTTCAACCATGTAATGCAAAATAGAATTTATTCCTTGAAACTTAATTTGTCGTATGATCTTTTTTTATGGATAAAAGGAAAAGTAGTGTATGAATAAAAAAAATGTCTATTTAGTACCTACTCCTAAAATCTATTTGCTTTAGACTCTATTTTCTTCTTACCATTGATTTCCTACAGGCTTTGTTTTCTTCTTTTCGTATGCTGCTCTATTTTCTACAATCTCTTCCAGGTGCCGTTTTCTTATAACCATTTATTTGCTATGGGTTTTGTTTTTTCCTACCTTAGACTGCTCTGTTTTCTACAGTCTTTGTTTCTTCTTATTATTTATTTGCTAGAGGTTTTGTTTTCATCTTACCGTATGTTGCTCTATTTGGACAAGTGGATTAACAGTCCTCCCAATCTTAGCCCCTACACTATGATGGTAGCCAATAGACACATAAGTTTCCAATAGTTGGAAAAACAATAAATGGGGACGAGGATTAATTACCGAAGATTGCCTATGCATATAATTTTGAAAGAAATAACATGATTTTCAAATTCATAAACTCCACAGATATTTTAACCATGTAATGCACAACAAAATTTATTCATTACAGCTTAATTTTCCGTATAATATATTTTGATTGATGAAGGGAAGAGGAGTGCACGAATAGATAAAATGTCTATTTTAGTACCAACTTCAAAAATTTGTTTGTTGCAAGCTCTATTTTCTTCTTATGATCCATTTGCCATAGGTTCTATTTTCTTCATTTCGTATGTTGCACTATTTTCTACAGGCTCCTCAAGGTTTTGTTTTCTTCTCACAGTTTATTTGCTACAAACTCTGTTTTTGTCCTACCTTAGGTTGCTTTGTCTTCCACAAGCTTCTATTGGCCCTATTTTCTTCTTACCGTCTATTTCCTATAGGTACCTTTTTCTTCTTACCATACGCTACTCTGTTTTCTTCTTATTGTAGGTTGCTTTATTTGGACAAGTGAATTGATAATCCTCCCAATCTTAGCCCATACACTCTGATGGTAGCCAACAGTCATATGAGTTTCCAACAGTTGGAAAGCAAAGGTTGCCTGTGCATATAATTTTGAAAGAAGTAACTTGATTTTCAAATTTGTAAATTCCACCAGTATTTCAACCATGTAATGCACAATAAAATCTATTCATTGATACTTAATTTATTGTATAATCTCTTTTGATGGATGAAAGGAAGAGGAGTGCACGAACAGATAAAATGTTTATTTTAGTACCTACTCCTAAAATCTATTTGCTACAGGCTCTATTTTATTCCTTCCATAGGCTGTTTTGTTTTCTGCAAGCTCCTTCAGGTTTTGTTTTTCTCTTACCATTTATTTTCTATGGGCTCTATTTTCTTCTTAGCATATGTTGCTCTATTTTTGAGATGCTCCTACTGACTCTGTTTTCTTCTTGTCTTCTATTTGCTAGAGGCTCTATTTTCTTCCTATCGTAGGCTGCTCTATTTGGACAAGTGGATTGACAATCCTACCAATATGAGGCCATACACTCTGCTGATAGCTAGCAACCACATGAGTTTCCAAAAGTTGGAAAGCAACAAATAAGGACGAGGATTATTTGCTACAGGCTCTATTTTCTTCTTACCATTTGTTTGCTAAAGGCTCTGTTTTCTTCTTACCTTTTATTTGTATTTGATGTCAAACTTTGTTTTCTTCTAATTGTCTATTTCCTATAAGCTCTGTTTTCTTCTTTTTGTATGCTACTTTTTTTTTTCTACAAGCTCCTCTAGGTACTGTTTTCTTCTTACCATTTATTTGCTACAGACTATGTTTTCTTCCTACATTAGGCTACTTTATTTTCTACAGGCTTTATTTCTTCCTACGGTCTATTTGCTACAAGCTCTATTTTCTTCTTACCGTTTATTTGCTAAAAGCTCTATTTTCTTGTTACCCTCTATTTGCTACAAGCTTTGTTTTCTTCTTACCATAGGTTGCTCTATTTGGATAAGTGGATTGACAATCCTCCCAATCTTAGGCCATACACTCTGATGGTAGCCAGCAGTCTCATGAGTTTCCAAGAGTTGTAAAGTAACAAATGACGATGAGGATTGATTACCAAAGTAGCTTGATTTTCAAATTTGTAAAATCCATCGTTATTTTAGCCATGTAATGCACAACAGAATCTATTCATTGATGTTTAATTTGCCGTATAATCTCTTTTGATGGATGAAAGGAAGAGGAGTGTACAAAGGCTCTATTTTCTTCTTTCCGTAAGTTGCTCTATTTTCTGCAGTCTCCTTTAAGTTATGTTTTCTTCTTACTATCTATTTGCTATAGGCTCTCATTTTTCTTACCATAGGCTGCTCTATTTTCTATAGGCTTTATTTTGTTCTTGCCATCTATTTGCAAGAGGCTATATTTTCTTCTTACCGTTTATTTGCTAGAAGCTATATTTTCTTCCTACCATTTATTTGTTAGAAGTTCTATTTTCTTCTTACTGTAGGCTGCTCTGTTTGGACAAGAGGATTGACAATCATCCAAATCTTAGGCCATACACTCTGATGGTACCTAGCAAATATATGAGTTTCCAACAGTTGGAAAGCAACAAATGAGGATGAGGATTAATTACAAAAGGTTTCCTATGCACATAATTTTGAAAGAAATAGCTTGATTTTCACATACGTAAACTTCATAGGTATTTTAACTATATAATGCAAAACAAAATATATTCCTTGAATCATAATTTGTCGTATAATGTTTTTTTATGGATGAAAGGAAGAGGAATGTACGAATAAATAATATGTCTATTTTAGTACCTATTCCTAAAATCTATTTACTCCAAACTCTGTTTTTTCTTACTGTCTATTTCCTACAGGCTCTATTTTCTTCTTTTTGTATATTGCTTTGTTTTCTACAAGCTCCTCTAAGTTCTATTTTCTTTTTACCATCTATTTGCTACAAACTCTGTTTCTTCCTATATTAGGCTGCTCTATTTTCTATAAGCTCCTACTAGTTATGTTTATTCTTACCTTCTATTTGCTACAAGCTTTGTTTTCTTTTCTCCATATGCTGCTTTGTTTTCTACAAGCTCCTCTAGGTTATATTTTCTTCTTAACGTCTATTTGCTACAAGCTTTGTCTTCTTCCTACCTTAGGCTACTCAGTTTTCTATAAGCTCCTATAGTCTTTATTTTTTCTTACCATCTATTTGCTACAAACTCTGTTTTCTTTTTGTCATTTATTTGCTAGAGACTCTATTTTCTTCTTGCATTCTATTTTCCAGAGGTTTTATTTTCTTCTTACAATAGGCTACTTTATTTAGACAAGTGGATTGACAATTCTCCCAATCTTAGGCCATACACATTGATGGTAGCCAACAGTCACATGAGTTTCCAACAGTTAGAAAGCAACAAATAAGGATGAAGATGAATTACCAAAAGTTGTCTGTGCACATAATTTTGAAAGAAGTAGCTTGATTTTCAAATTTGTAAACTCCACAGGTATTTCAACCATGTCTGTGCACATAACAAAAATCTATTCTTTGAATCTTAATTTGCAGTATGATCTTTTTTGATGGATGAAAGGAAGAGGAGTACACAAATAGATAAAATGTCTATTTTAGTATTTACTCCTGAAATCTATTTACTATCTATTTACTCCTAAAATGGCTCTGTTTTTTTCTTACTATCTATTTGCTATAGACTCTATTTTCTTCTTTTTGTCTACTTCCCTGTTTTCTACAAGCTCCACCAGGTTCTGCTTTTTCTTACTATTTATTTGCTATAGGCTTTATTTTCTTCCTACCTTAGGTTACTCTGTTTTTTATAAGCTCCTACATGCATTGTTTTCTTCTTACTGTCTATTTGCTACAGGTTTTTTTTTTCTTCATACCTAGGCTGCTCTGTTTTCTTCTAATTGTCTATTTGTTAGAGGCTCTATTTTCTTCTTACCATAAGCTATTATGTTTAGGCAAATGGATTGATAATACTCTCAATCTTGGCCCATACACTATGATGGTAGCCAGTAGTCACATGAACTTCAGACAATTGGAAAGCAACAAATGAGGACAAGGATTAATTACCAAAGGTTGTTTGCACACATAATTTTGAGAGAAGTGGCTTGATTTTCAAATTCGTAAACTCGATGGGTATTTCGACCATATAAAACACAATATAATCTATTCATTAAAGCTCAATTTTTCGTAATATCTTTCTTAATGGATGAAAGGAAGAGGAGTGTACAAATAGATAAAATGTCTATTTTATTACCTACTCCTAAAATCTATTTACTAGAGGTTTTATTTTCTTTTTTCCATTGGCTGCTTTGTTTTCTACACGCTACACCAAGTTCTATTTTCTTTTTACCATTTATTTGCTACAGGCTGTGCTTTCTTCCTACCTTAAGCTACTCTATTTTCTACTGGCTTTATTTCTTCTTACTATTTATTAGCTAGAGGCTCTGTTTTCTTCTTACCATAGGCTGCTCTGTTTGGACAAGTGGATTGACAATCCTCTCAACCTTAGGCCATACGGTTTGATGGTAGCCAACCATCTCATGAGTTTCGAAGAGATGGAAAGGAATAAATGATGACCAAGATTAATTACCAAAAGTTACATATGCACATAATTTTGAAAGAAGTAGCTTGATTTTCAAATTTGTAAACTTCACGAGTATTTCAACCATGTAATGCATAATAGAATTTATTCATTGAATCTTAATTTTCCGTATAATCTTTTTTTATGGATGAAAGGAAGAGGAGTGCATGAATAGAAAAAATGTCTATTTCAGTACTTACTCCTAAAATTTATTTGGTACAGTCTTTGTTTTCTTCTCATTGTCTATTTGCTACAAGCTTTTTTTTCTTGATACCATACACTACTCTGTTTACTTCTTACTGTCTATTTGCTAGAGGCTCAGTTTTCTTCTTACCATAGGTTGCTATGTTTGGACAAGTTGATTGACAGTCCTCTAAATCTTAGCCTATACACTTTGATGGTAGCTAGTAGTCACATGAGCTTCCAACAGTTGGAAAGTAACAAATGAGGACAAAGAGTAATTACCAAAGGTTGTTTGTGCACATAATTTTAAGAGAAGTGACTTGATTTTCAAATTCGTAAACTCGACGAGTATTTGGACCATGTAAAACACAACATAATCTATTCATTGAAACTTAATTTTTGTATAATCTTTCTTAATGGATGAAAGGGAGAGGAGCGCACGAACAAATAAAATGCCTATTTTAGTACCTACTCCTAAAATCTATTTGTTATAGACTCTCTTTTCTTTTTTTTCATTGGCTACTATATTTTCTACAAGTTCCTCTAAGTTTTATTTTCTTCTTACTGTCTATTTGTTACAGGCTTTGTTTTCTTCCTACCTTAAGCTGCTCTGTTTTCTACAAACACTATTTTCTTCTTACCATTTATTTGCTACAGGCTCTATTTTCTTCCTACCTTCAACCATCTAATACAAAACAAAATATATTCCTTGAAGCTTACTTTGTTGTATAATTTTTTTTGATGGATGAAAAGAAGAGGAGTGCACTAATAGATAAAATGTCTATTTTAGTATCTACTCCTAAAATTTATTTGTTGCAGGCTCTGTTTTTTTGTTATTGTCTATTTGCTACAAACTCTATTTTCTTCTTACTATCTATTTGCTATATGTTATTGTATTTTCTAGAAGCTCCACCAAGTTCAGTTTTCTTCTTACTGTTTATTTGCTATAAGCTCTATTTTCTCCCTAGCTTAGGCTGCTCTATTTTCTATAGACTCTTACAAGTTCTATTTTCTTCAACTGTCTATTTGCTATAGCTATATTTTCCTATTACCATTAGCTACTCTGTTTTCTATCGGCTTTGTTTTCTTCTTACCATAGGCTACTTTGTTTTGACAAGTGGATGGACAGTCATTCCAATCTTAGCCCATACACTCTAATGGTAGCTAGTAGTCACATGAGTTTCCAATAGTTAGAGAGCAATAAATAAGGACGAGGATTAATTACCAAAGGTTACCAGTGCATATAATTTAGAAAGAAGTAGCTTGATTTTCACATTCATAAACTGTAAGAGTATTTCAACCATGTAATGCAAAACAAAATCTATTCATTGAAACTTCATTTGTCGTATAATCTTTTTTGATGGATGAAAGGAAGAGGAGTGAATGAATAGATAAAATGTCTATTTTCGTACCTACTCCAAAATTTTATTTGTTGCAAGTTTTATTTTCTTTTTTCTGTAGGCTACTTTGTTTTCTACAAGCTCCTTTAAGTTTTGGTTTCTACTTACTATCTATTTGCAATAGACTTTGTTCTTTCCCTCTTTCAAGCACCTATGTTTTCTACAGGCTCCTATAGTCTTTATTTTTTTCTTACCATTTATTTCTTACAATCTATGTTTTCTTCTAACCATAGATTGCTCTATTTTTTACTAGCACTTATAAGCTCTATTTTCTTCTTGTCATTTATTTAATAAAGGCTCTATTTTTCATCTAACCATTGACTGCTTTGTTTAGACAAGTGGATTGACAGTCCCCCTAATCTTATGCCATACACTTTGATGGTGGCCAACAATCACATAAGTTTCCAACAGTTGGAAAGCAACAAATGAGGACGAGGATTAATTACCAAAGGTTGCCTATGCACATAATTTTGAAAGAAATATCTTCATTTTCACATTTGTAAACTCCATGGGATTTCAACCATATAGTGCAAAATAGAATCTATTCATTGAAACTTAATTTGTCCTATAATCTTTTTTTATGGATGAAAGGAAGAGGAGTGCACGAACAAATAAAATGTCTATTTTAGTACTTACTCTTAAATTTTATTTGCTATAGGCAATATTTTCTTCCTTTCGTTGGTTGCTCTATTTTTTACAAGCTCTTCTAGGTTTTGGTTTTTACTTACCGTCTACTTACCACAGGCTCTGTTTTCTTCCTCCTTTAGGCTACTTTACTTTCTACTCAACAATCACATGAGTTTTCAACAGTTTGAGACCAACATATGAAGATGAGTCTTAATTACCAAAGGTTGGTTATGCATATAATTTTCAAAGAAGTATCTTGATTTTCATATTAGTAAACTCCATAGGTGTTTCAACCATCTAATGCAAAATAGAATCTATTTATTGAAACTTAATTTTCCATATAACCTTTTTTTATGGATCAAAGGAACAAGAGTGGACGAGCAAATAAAATGTCTATTTTAGTACCTACTCCTAAAATGAATTTGCTATAGGCTTTGTTTTCTTCTTACTATCTATATGCAACAGGTTTTGTTTCCTTCTTACCATCTATTTACTACAGGCTCTATTTTCTTCTTTCCTTAGTTTGCTATGTTTTTTATAGGCTCCTTTAGGTTTTGTTTTCTTCTTACTATCTGTTTGCTACAGGCTCTATTTTCTTCCTACCTTAGGCTACTTTGTTCTTCTACAGGCTCTTATAAGCTATGTTTTCTTCTTATCGTTTATTTACTAAAGAAGTAGCATAATTTTTAAATTCATAAACTCCATGGGTATTTCAACCATGTAATGCACAACAAAATCTATTCTTTGAATCTTAATTTGTAGTATGATCTTTTTTGATGGATGAAAGGAAAAGGAGTGCATAAACAGATAAAATGTATATTTTAGTTCTTACTCCTGAAATCTATTTGCTGTAGGTTCTATTTTTTTCTTACTATCTATTTGCTACAAACTCTATTTTCTTGTTTTTGTATGCTTCCTTGTTTTGTACAAGTTCCACCAGGTTCTATTTTCTTTTTTCTTACCATCTATTTGTTACAAACTTTGTTTTCTTCCTACCTTGGGCTACCTTATTTTCTACTAGCTCCTACATGCTCTATTTTCTTCTTACTGTCTATTTGCTAGAGACTCTATTTTCTTCTTACCATTAACTATTATATTTGAGCAAGTGGATTGACAGTACTATAAATCTTAGCTAATACATTATAATGGTAGCTACCAGTCACATAAACTTCCAACCATTCGAAAGCAACAAATGAGGACAAGGAGTAATTACCAAAGGTTATTTGTGCACATAATTTTGAGAGAAATGGCTTGATTTTCAAATTCATAAACTCGATGGGTATTTTGTATAATCTTTCTTGCTAGATGAAAAGAAAAGGAGTGTACGAATAGATAAAATGTCTATTTTAGTATCTATTCCTAAAATTTATTTGATGCAAGTTTTGTTTTCTTCTTATTGTCTATTTGCTATAGGTTTTATTTTCTTCTTATCGTCTATTTGCTAAAAGCTCTATTTTCCTTTTACTATCCATTTGCTACAGGCTCTATTTTCTTCTTTTCGTATGGTACTTTGTTTTCTACATGCTCCACCAAGTTCTGTTTTCTTCTTACCATTTATTTGCTACAACTTTATTTTCTTATTACCATTGGTTGCTCTATTTTCTACCTGCTTTGTTTTCATCTTACCATAGGCTACTTTGTTTTGACAAGTGGATAGACAGTCATCCCAATCTTAGCCCATACACTCTAATGGTAGCTAGTAGTCACATGAGTTTCCAACAATTGGAAAGCAACAAATAAGGATAAGGATTAAATACCAAAGGTTGTCGGTGCACATAATTTAGAAAAAAGTAGCTTGATTTTCACATTTGTAAACTCTAAGAGTATTTCAACCATGTAATGCAAAACAAAATCTATTCATAGAAGTTTCATTTGTCATATATTCTTTTTTTATGGATGAAAGGAAAAGGAGTGCACGAATAAATAGAATGTCTATTTTCATACCTACTCCAAAATTCTATTTGCTACAAGCTTTATTTTCTTCTTTCTATAGGCTACTTTGTTTTCTATAAGCTCCTCTAGGTTCTGGTTTCTACTTACTGTCTATTTGTAATAGACTTTGTTTTCTTCCTCTCTTAGGTAACTCTGTTGTCTACAGGCTCTTACAATCTCTATTTTTTTCCTACTATCTATTTCCTACAACCTCTATTTTCTTCTTATCATAGGCTGCTTTGTTTTCTATAGACTTTGTTTTCTTCTTACCATTTATTTACTAAAGGCTACATTTTCTTCTTATTGTTCATTGCTTTGATTGGACAAGTGGATTGACAGTCCTCCCAAACTTATCCCATACACTCTAATGGTACTCAGTAGTCACACAAGTTTTCCACAGTTTGAAAGCAATAAATAAGGATGAGTATTAATTACCAAAGGTTGGTTGTGCACATAATTTTCAAAGAAGTAGCTTGATTTTCACATTAATAAACTCCATGGGTGTTTCAAGCATGTAATGAAAAATATAATCTATTCATTGAAACATAATTTGCTGTATAACCTTTTTTGATGGATCAAAGGAACAAGAGTGGATGAACAAATAAAATGTCTATTTTAGTACTTATTCCTAAAATGAATTTGCTATAGCCTTTGTTTTCTTCTTATTGTCTATATGCAACAGGCTCTGTTTCCTTCTTACCATCTATTTGCTACAAGCTTTGTTTTCTTCTTTCCTTAGTCTGCTCTGTTTTCTATAGGCTTTTTTAGGTTTTGTTTTCTTCTTATTGTCTATTTGCTACATGCTCTATTTTCTTCCTACCTTAGGCTACTCTATTCTTCTACAAGCTCCTATAAGCTTTGTTTTTTTTTACTAAAGGCTATATTTTTCACCTTACCATTAACTGCTCTATTTGGACAAATGGATTGATAGTCCTCCTAATCTTATGTCATACACTTTGATGGTGGCCAGCAGTCACATGAGTTTTTAACAGTTGGAAAGCAACAAATGAGGATGAGGATTAATTACCAAAGGTTGCATATGCATATAATTTTGAAAGAAATATCTTCATTTTCACATTTGTAACTCCATAGGATTTCAACCATGTAATGCAAAATAGAATTTATTCATTGAAACTTAATTTGTCTTATAATCTTTTTTTATGGATGAAAGGAAGAGAAGTGTGCAAACAAATAAAATGTTTATTTTAGTACATACTCCTAAATTCTATTTGCAACAGGCAATATTTCTTCCTTTCGTTGCTTACTCTATTTTTTACAGGCTCTTCTAGGTTCTGGTTTTTACTTACCGTCTATTTGCCACAGGCTCTGTTTTCTTCCTCCCTTAGGCTGCTCTATTTTCTACAGGCTCCTACAGACTCTGTTTTTTTCCTATTGTTTGTTTCTTATAGCCTCTAATTTCTTCTTACCATAGGCTACTTTGTTTTTCATAAGCTATGTTTTCTTCTTACCATTTATTTACTAGAGGCTATGTTTTCTTCTTATCATAGGCTACTTTGATTGGATAAGTGGATTGACAATCCTCCCAAACTTTGCCCATACATTATAATGGTACTCAGCAATCATATGAGTTTTCAACAGTTTGAAAGCAATAAATGAGGATGAGTATTAATTACCAAAGGTTGGTTGTGCACATAATTTTCAATGAAGTAGCTTGATTTTCACATTAGTAAACTCCATGGGTGTTTCAACCATGCAATGCAAAACAGAATCTATTCATTGAAACTTAATTTGTCGTATAACCTTTTTTGATGGATCAAAGGAATAATAGTGGAGGAACAGATAAAATGTCTATTTTAATACCTACTCCTAAAATCAATTTGTTATAGGCTTTGCTTTCTTCTTACTGTCTATTTGCAATAGACTATATTTCCTTCTTACCATCTATTTGCTACAGGCTTTATTTTCTTCTTTCCTTAGTCTGCTCTATTTTCTATAGGCTCCTTTAGGATTTATTTTCTCCTGACTGTCTATTTGCTACAGACACTATTTTCTTCCTAACTTAGGCTACTATGTTCTTCTACAAGCTCTATTTTCTCCTTACTATCTATTTGCTACAGGATCTATTTTCTTCTTACTATTTATTTGCTACAAGTTTTGTTTTCTTCTTACCATAGGTTTTTTTTTTTTTATATAGGCTCTTACAAGTTCTGTTTTCTTCTTAACATTTATTTGCTAAAGGTTGTGTTTTCTTCTTACCATCTATTTGCTAAAGGCTTTGTTTTCTTTGTACCATTTATTTGTTAAAGGTTTTGTTTTCTTCTTACCATCTATTTGCTAAAGGCTCTATTTTCTTCTTACCGGAGGCAACTTAGTTTGGACAAGTGAATTGATAGTCCTGCCAATCTTAGCCCATACACTCTGATGGTAGCCAGCAATCACATGAGTTTCCAATAGTTGGAAAGAAAAAAATAAGGAGAATGATTAATTACCAAAGGTTACCTGTGCACATAATTTTGAAAGAAGTAACTTCATTTTCGCATTTATAAACTCTATAGTTATTTCAACCATGTAATGCAAAATAAAATCTATTCATTGAAACGTAATTTGTCGTACAATCTTTTATGATGGATGAAAGGAAGAGGAGTGCATGAACAGAAAAAATGTTTATTTTAGTACTTATTCCTAAAATCTATTTGTTATAGGTTATGTTTTCTTCTTACCATCTATTTATTACAGACTCTATTTTCTTTCTACCTTAGGCTGCACTGTTTTCTTCTTTTTGTTTATTTGTTAGAGGTTATGTTTTCCTGTTATTGTTTATTTGCTAGAGGCTCTATTTTTGTTTTTTACTGTAGGCTGTTCTGTTTAGACAAATGGATTAACAATCCTCCCAATCTTGGCCCACACACTCTAATGGTACCCAACAGTCACATGAGCTCTCAACAGTTGGAAAGTAACAAATGAGGACGAGGATTAATTACTAAAAGTAGCTTGATTTTTACCTTCGTAAACTCCATGGGTATTTCAACTATGTAATGCAAAACAGAATCTATTTATTAAACCTTAATTGGTCATATAATCCTTTTTTATAGATGAAAGAAAGAGAAGTGCACAAATAAATAAAATGTCTATTTTAGTACCTACTCCTAAAATCTATTTGTACAAGCTCTATTTTCTTCTTACTGTCTATTTGCTATAGGCTATGTTTTTTTCTTTTCATATGCTGCTTTATTTTATACAAGCTCCTCTAGGTTCTGTTTTCTTCTTATTGTCTATTTGCTATAACCTTTGTTTTCTTCCTACCATAAGGTGCTCTGTTTTCTACAGGCTCTATTTTCTTTTTACTATAGGTTACTCTATTTTTTATAATATCTATTTTCTTCTTACCATAAGTTGCTTTGTTTTTTATAGGCTCTATTTTCTTCTTACCATTTATTTGCTAAAGGCTCTGTTTTCTTCTTACCGTCTATTTAATAGAGGCTAAGTTTTCTTCTTACCATAGGCTACTCTGTTTGGAAAAGTAGATTGACAATCCTCCCAATCTTAGCCCAGACACTCTAATGGTACCCAGCAATCACATGAGTTTTGAACAGTTTGAAAGTAACAAATAATGATGAGTATTAATTACCAAAGGTTGCTTGTGCACATAATTATGCATATTTCAACCATGTAATACAAAAGATAATCTATTCATTGAAACTTAATTTGCTGCATAACCCTTTTTTAGGGATGAAAGGAATAGGAGTGGATGAATAGATAAAATATCTATTTTGGTACCTAGTCTTAAAATCTATTTGCTACATGCTCTATTTTTCTTCTTATCGTCTATTTACTTTAGGCTCTATTTTCTTCTTAAAATCTATTTGTTTTCTTCTTACTGTTTATTTGCTAGAAGCTCTATTTTCTTCTTACCGGAAGCTGTTATGTTTGGACAAGTGAATTGATAGTCCTCCCAATCTTAGTCCATACACTCTGATGGTAGCTAGTAAGCACATAAGTTTCCAATAGTTGGAAAGCAACAAATGAGGATAAGGATTAATTACCAAAGGTTGCTTGTGCACATAATTTTGAAAAGAGTAGCTTGATTTTCAGATTCTTAAACTCCACAAGTGTTTCAACCATGAAATGCAAAATAGAATCTATTCATTGAAACTTAATTTTCTGTATAATCTTTTTTTATGGATGAAAGCTAGAGGAGTGCATGAACAACTAAAATGTCTATTTTAATACATACTCTTAAAATTTATTTGGTACAGACTTTGTTTTTTTCTTATTGTATATTTGCTACATGCTCTATTTTCTTCTTACCATAGGCTACTTTGTTTGGACAAGTGGATTGACAGTCTTCCTAATCTTAGGTAATACACTTTAATGGTGGCTAGCAGTCACATGAGTTTCCAATAGTTGAAAAGCAACAAATGAATATAAGGATTAATTACTAAGGGTTGCATGTGCACATAATTTTGAAAGAAATAACTTGATTTTCAGATTTGTAAACTCTATGGATATTTCAACCATGTAATGCAAAATAGAATATATTTATTGAAGCATAATTTCCTGTATAATCTTTTTTGATGGATGAAATGAATAAGAGTGCATGAACATATAAAATGTCTATTTCAGTTTATCGTGGTATGAATGACATTGAGATGTGCATTAGGTCCTAGTTTCATTGAGCTTTGTCCGTGGGATATTTAAGACTGACCTTAATCCATCAAACATTTGCTTTGATTTTTCCAAGAGCCTGCTTGGGTGAAAAATTATAAAATATTTTTAACTTTTAAGACATGATCAAATTGGATCTAATTAAATCGAACCAAAACTAAATTCAAAGTATGAAGTGATGGATTGGCTTAATAGGTTCTATGAAAGGGCGATAGATATGGCTTTGCATAAAGCCATTTCTTTCACCGTGTCTGTTCATCTCCATGTGACACAGTCTCTTTTGAAGCTAGCTACTTATGGGTAATGTGACGTGGAGACCGCAATTTCGTACATTTCTTTGCCATGGTATTTTAAAGTCTAAACCTTATTCTTTGGACACTCAGTACTTCAAAAGCGAGCAGAATAAATCTATATCCATTTACAATTTTCTATAAGAATAGGTATACATTGAAACGCAAAACTAAGAGAAAGCATGAAAGCGTCATTTATCTTTTTATATGCATTATTGTTCAAGATTTGTTGCCTTTGGCTTATGTGGCATTCTTGACCATTTCTGCCATCGGATCGGCAACTCCTGTCTAAAGATGGGTATGTAATGTAAATTATGGTGTTGTTTTTGTGAAATAAGGCATTAAGCCTCCAGACCATGCCACATCAAATGTACTTGGGAAAATTTGGAATTTAGGACCATGATCATAACTGCACAAATTAACTTATAAAAAGAGTGAAATATTATGAATGCACCTTTATTATTTGAGTGAGAGATTACGACAACAACTTAATTGATAAAATCTAAACATTTTCTCTTTAACAATTGCATTGGTTTGCATAATACTCATTGTAATCTTCAACAGCTTACATCAAGCAGGCAAATTGTCATTTGAAGGTAAGAGTTTTTCTACATTTTGAATTAAGCATTAAGTTTAATTTTGCTTTCAACTTTATTACATTTTTTGTATGCCCATGTGATACATTTGATGTTTGTAGCTAGACAGCAAACATGAAGCCGCCCGAGCTCATGTTGATGCTACTCACTATTATAAGAAAACTTCACAAATGGTGCGCACTTATGTTTAAACCCATGTACTTTGACATCTTATAAATCACGCCTAGTCTTCTTTATCACAATATTTCAAAATTTCCAATTCAAAAATTGCTTTGTATAAATTCTGTCATGGCATCTTCATCACCATACTAGCTTCGTGCATTCTCCATACCCTATGCATTACAATTTTCCCTGAATTTTGCATATTATATTCTTCATGCTATCCTTATGAAAGTTACAACATTGAGTACAACTATGGGTTGGATAAACTATGAAAGTTACCTAGAGATTGTTTGTATTTCTATATACCTATTAGGCTTGACCAAGATTGAATCTTTCAGATAAATTTGTGCTTCAGCATTTTAGTGTGCTTTTTATATTTGCCAAAATTTTATGCACAGTGTATTATTTGGTTTTTTGGCATTTCTATTTGTATTGCTTTAATTCTTGATGTTCTTTGCATGCAGAGGCAATATCTTGCTTAAGCCAAATAGTAGATATGGTTTGTGATATTGGAAGGATCAATAGGGTTGCTAAATCTTTCAAGGTATATACTTGATATCATTATTAACACACAAGGAAGTAACCTTTTGAATTGAAATACTATTTAATAAGGATACTCAAAATCACAATCTGCCCTATGTTCCCTTTTATAACCTACAAATACTACATTATGTTAAAGATATTATTTTGATTTGCATTATTATATAATTATTTTAAATTATTTTCTTTGTCAACTAGTATAAAATCCTCCATTTTAATTAATTTTTATATATTACTTCTCATTATTACATGAAAATATAATTATTATAAAATTTTTTTCTATAAAACCTTTCTTATTACCTTTTTTTTAATTCTTTTTCTTCAATATTATCTAATTTAGGCTAAATTATGATGTTGCATTTGAACATTTCATTTTTTTTTTCCAACATCAAAGATTTGGGTCATATTGTAAGCCCATTAGAAATTATAAAGATAGTTCCAAAAGAATGAGCGAACCTTTAATTTTTGAGCCCATGCGGTGAGGGATAATTTGTGTAAAGGAATTATTTCCCAAATTATAAGCCTGCAACATCATTTTGAGAGGTGACCCTTAAAAAAGTGTCATAATACAATTTTCCTTTTTTTTTTTTTTTTGGTTTGTTATAGCCAATGTGGAAAAAATTTGGCTATATAAAATAAAATTACTTTTGACAATGTCAACATACAAATCACAATGAGAACTTATCGCTACATAGTTCATGCATTAAAGTCGAGCCCTTCTTATTTGTATCAACCCAAACCAAGTTTGGTTAGTTAGTTGGAAACTTACCTATTATCTGACCATAATTAAGGTGCTAGTTAGAGAGCGTATCAATTTCCATATATACGGCAACGTGGTTCAAACGTGACCTAGATAAAGAGGGTGCAATATCCCAAGGTCTAGTGGTGCCTGCTTCAATATAATCTACCTCATCAGGGACAAAATTATATTGAATGGCTGAAAAAGCTTCCTCCAACAACACTTTAATCAGTTCCAACTCCATAACCACTGCTTTCATTGTAGGCCTCTTGTTCCCATTCAAGTGCAAGTATCTTTTTGCCAACTTTACAACTATTTGTATCAAGTATATCAAACAAGCAATTGTCTTATATTAAAAGAAAGAAATATGTCACTAAACTTCTTTCTTCAATAGAATGCATTAAGGAGATTGGCTTTTGTCCAATCAAGAGCTCAATAAGCACAACTCTAAAGCTATAAACATCACTCTTCTCTATAAATTGGCTTGATTAGAAGTACTCCAGGTCTAAGTATCCTATAGTCCCTTGGACTCGAGTAGTTACGTGTGTTTGATGAATTGTAATTAACTTTGAAGTGCTGAAGTCTAAAACTTTTGCTCTATAGTTATCATCCAGTGGTATATTTATGGACTTTATGTCTGCAAGTGTATTTCTCACATAATTAGAGATTGCCAATCATTTTGACCATATATGTGTTGAAAGATGAACTCACAGACTAGTAAAGGTACTTTTGTCTCCAAACAACATCCTAGTAACTTTACCACATTTTTGTGATTGATTTGTGTTAGAATTACAATTTCATTGATGAATTGTTTGAGTTTGCCTTCATTTTTGCTGACTATCTTGAACTTCTTGATTGCCACAATCTTTTCATCTAAATATTTCTTTATAGACCATTCCTTGGCCTCTCTAACCAGGATTCGGCTCATGTTGTAACTCCTTGAAACTAAATAGTTTCATTTGCTCAACATTATTATCTCTTGAAGACAAGTACTGTTGCAATAATAGACCACCATTTCTTTTGAAATATTTTTCCTTGAATTTAATGGTCTTTCTTATTTTAATTGTCTTATACAACCCTTATGCACCAATAACTAGTAAAAATAATCCAAGACCAAAGCAGTAGCCTACACAACTATCAAATTGAAAGATAAGTTTAATTCCATGAAAATTTTTTGATATCATTTCTAATTCAAAGAGATTAAGAAATGATCACATTAATTATGGTGACTACAATAAATTAAAACTATTGAGTAATTTGCATACCACAATTTTGAAATTTTAAGAGGTCTAAATTCTTGAACAAATTTAACACTGACATCTAGCTAATATTATAAACCAAATAAATATTGCATACTAATGATGCAACTTTAGCCTGAGATTTTTTACTAAGTTGTTTGACAAATAATTGGATGCATGTATTGTCATCGTCAAAACAAAAGTACCCATATGGACACAGGTAGTTATAAGGTCTGTTGTCCCCCCAATATACATACGGAGAAGGTGACAGTTGAAGTCCTTTAGGTCGATACTGTTGCATTCCCCTTAGGAATGGCCAATAGGTAAAAGCCATAGATTCAAAAGGTAGCACCTATACTAGAAGTACTGCACTTGAAGATCTAGGGAATGGTCAATCAATCAAGTAGAAATAAGTAATTAGCTTTTTCTAGGCATCATGTCAACCAAAGGAATAAAATATGCTCTTGTTTTTTATGTGAAGGAAAAATAAACATGCATTTTGTTGCAAAATATCAAGCAAAAGCTGATTGGTGATGTCAAAGTATCCTAGATATTGTAGATTGAACATTTTGCTTAGGACATAACCAACGAACATTTTGCTTAGGACACAACCAACTTTTGCAACCCATGAAATATGATTCACCAAGTAAACTGCCTTCGAGATCAAACTTTGACACAAATCAATCATTCAAGAATTGGAGAAAAATAACAAATTGTAAGCTAAAAAAAAGAAAAAAAGAGTTTGGCTTACACCAAGGGAGCTTGTTCTAGTGGCATTCTTTGCACCGGATGCAATTGACCCACATAATGTCACTTCTTGTATCCACCTATAAGTAGTAGTCATTGGAAGGAGTTCCAATTCCAATCCTCACGTAATAAAGCCTACAAAGGAAGGAACTATGAAATTAGAGTGACTAAAACTTAATCTACACAAAACTACTAAAACATAATGGAGTAAACAGTAATAATGGTAGAAACAAATCGACAAGGAAAAAAAAAAAGGAACTGAAAAATCATAAAGAAAGGCGAAGAGAAGAAATAAAAGAAGAGGCAACAAAAAAATCATTGAATTAAGAAGGATAAACCCATGGCCATCGGGATGGCTGGTGCCATTGGAGGGAAGATCAACGCCAAGATGGCTGGTATTTGTCTCCCATAGGCAAATGGGTCAAGAACTAGTGGCAAATGGTTCAAAAACGTTTAAGTAACCAAATTCCACTTGAAAAATCTAGGACACTAGAAATTTTGTTGTTAAAGAGCTTGAGAGTGTTCAAAGAAGAGCAGGTAGCTACATTTGATAATGGCCCTTGAAGCAAATTGTCAACTAAAGAAAGGTAATGAAGGGACATACAATTTCAAAAGAGATCATTAGAAACTTGTCCTGAGAAGGAGTTTTTGGAAAGATCAAAAAATCTTGTGGAACCAAGCGAACATGGAATGGGACCAAAAAGACTATTGTGACTGAGTTTAAGCCTTTCAAGACTACTCATAAAACCAAGCTCAGAACTAATAGTTCCACTAAAATTGTTATGAGCAAATGATAAGGTTTTCAAACCTTTTAACTTTTGAAGCCCTTTGCCAATTTTCCTAGATAAGCTGAGGACATTGAGTGAGACATAAGAAACTCGGCTGGCCACTAGATTGCACTGTATGAACTTCCATGAACAAGGGGAATCTTCGTCTTCGTTCCAAAGCTGAGATAAGAAGATGCATCGATAATACCTAACTTGAAAACAAGAAGGCATAAAACATCATCGTTAAGCAGAATGGGCACATCATCATTTCTGATGCAACTTTTAAGACCAGCTACCAAAATCAGAAACCATAATAAAAATAGAACCAAACCCATTTATCACCATGTCTTGCCCATCTCCTCTTTCTTTCTCTCTCTTCTTTTTTATTTATTTTTATGTGTTATGGTGATCCTTGAAATTTGCAAGCAGAGAGGGGAGCTTGAAAAGGTCGAATGTGAAGGGATAAGCATGAAGGGAAAATTAACGTGACAATTTCGACCATATGGCTCTTGACATATTCCCTGCAAAACATGGCCCAAGTTTTTGTCTATAAGCTCACGTACAAGTCTCTCTCTCTTTGCTTTGATGTGACTGAATTTGTCTCTTCCATTCTCTACTTCTTGCCATGTGCTTCACTTTCTACATTGGAAGATTAATGATTTTCATGTTTTAAGAGTAATACTATTACTATTCACACACTGTATTTTAAAGTGTAAACCTTATGTTTCTTAAACTTTGTATATCTATTTATAATTTTCTACAAGTATAGGCATATAGTAAAATGCAAAACTGAGAGAAAGCATAAGAGAGACTTTCACCTTTTTATGCAATGTGGTTGAAGATTTGTTGCTATTAGGAACATTCATTTTACTTGGTCCTTTCAATAGAGACGAATAAACTCCCAAATTTCTCTTCAAAGCACTATAATCCAAGCTTGTAAATATGCCTTCAACAAGAAGCCTACTTGTTAGCTTGTTATACGATTTATTCACTGCAAGAATCTTCTCTTGTTTTTTCAACTCTTGTGGTATCAACCCAATAAGCATTTTCACTTTCAATTTCAACTGGGTGCTTACTTTGTTTTGTATAGCACTTATTCCAAATTGTAATTTAAACGCATTCATTGGTCTCATTTTAGTATGACTAATAGAAACCCAGTAATAATGCAATCATTCTAAGCACTAAAAATCTCTATCATTTATTTTTCTTCAGTTATTTTTCCATATAATTCTTCATGATACTATTTTGCCTTCTTTACTTCTCTACCCACTTTTGTCTATTGATTCTATACACAATTATAAGCCAACTAACAAGCCAACAACCTTAATTACCCACCACCATTATCATGGTATCCTTACAATAATTTGGAGGTCACAAAAGCTAAACGTCACCTTGATGCGATACCAAATGATCTAATTTTGAAAAGACTTGGTTACTAAAATACAATACTATCCATCTACTTGATCTAAAATCTTCTAGTCAAATTAGATTTACGATATATATATAATCTATTAAAACACAATATATATATGTATATTATAATAATATTTTCATATATAATATAAAATATTTTACTTGAATATATTAAATTTATATTTACCATCTTAGGACCTCATTTTTAAATATAAGAATAAAATTTGTGTAATATAATTAAGACAATATTTCAATAAATGCAATTGATTTTTTTGGTAAAAAGAATTTTACATGAAATTTTATATTTACTTCTTTTTTATTAGTGTAATTCATACATAATTTTATATTTTATAAATTTATTTTATTATTATTTTAATTAATTTAACTTAAATTTGAAAATATTTTTCCTTTAAATGATTTACATGTTACATACTAGTATTTTTTAAATTTGAAATAACTTTTGCATCTTATGCCATGCTTGATCGTCTTTTTCCAAATTGAACTCAGTCGTGACAAATCAAGAATTTCTTCTTCTTTTCACCAATAACAACATTTACCTGAATTTGGGAAAGGGAATGTAATGAAATATGTTCACTAAGGAACTAGGAGCATTATGTTGGTTATATAGGTGCCAATAATGTATGCCATATTCTTGGAACTACCAAGATAAAAAATAGTTCATGCATCAAAGCTGAGCCCTTCTTATTTGTATCTAACCAAACCAAGTCTAGTTAGGTAGTTAGAAACTTATATATTATTTGACAATAATTAAGATGTTAGCTAGAGAGTATAGGTTGCACATCAATTTCCATATGTATGGTGATGTGGTTCAAATTTGACCTAGATGGAAAGGATGCAGTATCCCAACGTCCAGTAGTGCCCACTTTAGCATAATCCACCTTTTTGGGGCTAAAATCTTGATGAATGGTTGAAGAAGCTACCTCCAACGATGCTCTAATCACTTCCAACTCCATAACCACTACTTTCATTGTAGGCCTCTTCTTCCCATTCAAGTGCAAACATCTTTTTGTCAGCTTTGCAACTACTTTGATCTCTTCTTTCTGGCCCTACTTGAGGACTTGAGCATCAAGTATACAAACAAGTGATTCTTTTGCACTGAAAGAGAGAAATATGTCACTAAACTTCTTTCTTCAACAAAATGCATTAAGATATTGATGTGGTTCCAAAACAAATGATATGATTACTGAAAGCAAATAGTTGTGGCCTTATAGTCGAGATATTTTTAAGGATTCAGTTCACATTATAGTTGTTTGTGGCCTTCTCTAGTTCCTTGGAACCAAATAGTCATTTGCTTAACGTTATTATCTTTTGAAGACAATTGTTATTGCAATAGCAGACCACTATTTCTTTTGAAATATTTTTGTTTGAGTTTAGTGGCCTTTCTTCTTTGAATTGTTTTGTACAATGCTCATGCACTAATAACTAGTAAAAGTAATCAAATACTAGAGTTGCAGCCTGTACAACCATCAAATCAGAAGATAAGTTTAATAATATGAAAAACTTTGGATATCATTTCTAATTCAGAAAGATTAAGACATGATCATGTTATTATAATGACTATAATAAACTACAACGAGCCGAAGTGATTAGCCTACCACAAATTTGAGCTTTCAAAATGTCCAAATCCTTAAACAAATTTACATTTGACTTCCAACTAATTCCACAAACCAAATAAATATTGCATATTTATGATGATAACTTTAGCTTGAGATTTTTTACCGAGTTCCTAAAGAAATAGTGGGTAACATGTATTCTTGCTATCTTGATGCAAGTACCTATCAGGACATAAGTAGTTATAGGATCCTCGATCCCCAATATACATATAGAGAAGGCAACAATGTGAGTTCGAGTTCATACAACAGCCCCTTACCAATTAGGAATATTAAGACAAATAATGTTATTTCAGGGATCTTTGGTAACCATTATATGTATAAATTATAAAAGAGTTCCCAAGTACTAATTGGATTTCAAAAATTCTCAACAAAAGAAAAAAGGTTTCAACATTTTTATAAAACAATTTACAAGTTAACATCATATTCTATATTTAAGTTAAAGTTGTAATATCTGCACATCTGTCAAGGATCTCGTGAAAGGATTTGGAATAATCAGAGGAACCATCAGTGCAAACACATAGATGCCTTTGTGATAACTGTGTCCAACAAAAGTCATTGCTGCTGCAAAAAAGAGCTGAAGTTTTAGCTAGTCGACAATATCCCTAGAATGCTCCCCATTCAAGGACTATAGGAACATATTCCCGCTGCATCAATAGGTCAAGAGATAGTTGCCTAGAAGCAAATCAGTCTTGGTTAATCATGAAGGCAATCTTGTTGTCACTGCAATAGTTAGAATCATCTTTTACAACATCAATCATCCCTACTTCAAAAGAATTGATGTAAGGAGGAATGGTGGCTTGACAGCATCTTAGGCCATAACAACCATTACTTCTTTGGGTTCCGCTACAAAAGGAAAGACACCCACCAACAGGGCGGTGATTTGTCATAAACACAACATAATTGTTGCAACTTGTAACTATGAATCTATTATAAACACTTGAATAGAAGAAGGGGTTGTTTAACATATCAATTGTTCCATTAAAGCTTTTGTTGTTGTTACAGTTGTAAAAAAAGACTGAATTATTAACTTAAACCAAACCTCCAATTGAAATGTTGAGCAATTCCATTTCTATACTTGTCAAGAAATGTTTGGGAGGTTTAAAGGTGTCATTATAATCTACCACAAAGTTGTTCAAGGAAAAGTTAGGTCTAACTCCAAAAGGGAACAAAATGACAACATCTCCACATTTGCCTTTACATCCAGTATGTGCTAAAAATTCATCTTCTACTACTCCTTTTATGAACCATAATAGAAAAATGACACGAAATAAAATTGGAGTTGCCATTAAGAATACAGTCTGCGAAATTGATCACTCTTAATCTTTAATTTTGATTATAATAAGTATAATACTTAAATCAAATTATAAAAATAAAATATAAAACAACTATAGAAAAAAAAAACTATAAAACAAAAAATTAATTAAAAAAAAAAATATATATATATATATATATATATAAAATATACTAAATTTGTATACTATATTAAATTAAAATATATAATATATATTATAATAATTATTCTAATAATTAATTAGAATATGAATTATAATATGGAATAAGAAATATAGAATAGAATTGGAATAAATATTAATATGGAATGAAAACATATTATGTCCAATAGAATTTGAACTTATACCAAGATTTAGAAGACCTATGTCATATCCATTAGATAATGGATGCTTTTCAATTTGAATTTTTTTTCTTTTTTTTTTTGTTTTCTTATTGATAAATGATAAAAAAAGAATATTGAAAAAATTATGGGAATTGCATATTTAACTAAATGATGGATTAAATTTTCTAGAATTCTATTTATAAATTATATAATTAATATTATATATAGTATTCTATATAGTAATAAAATTATATATACTATTATATATATATAGTAATTATTATGTATAGTATTATAATTATATTAATTATTATATATAGTCATAGTATATTATATTCTATTATTATTTATTACCATTACTTTTCTCTTATTATTATTTCATTCTCGTGATATATAAATAACAAAATATAACTAATAAATAGATTACAAATATAGTATAATTTAAATACTTAAATATACTAACTAATAAGACTTTAATTATTAAGCATTTACCTCAAAATTAGGGGCAACCGCTTGTGGTCGACTAAAAGTGAAAGTCAGTTATGTTTTTTACAAGATCTTTATAAACAATACTTGCTTGGGCATATAATTTTGAAATAAGTAACTTGATTTTCAAATTTGTAAACTCCACAGGTATTTCAACTATTTAATGCAAAACAAAATCTATTAATTAAAGTATAATTTTTCATATAATCTTTTTTTATGGATGAAAGGAAGAAGAGTGCACAAACAAATAAAATGCCTATTTTAATACTCACTCTTAAAATCTATTTGTTATAGATTTTATTTTCTTCTTGTCATCTATTTGCTACAGGCTTTGTTTTCTTCTTTCCGTAGACTGCTCTGTTTTCTATTGGCTCCTCTAGGTTCTGTTTTTTTCTTACCGTCTATTTGTTACAGGTTTGGTTTTTTTCCTACCTTAAGCTACTCTATTTTCTTCTTACCGTTTATTTGCCATAGGCTATATTTTCTTCTTACAATAAGTTGCTCTATTTTTTACTAACTTTTATAGGCTCTGTTTTCTTTTTATTGTAGGCTATTTTATTTGGACAAGTGGATTGATAGTCCTTCCAATCTTAGCCTATACATTCTAATGGTAGCCAACAGTTACATGAGTTTCCAACAGTTAAAAAGCAGCAAATAAGCATAAGAATTAATTACCAAAAATT
This sequence comes from Bruguiera hainesii, assembly GCA_023213295.1. Lineage (NCBI taxonomy): Eukaryota > Viridiplantae > Streptophyta > Magnoliopsida > Malpighiales > Rhizophoraceae > Bruguiera > Bruguiera hainesii. The sequence continues at coordinate 8,958,779 of JAHOYR010000018.1, forward strand.
GCCTATACACATAATTTTAAAAGAAATAGCTTGATTTTTAAATTTGTAAACCCCATAGGTATTTTAACCATGTAATGCAAAACAAAATCTATTCATTGAAACTTAATTTTCCTTATAATCTTTTTTCAAGGATGAAAGGAAGAAGAGTGCACAAACAGATAACATGTCTATTGATGCGGAAAACCCCAAAAAGACGTGGCTTAGGGACCCAACGCACACAATGAATCAAAGAACAACCAGGAAAGCTAAATCAGAGTTTAATAACACAAACCTAGACCCAATATTCGAAGGAACAAGAACTTTGGGTATTCAAGATGGATATGGACGCCACACTCCAGAAAAGGAAGGAATTGGGAGTGATAAGTTGCTTTGAATGCCACAAGAAGAAAACCTCTTGATAAGTTCTTTAGTTCTTAAAAGAACCGAGGGAGAAACCCTTGCTATTTATTTCACTCAAAGTTGTCTGATTTCTTGATTTGTCTAATTTTCCAAAGCTTACAAGGGGTGCCTATTTATAGGCTTAGATAGCAATCCTAAAGAGGCATAAATTCCTAGTTAGGACAATTCCTTATTTAGGAGGAATTCCTATTTGGGTACAAATTCTTATATGAAAAATAAACTCCTAATTTGGAGTGACTATTATTACTAGTCCTAACACTTTAATTATTCTAATGATATTAATAAGGGTTGGACTCTCTTCTATGTTTAAATTCACACCATTTGAAACTAGGTTGGCCTGAGCGTCCTTAATAAGCCCATTTAGTGCTTCTTTCATCTTTCTGGATCTAACTCATGTTATTGGGCCTTCTAGAATGTGTAGTGGACCTCTTGCAACCATTGAAACTCTAGCTCGTGTTATTGGGCCTTCTGGAATGGGCAATGGACCTTTTGGATCTATTGAAGCCTTCCATCCATCATCTCCACGATTCTCATCATTCCCCCTTTCCTCAAAAAGATTCGTCCTCAAATCATCACCTTGTTTATACTTGATGACGTAGGGAAAGGTCTGAATGAATTTGATCCACTTGGCATGCCTTCTGTTCAACTTTCCTCGTACAAATAGGATAGGAACTGCACAATGACTTATACTTTCCCTCACATATCCTTTGAAAATAAGTTTTTCAACCTGTCTTTTATGCTCCTTTGTCTCCTCAGGAGTACTCTTATATGCTGGCCGGTTTGGGATGGATGGACTAGGGATGAAAACAATTTGAATCTTAATTCCTCTCTTAGGTAGCAATCCACTTGGGACATCATCATGGAATTCATCTTCAAATTCCTGCAATAGAACAACAATAGTACTAGGCAAAGATGGTGCAAGCTTGTTAGTGTTAAAAAAAGCCTTTTTGTACAAAAGTACGATCATAGGTTGTATGGCAAAAATTGCTCCTTTGGCATCACTTTCTTTTGCATAGAAACTTTCTGTTTTCTTCTCTTTCTCTTGTGTTCTGACATTTTCTACTCTCTTTCCTCTTTTTTCAATCTCTCCTTTCTGTTCACTCTCATTTTTAATCCTCAATTGATCCTCATAAGCTTGTTGAGGTGATAATGGTACATGAGTGACAGTTTTTTCATTCATTACAAAGGAATATCAATTCTTGAATCCATCATGCATAACTCGCCTGTCAAACTGTCATGACCTTCCTAATAGAATATGGCTTGCTTGCATAGGTACAACATCACATAAAACTTCATCACGATACCTTCCAATAGAAAATGACACAAGCCCTTGCTTATTTACCTTAACTTCACCATTCTCATTCAACCATTAAAGCTTATATGGCCTAGGATGCTTCATAGTAGGTAAGTTCAGCTTCTCAACCATAGTTATGCTAGCAACATTAGTGCAACTCCCACCATCAATAATCATACTACATACCTTATCTTTGACGAAACACCTTGTCTGAAAGATGTTATCTCGTTGCACCTCGTTTTCTTCCTTCACTTGCACATTCAATGCTCGCCTTACGATGAGAGCTACTTTATTAATCAAATACTTCTCTCCATCACCTCCACCCTTTGTTGATGGCACAAAATCATTATCTTCATGGTCATAGGCACGTTTCAGTTGCCTTCTTGCTTTTGGAACCTCATAAGTTTCGTACCTCCTTTGCAACTCGGATATTGTATTAGCTTACTCCTCCATTCTATCTCTCATATCATCAAATCTGGTATTCATGTGCTCAAATTGTTGTTGCATGGCTTTGATCCTGAAAGACATGTCAACAGCTCCCTCCATAGCAGCACCTTTGCGTTTTGAAGTCATATTATTTTTTTCTTATTTAGATTCAACTGATTTAGAGCCAACTGATTTAGAGCTAGGCTCTAATACTAACTGATGCGGAAAACCCCAAAAAGACGTGGCTTAGGGACCCAATGCACACAATGAATCAAAGAACAACCAGGAAAGCTAAATCAGAGTTTAATAACACAAACCCTAGACCCAATATTCAAAGGAACACGAACTTAGGGTATTCAAGATGGATATGGACGCCACACTCCAGAAAAGGAAGGAATTGGGAGTGATAAGTCGATTTAAACGCCACAAGAAGAAAACCTCTTGATAAGTTCTTTAGTTCTCAAAAGAACCGAAGGAGAAACCCTTGCTTTCTATTTCACTTAAAGTTGTCTGATTTCTTGATTTTTTTTGATTTTCCAAAGCTTACAAGGGGTGCCTATTTATAGGCTTAGATAGCAATCCTAAAGAGGCATAAATTCCTAGTTAGGACAATTCCTTATTTAGGAGGAATTCCTATCTAGGTACAAATTCTTATATGAAAAATAAACTCCTAATTTGGAGTGACTATTATTACTAGTCCTAACACTTTAATTACTCTAATGATATTAATAAGGATTGGACTCTCTTCTATGTTTAAATTCGTACCATTTGAAACTGGGTTGGCCTGAGCGTCCTTAATAAGCCCATTTAGTGCTTCTTTCATCTTTCTGGGTCTAACTCATGTTATTGGGCCTTCTGGAATGTGTAATGGACCTCTTGCAACCATTGAAACTCTAGCTCGTGTTATTGGGTCTTCTGGAATGGGCAATGGACCTTTTGGATCTATTGAAGCTTTCCATCCATCATCTCCACGAATCTCATCATCTATTTTAGTACCTACTCCAAAAATCTATTTGCTATAAAGTCTGTTTTTTTTTCTTACCGTCTATTTGCTACAGGCTCTGTTTCCTTCTTTTTATGGGTTGCTTTGTTTTCTATAAGCTCCTCCAAGTTCTTTTTTCTTCTTAACGTTTATTTGCCCAGACATTGTTTTCTTCCTACCTTAGGCTCCTTTGTTTTCTACAAGCTCCTACATAAACTATTTTCTTCTTACCATCTATTTGCTATAGGTTCTGTTTTTTTCTTACCATAGGCTACTCTAATTTCTACAGGCTCTATTTTTTGCTTACTGTTTATTTGCTAAAGGTTCTGTTTTCTTCTTACCATTTATTTGTTAAAGGCTTTCTTTTTTCTTACCAGAGGCTACTCTATTTGGACAAGTGGATTGATAGTCCTCCTAATCTTAGCCCATACACTATGATGGTAGCCAGCAGTCACACGAGTTTCCAATAGTTGGAATGCAACAAATGAGGATGAGGATTAACTACCAAAGGTTGCCAGTGCACATAATTTTGAAATAAGTAGGTTGATTTTCAAATTTGTAAATTCCATAGATATTTCAATCATGTAATGCAAAACAAAATCTATTCATTAAAGCTTAATTTGCCATATAATCCTTTTTGATGGATGATAGGAAGAGGAGTGCACAAACAGATAAACTATCTATTTTAGTATTTACTCCTAAAATCTATTTGCTACAAGCTTTGATTTTTTCTTACCGTCTATTTGCTATAGGTTTTGTTTTCTTATTTCCATAGGTTGTTATGTTTTCTATAAGCTCCTCTAAGTTTTGTTTTCTTCTTACCATCTATTTGTTATAGGCTCTCTTTTCTTCCTACTTTAGGCTGTTTTATTTTCTATAGACTATGTTTTCTTCTTATTGTTTATTTGCTACAAACTTTATTTTCTTCTTACTATCTATTTGCTACAGGCTCTATTTTTTTCCTACCTTAGGCTACTCTATTTCTACAGGCTCTATTTTCTTCATACCGTCCATTTCCTTCAAGCTCTATTTTCTTCTTACCATAGGCTACTGTGTTTTTTACATGCTCTATTTTCTTCTTATCGTTTATTTGCTAGAGTCTTTGTTTTATTCTTACTGGAGGCTGCTTTGTTTGGACATGTGGATTGACAGTCCTCCCTATCTTAGCTTATACACTTTGATGGTAACTAACAGTTACACGAGTTTCCAACAGTTGGAATGCAACAAATGAGGACGAGGATTAATTATCAAAGGTTACTAGTGTACATAATTTTGAAAGAAATAGCTCAATTTTCAAATATGTAAACTCCATGTGTATTTCAACCATGTAATCTATACATTGAAGCTTAATTTTCCATATAATTTTTTTTCATGAACGAAGGAAAGAAAAGTGCACAAACATATAAAATGTCTATTTTTATACCTAATCCTAAAATCTATTTGTTACAAGCTTTGTTCTCTTCTTTTCGTAGGCTGTTCTATTTTATATAGGCTTTTTTAAGTTCTTTTTTCTTTTTAGCATCTATTTGCTATAGGCTATATTTTTTTCCTACCTTATGCTACTCTGTTTCTACAACCTCTATTTTCTTCTTACCATCCATTTGCTATAGGCTCTATTTTCTTCTTACCATTTATTTATTAAAGGCTTTATTTTCTTTTTATTGTCTTTTTGCTAGAGGGTATGTTTTCTTCTTACCATAGGTTGCTTTGTTTAGACAAGTGGATTGACAGTCCTCCTAATCTTAACCCATACACTCTAATGATAGCCAGCAGTCACATAAGTTCTAACAGTTGGAAAGTAACAAATGAAGACAATGAGTAATTACCAAAGGTTACTTGTGCACATAATTTTGAAAGAAGTAGGTTGATTTTCAAATTCATAAACTCCATGGGTATTTCAACCATGTAATGCAAAACATAACCTATTCATTGAAACTTAATTTGCCGTATAATCTTTTTTTATGGATGAAAGAAAGAAGAGTGCACAAATAGATAAAATGTTTATTTAGTACCTACTACTAAAATCTATTTGCTACATGCTTTATTTTCTTCCTACCATCTATCTGTTATAGGCTCCTTCAGGTTTTGTTTTAGTCTTACCATTTATTTTCTACAAACTCGATTTTCTTCCTATCTTAGGCCACTCTATTTTCTACAGGCTCTATTTTCTTCTTACCATCTATTCACTATAGGCTTTATTTTCTTTTTACCATAAGTTGCTCTATTTTCTACAAGCTCTATTTTGTTCTTACCACAGGTTGTTCTATTTCAACAAGTGGATTGATTGTTCTCCCAATCTTAGGGCATACACTATAATGGTAACCAATAATCACATGAGTTTCCAACAATTAGAAAACAACAAATAAGGATATCGAGTAATTACCAAAGGTTACTTGTGCAAATAATTTTGAAATAAGTAGGTTGATTTTCAAATTCATAAACTCTATGGGTATTTCAGCCATGTAATGCAAAACATAATTTATTCATTTAAGCTTAATTTTCCATATAATTTTTTTTTTATTGATGAAAGGAAGAGGAGTGCATGAATAGATAAAATGTTTATTTTAGTACCTACTCCCAAAATCTATTTGCTACAAGTTTTATGTTTTATTTTCCTAGGCTACTTTGTTTTTTCTTTCCCTATGTTGCTCTATGTTCTATAGGCTCCTCAAGGTTTTGTTTTATTCTTACCGACTTATTGCTACAGGCTCTGTTTTTTTCCTTCCTTAGGCTACTCTATTTTCTATAAGCTTCTACAGGTTTTGTTTTCTTCTTACCATTTATTTGCTACAGGCATTGTTTTTTTCTTACCATAGGCTACTTTGTTTTCAACAGACTCTATTTTCTTCTTACCATTTATTTTTTAGAGGTTTTATTTTCTTTTGATCGTAAGTTGCATTTTAATGGTAGCTAGCAATCACTTAAGTTTCCAACTATTGGAAAGCAACAAATGAGGATGAGGATTAATTACCAAAGGTAGCCTGTACACATATTTTTGAAAGAAGTTGCTTTATTTTCAAATTCGTAAATTCCATGGGTATTTCAATCATGTAATGCAAAATAGAATCTATTCATTGAAACTTAATTTATTGTATAATCTTTTTTAAGGATGAAAGGAAGAGGAGTGCATAAAGAGATAAAATGTTTATTTTAGTACCTACCCCTAAAAATTACTTGCTATAAGCTCTGTTTTCTTCCTTTTGTAGACTGCTATGTTTTCTACAGGCTTTTATAAGTTTTTTTTTTCTTATTACAATCTATTTGCTACAGACTCTATTTTCTACAGGCTCTTATAGACTTTGTTTTCTTCTTACTGTCTATTTGTTACAAGTTATGTTTTATTCTTACCATAGACTACTCTATTTTCTTATTATCGTTTATTTGCTAGAGGTTTTGTTTTCTTCTTACTGTCTATTTGCTAGAGGCTCTGTTTTCTTCTTATTAGACATTACTTTGTTTAAACAAGTGGATTGACAATCCTCCCAATCTTAGCATAGACACTCTGATGGTAGCTAACAATGACATGAGTTTCCAATAATTGGAAAGTAATAAATGAGGACGAGGATTAATTACCAAAAGTTTCCTGTGCATAAAATTTTGAAAGAAGTAGCTTGATTTTCTAATTCATAAACTCCACGAGTATTTCATCCATGTAATGCAAAACTGAATCTATTCTTTGAAGATTAATTTGTCGTTTAATATTTTTTTATGGATGAAAGAAAGAGGAGTGCATGAACAGATAAAATATCTATTTTAGTACCTATTCTTAAAATTTATTTGCTAGAGACTTTATTTTCTTCTTACCATATATTTTCTACAGGCTCTATTTTCTTCTTTCCGTAGGCTACACTAATTTTTATAGGCTCCTCTAGGTTATGTTTTCTTCTTATCGTTTATTTACTACATGCTCTATTTTCTTCCTACTGTTAATTGCTTTATTCTCTACAATTTTTGCTTTCTTTTTACCGTCTCTATTTTCTTTTTGTCGTCTATTTGCTATAGGCTCTGTGTTCTTCTCACCATATGATGCTCTATTTTCTATAAGCTCCTACAGGCTTTATTTTCTTCTTACCATCTTACCATTTATTTGCTAAAGGCTCTGTTTTTTTCTTATCATCTATTTGCTAGAGGCTCTATTTTCTTCTTACTAGAGGCTACTTTGTTTGCACAAGTGGATTAATAGTCATCCTAATCTTAGCACATACACTTTGATGGTAACCAATAATCACATGAGTTTCTAACAATTGTAAAGTAACAAATAAGGAGGAAAATTAATTGTTAAAAGTTACCTATGCACATAATTTTGAAAGAAGTAACTTGATTTTCTTATTTGTAAACTACACGAGTATTTCAACCATGTAATGCAAAATAAAATCTATTCATTGTAGCCTAATTTTCCATTTAATCTTTTTTGATTGATGAAAGGAAGTGGAGTGCACAAATAGATAAAATGTCTATTTTAGTACCTACTCCTAAAATTTATTTGCTACTGCCTTTATTTTCTTCTTTTTGTAAGCTACTCTATTTTCTATGGTCTCCTTCAGGTTTTCTTATCTTCTTATCATCTTTTTGCCACAGGCTCTGTTTTCTTCCTACTTTAAGCTACTCTATTTTCTACAGGCTTCTATAGGCTCTGTTTTCTTCTTATTGTCTATTTGCTATAAACTGTTTTCATCTTACCATAAATTGCTTTATTATCTATAGGCTCTATTTTTTTCTTGTCGTCTATTTGCTAAAGGTTTTGTTCTCTTCTTACTGTTTATTTGCTAGAAGCTCTGTTTTCTTCTTATTATAGGCTACTCTATTTGGACATATGGATTGATAGACCTCCCAATCTTAACCCATACACTCTGATTGTAGCCAACAGTCATATGAGTTTCTAATTGTTGGAAAGCAACAAATGAGGATGATGATTAATTACGAAAGGTTACTTATGCATATAAATTTGAAAAAAGTAGCTTGATTGTCAAATTCGTAAACTCCATGAGTATTTCATTCATGTAATGCAAAATATAATATATTTATTGAAATGTAATTTGTCGTAAAATCTTTTTTAATAGATGAAAGGAAGAGGAATGCATGAATAGATAAAATGTCTATTTTAGTACCTACTCCTAAAATCATTTTGCTATAGGTTATATTTTCTTCTTTTGGTAGGCTACTTTGTTTTCTATGGGTTTCTCTAGGTTTTGTTTTCTTCTTACCATCTTTTTACTACAGGTTTTATTTTTTTCCTACCTTATACTGCTCTATTTTCTATAGTCACCTATAAATTTTGTTTTCTTCTTACTATTAATTTGTTACATGCTCTGTTTTCTTCTTACCATAGGTTGCTCTGTTTTCTACAAGTTTTATTTTCTTCTTGCTTTATATTTGTGAAAAACTCTATTTTCTTCTTATCGTCTATTTGCTAGAGGTTTTATTTTCTTCTTACAGTAGGCTACTATGTTTAGACAAGTAGATTGATAGTCCTCTCAATTTTAGCCCATAAACTCTAATAGTAACCAACAGTTACATGAATTTCTAACAAATGGAAAGCAATAAATGAGGAGGAAGATTAATTGTTAAAGGTTACTTGTGCACATAATTTTAAAAAAAGTAGCTTGATTTTCTAATTCGTAAACTTCACGAATATTTCAACCATGTAATGCAAAACTGAATCTATTCTTTGAAACTTAATTTGCCATATAATATTTTTTGATGGATGAAGGGAAGAGGAGTACACGAACAGATAAAATGTCTATTTTAGTACCTACTCCTAAAATATATTTGTTAGAGGTTTGTTTTCTTCTTGCTATCTATTTGCTATAGGCTCTGTTTTCTTCATTTCATAGGCTATAATAATTTCTACAGGTTCCTTCAAATTTTGTTTTTCTCTTCTCGTCTATTTGCTATAAGCTCTATTTTCTTCCTACCTTAAGCTGCTATGTTTTCTATAGGTTCCTACAAGTTCTATTTTCTTCCTACCATCTATTTGCTACAAGTTTTATTTTGTTCTTACCATAACATGCTCTATTTTCTATAAGCTCTTATAGGTTTTGTTTTCTTCTTACCATTTATTTACTAGAGATTTTATTTCCTTCTTAACATCTATTTGCTAAATGCTCTATTTTCTTCTTACTGTAGGTGGCTCTGTTTGGACAAGTGGATTGACAGTCCTCCCAATCTTAGCCCATACTCTGTAATGGTAGCCAATAGTCACATGAGTTTCTAATAATTGGAAAGCAACAAATGAGTAGCAAGATTAATTGTTGAAGGTTGCCTATACACATAATTTTGAAAGAAGTAACTTTATTTTCTAATTCATAAACTCCACAAATTTTTAAACCATGTAATGCAAAATATAATATATTCATTAAGGCTTCATTTCTTGTATAATCCTTTTTTATGGATGAAAAGAAATAGAGTGCACCAACAGATAAAATGTCTATTTTAGTACCTACTTTTAAAATCTATTTGCTACAGTCTTTAGTTTCTTTTTTGCATAAACTGCTCTCTATTGTACAACTCCTTCAGGTTATTGTTTCTTCTTACTGTTTATTTACTTAAGACTTTATTTTCTTCTTACTATAAGTTGTTCTGTTTGAGTAAGTGCATTGATAGTTCTCCTAATCTTTGACCATATACTTTAAGGGTTGCTAGCAGTCACATGTATTTCCAACAATTGGAAAGTAACAAATAAGGATAAGAATTAATTACCAAAGGTTACTTGTACATATAATTTTAAAAAAAAATGACTTGATTTTCAAATTTGTAAACTACACGAGTATTTCAACAATATAATGCAAAATAAAATCTATTCATTGAAGTTTAATTTGTCGTATAATCTTTTTTTACGGATGAAAGGAAGAGAACTTCACGAACATATAAAATGTCTATTTTAATACTTACTCCTAAAATCATTTTTTTACAAGCACTTTTTTCTTTTTACCGTCTATTTGCTATAGTCTTTATTTTATTCTTACTGTCTATTTGTTACAGGCTCTATTTTCTTTTTATCATCTATTTGTCATAGGCTCCATTTTTTTTTTGTCATAAGCTCTATTTTTTTCTTACTATAAGTTGCTGTATTTTTTACAGATTTCTATAAGTTTTATTTTCTTCTTACCATCTATTTATTAAAGTTTTTGTTTTCTTCTTATTGTTTATTTGGTAGAAACTATATTTTCTTTTTATCATAGATAGCTTTGTTTGGACAAGTGGTTTGATAGTCATCTTAATTTTAACCTATACACTCTAATGATATCTAACAGTTATATAAGTTTACAACAGTTGAAAAGTAACAAATGAGGATAATGATTAATTACCAAAGTTTACAATACATATAAAGACAAGTATTTTCAATCATATAATGTAAAATAAAATTTATTTATTAAAATTTAATTTGTTATATAATGTTTTTTATAGATAAAATGAATAAGAGTATACAAATAAATAAAATATCTATTTTAATACTTATTTCTAAAATTTATTTGTTATAAATTTTATTTTCTTTTTTTTTTAAATTACTCTGTTTTTTATAATAGGGTCTTTTAGGTTCTTTTTTTTTTTATTATTGTCTATTTGCTATTTTTTTTTTCTTATGTTAAACTGCTCTACTTTTTACAAGTTACTACAAACTCTATTTCTGGTTCCCATCTAAGGCAGCTTACCACAAGCACCCCACCCCATACGACTAGTTTTGGGGGCTGTTCGCCTTTTGAATCAAACAAAGTAAGTAGGAGGGGCTTCATACTACTTTCATTCATTCTAAAGGAAACCGAAGAACCAACCGTTAGTCAATAGGAGCCCTACTTCCTCTTTTCGACCAAAAAACCTTCAATTCAAGAGCAAACCAATTTCTTTCTTAGTCACCGGGCTCCGCGCACATTTGTTACTTCAGTAGGGCGAGCTGTTTGATAGTGACTTCTTTCGTTTGGTAGGGCGACGAAAGGCTACTTCAATCTAGGAAACAGCCGGAAACTCGAAAGGATCGCCTTTGGAAGCGTTCGCCGGTAACCAAAGCGTCACTCCTTCCTTTTGATTTTGTCGTGACGCTGACTAAATCCAATCCATAAACGCGGAAACGAAAGAAAGTGCGTTCCCTTTCGTCAAGTAGGTGTAGGCATATGAACCACTTTTGCTTTGCTTTATTGGAACAAAGAAAGAGGCGGAATGGAGAAAGGAAAGGGGCAAGGGTGGTCTTGCTTGGCGCGAAGGCTGCTGGTTCGGGGGCAGGGTACGGTACTAAAGGTCCTCGGACTTCCAGACGGTTTTTCTTTCCGGCAGCTGTTCACCGTTGGATCTCGCCAATACAGCCTCCTATAGTTTTCGTTACCGAGATATTTTTTTTTCATTGTTCCCAGGGATTTTTTGGGGAATCTGCCCCCATGCTGCAAACAGTCAAATCTTCAGCCCCTTGTCGCTCTTCTTTTCTTTCCTCGCGGGCAGGAAGCACACCAGCAGCACTGTGTTTTTCGCACTTGACTGGGTGGACAGTTGACTAAAAGAGAACTTCGATTCGCCCGGCCAGCAGGCTAAGGTGTGCTTATCTGTGACAACACTACAGAGCGAGTGGCGCTTCTAGGCGGGTAGCTGTGTGACAACACTACAGAGAAAGCGGCGCTTTCGTGTAACCTGAAAATGTTGAAGGGATGTACATTTTAGATAGATCTATATTATTTTTTTAAAAGTTAATATTATGTATTATTTATATTATTATAATATTTATGAATTTAATTAAAATTATAATTTTATTTATATTTTGTTATTTTTATTTAATTATATATAATTATAGTTATAAGATAATTAGTGGTATGTTCAAAAATAATAATTAAATTTTTAATATTTTTTAATTAAGTTATTATGAATTATAATAATAATAATGTGATATATAAAAAGAATTAATTCATGATATTTGATAAAAGATCTTGAAGAAAATAATTTAAAATAATAATAATAAATGTGAATCATATTATAAAGATAAAAAGCTTTCGCTTGGCCACTACGATTGAGTGGATTGTAAATTATGCCCCCAATATTTTTTTTCAAAATAATTGGTTCATCATGTTTTCTCCTTCAATACTTCCGGTCTTTTTCCGTTAACTTGTTAAATGTGCCGCGTGTTGATATGAAATTTTTGGTCTCAATGCCCTTACGAGGCAGTGATGAGTTTCACGCGCTCTAAGCCCGGCCCGTGAGATTGGCCGAAATCTGAGCGGTACCACCCACCCTACCCTACCACAGGCGGCCGTCCGTCCTACAGCCGGCCGAAAAGGAGCTGCAGTGATCTTGAATAGGAATCCTACACGATAAATAGAATTCCCATAAAAATACCACTAGATCGAGCGCCAGTGATTTCGTATCCGGTCAAAATCTTGGCTAATTGATCGAAGTGGGTAGCTCTAGTAGACCCATAGATCATGGAACAAATAGGGTGGGTAGGCCCAACTGCCACACTACACGTATAGACGCGAACCCCCTCGTTACCGTACGTGCGACTCTCACCGCATACGGCTCGCACAAAGACTCCTAAATCCATCAAACTTGCGTTCCCCAGGCGCTATTAAATGGGGTCTTTCCTTCGCCTATCTTATGTATCGGCTTGGCTTCATCCCTAAACAAGGAGGCATTCTGGCGGGCGCGTAGGAATGCCGACTACTACGACTACAATCAAAGAACTCTTTTTTTCTTCTAAAACGAAAATAAAATTTTGACTATCAACCGCCCTGGGAGGGGCCCTTTTGACCTATTTCTAGGGCCTCAAAAGGCACACATGCCGGCTCCCTTTTTTCAGCGGGAAAGATCTCCCTTTGGAAACAGTACTCAAGTTTGACAAAGCAACCTAATTTCTCTCGTTACCTTTGTCAACTCTTTTTCTATCGGGCAAAGTAAGATAAAAAAACTGTCGTGACGCTGACTGAATCCACTTCAACATCCATTCCACTCCTTCGTCCTTAAACCCGGTCACTGTCGTTCCCGCAACTTGGTAGTTTTGTTACTCTTTATGTTGACAAAGCCAAGAGATGACTTGAAGAATAAATTCTTTCTAGGTTTGTCTTGTGTCTCCGAAACAGATGGTCCATTTATTGATGGGCGAACGACGGGGATTGAACCCGCGCGTGGTGGATTCGCAATCCACTGCCTTGATCCACTTGGCTACATCCGCCCTTACCCCCCACCCGCACAGGTTTCAGTCTCTATCTACGATCAGATCCTTTCTTTCGGAACCCCCATATGACCGCTATCAAAGAGAATCCTATACTATAGTTGCATTGTTGTGCTTTGGAATTTGGGGAAGCTTTGCTTCAACAAGCTTTGCTTCAAACAATGGGCGATTTGACTTCACTTTACTTAAGATTAAAGATTGGGGTTGGGTTGGTCATCATGTCTGATTCCCCTCTATATAATCCCCCGAACCGTGCTTACCTTGCGTTATAAGCGTCTTAGAGTAGAGCTAGGTAATGCTAATTGCTAATTAAAGAGCAATAGCCCGTGCCGATCCGCTAGTTCTGTAAGATTAGTAGAATTCCTTATTCTTCGGGGCTAAATCCTTCAATGGGGCAGTCCCTCGTGAGTGCGGCACGCACCTTTTTGTTTGTTTTGGAGCAGTTTTGGCGGGGCGTACTAAACCCACTATGCACCACACCACCGGGCGGCTCGCCGGAATGCCAAGTCTTTCTCTGCCGCCAACTCGACGTCGTCGTCACCTGCAAGATAAGGCCAAAAACTTGACTTTACTAAACAAGCGAGAAAAGCCCTTTCTTTCTTTCTTTCTATGTTATTAGTCAAGCGCGC